>JAOTAY010000008.1:29977320-29999565 GCA_025629805.1 Erythroxylum baracoense | reverse complement strand
ATCATGGTCAAGGTGTTCTCTTTGGAAGATAACTTACGTATTAAGAAAATCTGCATGCATGAAAGAGTTAGACTCCGAAAAGCGAGGTCTAACAGCTGTGGTATCAGAGCAAGCAAGTCTGAGTCAGATTCTGGAAATGGGGTCGAACAATTTTTATGGTATCAGAGCAAGTAGGAGTTAGACTCCGATAACGGGGTCTAACATTTTTATAGTATCAGAGCAAGTAGGAGTTAGACTCCGATAACAGGGTCTAACAGTTTTAACGATGGAGAGTGTTCACCATCGGAAAATTAACGACGTATTATATACTGCCGGTAAACAACTGATGCTGACTATTAAACAAAGCATATTTCACTGACAAAACTATTTCCATCGGCAAATTTTCGATACTATTTAATTGCGGAAATCATTCCCGTAATTTTTACCGATGAGAATTGTTTGGGCGTCGCTATATTTTGTCGAAAAATTTGCGTGAATGTTTTCTCTCCACCTTTACTAATGAAAATTGTGTCCATTGCAAAATGAAAATTTTCACGACACTTTTGCCAACAATAATGTTTTTCCGTTGATAATTAGTTTCGATTTTGTTTCCGTCTGTAAATTTCTACGGCTAATGTATGATTTTCTTGTAGTGATTAATCATTTATAAAACAATACATGATCTATTATTTATCATTTATGTGAAAATAGCATATATACATATATATTTATTCTTTAATGCGCATCACTCATTCATCTGCATTTTTGCATACTCTCTTACACCATTCACTCTATCAATCCAACATTATAATATTCCATAATATATTACTCATCACAAACACAAAAGCAAGACATGAATATGTCCATTTATTCATCCATGTTACACATATATTTTCAACATATTTTTTGTTATCATTCCTCCTCTTCACTATCACCAAAACATGTCTATCAAGCAAGCCATAAGGAATAAAATACTACTTACTTGATTAGCTCAAAACTTCTTCAATCACCATGAAACCCTAGCTTCCAAAATATCACACGATCATCAATTTTCATAGGGTAATAAGTTGGGTCTTTTAATAGCAAGATGAAGAAGACAAAGATTTTGAAGTAACTAGTGATGAAAAATGATAGCAAGGATCAACATGGAGTCGGTGAGAAGAGAGTGTCATAGATGGTGGAGAAGAAGAAGGAATAAGATGAAGGAAAGAGTATTTGACAAAAGTGAGAAACAATGAGCAATGGTTTTTTAAAATTGAAAGTAACGAGAGTGAGGTGTGTTGCAAGTGGCTTGACACTTGTCACTTGCCACATATCTTCCTCTTGTGGTTTTCACTTGGTCTCTTTTAATAACTAGTCCATTTGTCCTCCAATTTCTAATCCAATTGTTTCCCAATTTTCTATAACACTTGTCATTAAATCTTAATGTCATTTACCAATAATTGCTACTGCCATTTGACACTTAATACTCCTAACATTTATCAACTGTCTTGCCACTTGGCATTTTTCCTAGTCCATAAATGCACATAAATATCATAAATTTCTCAAATTTTCATTAAAAATTCTAAATCAATATGTATACTTACGAAATCAAATTTTAAGAAATTTCATTCACTATTCACATCATAATCACATTAAAATCATTTATACCCAGAAAATGTCAAATGAGTACATAAACATTCATTATAATGTGTGCAATTATCAATAATCACATGTGTGTATGCTTATACTAGTGATATGCATGTAAATGCAATGCACTTCGGGTATTCTTTATACTATTTCTCATGTATCTTGGTTTAGGATCCTATGTCCTAATCCTTGGTATAAAAACGGGATGTTACATAATAGCACCAATTAGAACAACACTTCCAGTAGAAATCCACATCCTTATCAAAGGTATTGTCAAATGTGCATAAGTCAAGGTCATATGGCTAAAACCTATCCCTCATATCTAGTGGTTCCAATTACAAATGGAAATTCATATACAAGTTCAACATCATCATCTTCATCTTCATCTTCAACTTCATCTCACCCTAGGAAAATTGATCTACATCAAACCAAAAATGGTTAATAGATAGTGCTCCAACTCACTATGTTGTATCTTACCTAAGCAATCTATCTCTTACCATATGAAGCCTTTAATGAAATTTTGATTGAAGATGGCACAAGTCTTCCTATAACACACAATGGTTCCACTTCTTTAAACAATCCTAATTTCAAGTTTGCATTAGATAGTGTTCTTTATGCCCCCATCATGAAATACAGTTTAGTTTCAGCTTATTAAGTTTACAATTCAAACAATGTTTCCATTGAATTCTTAGCCCCTTGTTTTCTTTTAAAGGACCCTAGAGTGACATGTTTGAAGTGTCAAAACAAAGGATGGAGTTTATGAGGGGCTAAGTACCTCACCAATACTTGCCTTTTCCATAACCAAATCCATATCATTTGAGTGACATCAAGATTAAGACATCCTACTTTTTAAATTTTGAAACATATTTTGTCATCCCTTAACTTAGATTTATCATCATCTTTAGTGTTTGAGTTTTCTTGTAATGCATTTTGTTGCAATAAAAGACATAAATTATCTTTTTCTACATCATCCTTTATTTTTCATCATACTTTTGAAATCATTTTCATAGATGTATGGATACCTTCAATCACTTCCTAAGATGGCTTTAAATATTATAAAATATTTGTTGATCATTATACCATGTATATTTGATTCTATCCTTTAAAACTAAATTAAAAGGAAAAGATATATTCATAAGATTTAAAGCCATAATCGAAAAGCACTTCAGACATGTCATCAAACTTTATAATCTCACAATGAAGGTTAATAATTTGCAATCTCACACTTCTTAGCCATAAATGGTATTTCTCATCTTAAAACCCCACCATATATACCAGAGCAGAATAGCTTTACCAAAAAAAGACATCTTCACATTATTCAAATATGTTCAAACAGCTACTCCTATACATTGTCCATATGCATTTGCCACTGCTTTATATTTAATTAATATAATGCCCAAACCAACTTTAGATCTTGCTTTACCGTATGAGAAATTTTTTGGCGCAACGCCATATTACTTAAAACCAAAATATTTGGGTGTTTATGCTATCCTTAGCTTCGTCCCTATAACAATCATAAACTTGAAGAAGGATTAAAGTCGTATGTGTTTTTAAGATTCTCATTAATACAAAGTGTTCATCTTTGCTATGATCCATCTTCTATTAAAAAATACACATCAAGACATGTCAAATTTGTTGAGTTTGCCTTTCTTGCCAAACCTTAGGTTCACATTCACTAGCACATGATTCCATTGCCTGTCAACTTGGATCTCCCCACCTTTACATGTAAAAATAATCTCCAGCCGTGCAGCTACTCATTTCTCAATCTATTGGAACTCTAACTAGCCTCAACCTTAGAGTGAAGCTTCAACTCAAGCAAGCTAGCTCCTAACCTCACTTGAAGCTATTCACCTACAAATAACTTCCACTTGGCCATACCATCCTATGCAAACACGAGCCAGAAATAACATCCATAAACTTGTCCAATGTTCAAACCTTATCACCTGCTTGCTAACTATGAGGACCTTGAACCAACAACGGCCACTCAAGTCATAAAAAGTCCAAAATGGCGCTAGGCAATGTAAGAAAAATATGATGCTTTGTTAAGAAATAGGACATGAGAGTTATTCCACATAATCCTAGTCAAAATATAGTTGGTTGCAAATAGATTTTCCTTACTAAACATGATTCTGACAGCTCAACTGGCAGGTTCAAAGCATGCTTATAGTTGCAAAAATATTCCATCAGAGCCTAGAGTTGATTACCATAATATATTCAGTCTTGTTGTTAAACAGACAATAGTTCATCCTGTGGCTAGTATTGCAATCAGCCATGGACAGAGCTACAACAATTGGATATAAATAATGCATTCTTGCAAGATCATCTTTATGACACCGTTTACATGAGTCAACCTCTATGGTTCAATGATTAAGATCGCCCACATCATGTTTGCAAAACTACGAAAAGCAATCTACGAATTGAAACAAGCTCCCTGTACTTCCTACCATACTCACTTTTTATCTGCATTTACGATGGTCAACACCTGTACTTATTAGTGTATATAGATAACGTAGTAATTACCGGGAGCAATAACAAATTCTTGCACCAAAAAAAAATTCTCCCTCAAAGATCTTGGTCCATTACCATATTTTTAAAGAGTAGCAGTTATTCCTAATAAAAAAGGAATCCTCTTATCTCAAAGAAAATATATCCTTAATCTGCTTGCGGGAACCAAAATGGTTAAAGCTAAGTTCGTCCAAGCATCAGTGTTCAACTGCCAATCCATCTCTCAATTTTGGATATCCTTGACCTGATATACATGAATATCGAGCAATTTTAGGCAATATACAATACTTATTACTCACACCCCTAGACATCAATGTTGCTGTCAACAAGCTCTCTCACGATACTTACAAGCCGTCCACTGAACGCTGGTCTCTTGTAAAGCAACTTACAATAACTTAATGTCTTCAACCTCATCGTCAATCTCCAATTTTCTAGCAGGTTTTTTCATATGTAAACTGGGAGGAGACAAAGATACTTTCACATCTACTGGTGCATATATCATCTGCCTTGGCCGCAATGCAATTTCGTAGAGCTCTAAAAAGTATAAGAACTGTTGCAAGATTATCTACAAAGGCTGCACACGATACAGCTGCTGTAATTGGAATACTTCACTGTTGTCTACACTCCACTTTCAACTGCCTTCTTATTCTGTTATATATTGTGTGGAAGTTGGTGCCAATCAATTATGCTCCAACCCAGTTTTCCATCATCCAATGGAACATGTTGCCATTTATTTTCATTTCATCGGAATCTAGGTTCAGAATGGGAGAAAAGTATCAACAGCGGATCAATTAGCTGACACACTGAGAAAGAACTCTCAAACCGAGTTTCATCTTGAGGGGGCATGGAACAGATATTTTAATATCTCATCTATGTAGCGCTGCATTCAAAAGAGTTTGAAATAATGTTAGCTGTTACAAAATTTCAGGACAATATTTTAAGAATTAGTTTTCTTATAAAGCCGTATAAATTCATACTGTATAAACATAATCAGCAGCAGAAACATTTTTTCAAAATTCAAAATCTATTAAGCAGGCATCGAAAAGATTTAGCAAATGTCTGATAGCACTCCATTCTTCTATTCTTGTTGACAGGTGAATTAGGCGGCCTCGTGAAAAATCCCATAGACAATCTCATTGAGTCATCAGAACCAAATTGACATGTATCACAACCTTTCCTCGACTACAATGATTCTTGAAGGAATCTGTAACGAAATCCTTAAAATCTGCTCATATCCAAATTATTTGATACTAAACGAATGTATGTTTCTGTCCCCTTTTCACAGCAAACGTTTATTACAGACAACCAGAAAACGCTGCTTTCAGAAGCTTCATTGTCTCTTTAGAATTTGTAAACCATTTGCTCGGTATATCCAAGTTCCTTGAGCACGCCAGTAAGCTGCAGTGAAGTAAAGAACAGTAAATCCGAGAACAGAAAGTTTTGACTTTCCAAAACAAAATTGGCACGGTAATATTAGTTACCTCTCCCTGCGAGTAATCCTTGGCCTTCTCACCGGAAATGTGTTTCATCATCCCTGGAGGGCCACACACCTACATCATAAGAAATAGAAAATAAATAACAATGAAATTGACTGCACCAGTATGCCTCCAGAACAATAAGACTTGGTATCTGGAGCCATTACATTACTTCATTATCAGATTTTATGTCAGCCATTTGAGCCATTTCCGATTATTAATTTTAAAATCAAGCACCAACTATACACATTAGAATAAGCAACTTCAATAATCTAAACCATTCTGCAACAGTGCAAGAACAAAATTGACCACATGTAACAATAACGATTATCTATTAGCTTTACTAATCCTAGTTCTAGGTTGATGATGGGTTGGAATAAGGTGCTTAAAAGTGTATAATTTAGCTAGTAAAATAGCATACAGATAAAAAGGTGAACCGCGATAGAGTGCAGACATCAGAAAGTCCTGTCTGACAGATTATGAAAACCCAGAAGACCATTCAATCAAAACAATACACGTGATCTAAAGTGGCATGCTCAGAAGATTTATCTATTAGTGCTTCATAGTAAAATGATCTAGAAGATTACAGTGCGGTGAATGTTGACCAAAACTGAAATTAATAGAAACACTTCATCAAAGAGAGATTAGCAAGAGAAATACAAATATGCAAAATCAATTATAAAAACCGAAGGTCTACATTTTTCATCTTACAACCAAGGGAAAACATGTCAGATTGTTCAATTCTAAAGTTCTGGCATTATGTAACTGTTGTAATGGTCCTCCAATGCAATAACAAATTTAGTAGACTATATTGATTTATCAAAAATGTAGGGAGGATAAGTATGCATGCGCTACTAGAAGATACTTACAAGGATGAGTGCATCGTCACTAGGACCAGGTAAGCCTTTCATGGCCATATCCTTTGACATATAACCTACACCTCCTTTCCAGTTCTTTGATGGATTGTCTACAGTGTAGAATATCTGCATATTTTACATGTTAAAAGAATTGATCAGTTTCCATTTGCAAATTTTTTTTATACACAGTTTTCTTGAATAAATGAACTAAGACCTTAAAATTTGGGTGGCAAGCAGCAAGAACGTCAAGCTTTTGTTTAAGAAGTATATCATCAGGGGAGATATTTGCATAAATCAACGATACCTGTTCAGATGACAGGCCATCATCAGTAAATTTGTTAAAAATATTATAGGGCCTAAACAAGTAAATTTAATAACAGTTTGGTTTATCATACAAAATAAATCTGTGAAAATTGGAACCATTCATTAGATAGTGATCCAAGTGTTAGGAAAATAAGTCACAATTTGAAGAAAAACTCCTATCACAGTGGGATCAGTGCCAACATTTATTATCATTAATATAAAAGTTACCTGAGTGTTGTCATTGGGATTTTTAAGAATAGCTTCAATAACTTGAAGCATTGGAGTAATGCCTGTACCACCTGCAATCTGAATAAAAATAATTCAGCAACATAAAGATGTAGACAGCTATTAATCAACTAGAGCAACACCACTGATAACATTGCATCAGACAGATTAATTAAAAAATATATACTGGAAGTTCCAATAACAATAGAAAAGCAATTATGCAAAAAACAACAGATAAATATCAGAACACATGCTGTACAGAAATTAAGCAGGGGCCTGTATTGTCATAACAGGCTGTTTGAAAGAAGAAAGATGCTAGTAAAAAAAAAAAAAAAGGTGGACATCTTTTCGGACCATTCTCCTTGCATGATTAACACCATTATATTGTTCTAAATAACCAGTCTTACCATTCCAATACGCTTTTTCATATTCGGAGAGTATTTGAGCTTCTCGATGGGCCTGCAACAGACAAAGGATTCTGTGAAAAGGACATCAACTCAGCAAAACCTACACCAACTCATGCTGTGCACAATTACCCTTTCACTTCAACGGAGTCTCCAGGCTTTAAGCTGGCAAAATGCTGACTCATTTTTCCATCAGGATAAACCTGCAAAAATTTTTGAGAAATGGAGAAAGCAAATTTAGATGATTGACCAATATCACTTATTAGTCTCCTATTCCTCTGTTGCATCTCCTCTTCTCTTTATTTCCAATCCTCTGGTTAAGGAGCTAAAATTTAGTTTCCTATTCTTAATAGACACTTGGACAAATTTTTTGATCTATTCTTTTGCAGCAGAAACTGCTCTTCCAGCTCGTGTTGCAACATCTTTGACCCACAAATGAAACATGGAAAATGTCATTGGATCCAAAAAGAGCATACCTTAATTAACAAATCAAAATATCCCTTAGCATCTGGGTCTGATATTGGAGTATACCTGGGAATACAGTTCAAGATTAATTCCAAGCATTTACCTATAACCAATTGTGGCAATTGGAACATAAAAATAACCTTTGCATCTTTTTCGTAACATTTCTCACAAAAAGGCCCTAAAAGACAAAGAACAAAAGGGAGGCATAGAAAAAATAAATAAGAAATTTAGACCTTGAGAACATGTTATCAATGATCTCACACATGTTATATGACAATTTTACAGATTTGAATCCTTAATATGCTTTAAAATAGTCAACTTCAGAAGAATGATATATCAGAAAGACAAGATCAAACAGATTAAAAATAGAAACATCATCACAGAAGGCTCACGGGCGTATAACATATTTTGTTTTTCCTTCAGCATCCTGCCCTAATGGAGCCCTACATTCACAATGTGCAAAACAACCAAATTACAAATAATTTACAGTCCAATTCAAATTTGATATAATTACTTTTCACCAAAGATTTTGCATGGATAGAGAAGTTCATTTGGTGACGAAGAAACCAAGTATACCTTGTTATAATGCAGGAAGCAACATCTAAACCCAACTTGGCACTTGGATCAAACGAAAACCTGCCATTTAAACGCAAAATCAAACTCAAATGACCAGTCACTCTGATCCATCTACTATTGAAATGTACTTTTTAAGCAATTAACTTTAATTTTTAATACACCGACCTCACATTCTAAAAGAACAAGATAAATTATGAACTTCTATATATATATATATATATATATATATAAATGTTTAATGATTTTTATAAACATTTACGAACATTGAGCTTATTGAAAGATAAAACTATTAAACACAAGCATCAAGACAAATTTAGGAAAATAAAAGAATTATGCACAAAAATTTACACTCAAAGTAAATGCAGTTCAAATATCAGAACAATTTCCAAAGCACCACCCAACGTCTAAAACAAGGAAATAAGTACGAGCTAACAGTGCATTTATAACCAATGGTTGATCATGCCAGGAAAAAAAAAGATGATGTGCATGGTATACTCCTTTATGATTGCACTTAATTGCTAACAAGCATTTAACATCATGGAAGGGGAAAAGGCAAATAAAATGTGTACGAATACGCCATTTACAAAACATTCAGCAGGAAACATATATGTATATATATTACACCTCTGTGAATTCTTAGCACCTGAGATAGGAAGTAAAGCTGTCCATTTAAAGTAGGAAAGCCGCATATTGCATAAGGATATAAAAACAATAGAATCCACTTCTTCCACAAATCAATTTTAGCGGAACATTTGTGTAATCTAACCAGATGGTATCAACTCATGTATTTACGTCCCAATAGACATTTTAACTAATAGTTAAGTAATCAATACCAAACAAGTTAACATCAGAGATATAAATGGTGATTAATTTCTTTCATATTAATGTTTTGGTATCACCTCCTTCCACATACAACGAATACGTAAATTTTATTCAGCTAATAACAACCAATAAATCGATTACAGTAAGACGAATACCTGAATAAATGAGTATTATGGCTAACTCTTGCAGTGTCTTGCAATTTAAAATCAATCCATTTGTTTGGATTAAGAGCTGAAATGATAATAGGTTGTCAATATGACTTCTAAATTCGAAAAGGACAACAAGTGAAAACTGAAGTACATTTAGAACTGAGCAAATACTTTTAACTTGATTGGCTTCCAGGATAATGCAGTTCATGTTTAATCAGTTAGAACTTATGAAATCCCTTCAGTCTCCTAAATCGATTTTCTAAAGAGTCTCAAAATAGTTTAAAGGAGAAGGGGGAGGAGGTGGTGGGAAGACTCACCAATTTTTGGGCCAGCCTCTTCCTTGAACTCATCTAAATGAGCCTGTTATTTAGTTTGAAGGAAACATTAGCTAAAACGTACTAAAATGCCAAAGCTAACCGAACTGAAGACTGTAAATTTATCTGCAAGTACACTTGTTCTTAAATCAGAATCAAGGCAGACTACTGGTTATAGGAAATTTCATTCATCATCTAAAAATGTGGCCCTTTCAGTTCATTGTAAGATTGTCCAATAACTTTATAAAACCAACTCTCAAAGAAAACATTGTCAACAACAATTTCCGAATATTTCTTCGGAGAAATATACGATTCAGAAGGGCTAGTCAATAATCAAACTTTCTATGACCATATGGAAACCCAGATAGCTATTTGTTTATTTAAACTCCTCTTAACCATGAACAAGCCTGGAATGCAAAAGTAACAGGTCTCATCACCGAGTGCAAATTACTAAAATTCCAAACACACAAGAATCATCTCAACAACCGAAATGGGAATAACTAAGATGCAAGGCTGACTAGATAAACAATCGATTTGAAAGGAAACACAGATCACAATCATGAGTATTACGAAATTGGGTGAAGACAAGTAGTACAAATAGGCGATTCCACCAGAAGCCGCAGAAATCGCTCCCAAGTGAAGGCCAAAGCCAGCCGAACCGGAACTTGGTAGGCTTTCAAAAGCAATTGGAGTGGCTCTAGATAGATTCCTGAAGAAAGAAGCGAAGGCCATTTTCAGCCAATAACGACAGTAACTTTGCTCGTAGTTTTACTAGCACTAGACTACTGGTAGTAGACTAGACCCAGAGCGTGGCTTAGAACTTAACTGCCTCTTTGAAGTAGCAAATGGGGCGTAATGAGAATTTTTGGGTAATTTTTCAAATGTAAAAATCACTTTATCTGTATGTAATGAGTAGGATATAAATCATAATAAATTAAGAATCATAATTTATATTTTACTCAAAGTTTGATTGTTTTCTTGTATATCATTTTTCAAATCGACTCATTTCAGTCACCCGCACAAGTGTTTAACTTTTAATAATTTCCATAAAACATGTTAAAAAAGTCTACAATAATTATAGAGAGGATTAAACAAGGAGCCTTAGCTAATCATAGTTATAATAGTTTATATATTTTAGTAATTTAATTTAATTTTAATTTTAATTTCAAATCAATCTTCAATTAGAATTATAATTATTCTAATTAAATACTAGTTATGTCCAAATAAGATCCAACATCTCATATTGATTCTTATTTATTAAATATCTCATATTTAATAATAAAGTTTCTCAAACTTTACAATCAATTCCAACTTAATTAAAATATTTTTTTCTTCAACTAGTTCTTTATGTGTAACCCTTTATGTTCTCAAATATGTTGGCAATAGATAAAAATTATAATTTCAAATCATATTTAGGATTAGATAAATTAAACTACTTTTATTTATCTTTAATTCTTTAATTAAACAATTTATACCTATAGATCAAGACTGGCACCTAACAACATATCATAAATACGCAAATATTTAGCAATATCAAACTTGTTTTAACTAACATTTTTGTGCATGATCTTTCTATATAATTTAATCCTTTCATCATACAATGTTCTAATTAGACATATATCACAAAATTAATGTCTACCGAAAGGACCCATCCCGGAGTTCTCCTTCAGGAACCATAGTGAAGTCCTCCCGGCGACGCCACAATAGCCCTCCAATCAAATATCTAACCCAACTGAAAGATTCCCGCAAAGCCAAGTCGTTCATTTGTGAAAAACTTTTTATACTTTAAAAGTTACAAATGCAGAAAATAGTAGGAAATCTTTCTTTTTTTAATCATTTTATTAAAAATTTTGACAGCACAACTGTTGTATTTTGACCTTCCCAAAATTTTCAAAATAATATTTACATAACACATCTTAAAACACTTCGAATTTTTCATATACCATCTTAACTTTTGGAATTGGACCTCAGGTCCACATCACAAGCAATCACAAACATAGAAATCTCAACATTTTAAAAACATAATTGAGGATTAAAGCAGTCGCAGCTCGTTAAGAAAAAATATTTACAATTCCACTAATATTCATAAGATCACACTTTTGAACTATTTTCAAAATAACTTAAAACATATCACATATATAGCAAAAATAACACAAACAAAGCAGCACCTGAACTAATCTCGAGGCGGAGTCCTAATTACTGCAATACATGTACACATCCCTGGGGTGGTTTGTTTAAAAATATAAAAATAAGGGTGAGTTAAACGAGCTCAGTTAATGTAATCAGTTTACAAGAAAATTGAACTTTTCATAACAATATAACTGCAATATTCCATATAATCATAAAACTCATGGTAAATCTATAGTAATTTATTGGTGCATCATTAAACCTGATAATAACATAACATTTCGTAAAACACAATTTCAATTTTTTTGAAAAACTATTTCAACATGCTTTTCAAAATTAAACTCATCATATAAAAGTTTTCATTTTCCATTTTCCTTAATCAATAAATGATAGTGGCAGTAAATTTTCTAAAAACTTTAATACTAAAAAAGTAAGTCGACCACTAGAGTTGGTGCCATACAATACCTCTCAAATCACTTTTAACATAAATAGTGGCGGAATTACTATTTTCATGACTTTCCTTACTCAACATCGCCCATTACTAGTCTCTCTACTGTGACCGGTTAACCACTGTTTAAGGAGTTGGCTCTATATCGCTTACTCGAAATAGGTTAACCATTATAGATCAATAATTATAGAGCTAGTTCTACATCACTTACCCATCACAAGTCACAGAGCTGGTTTTACATCTCTTACTCGTGACTAGTTAACCACTAAAATGTATAAAGCATAGCGATATACCATAGGCAAAAGTAACTCTTACATTTAAAACTTATCTTATTTTCTAAATCAAGTATGAGAGAATTCATAATTGAATTATTTCAATGTAACTCTCAATCATATAAAATTTAACTTTCAAATAACAATCATATATTTCCAAAGCATACACTTATGCTAGCAATATTCACTTGTAAAATATCATTTACATAAAAATCAGTATAAATATTCATTTAATGATCAAAGGAAACCATTTGCATAAACTTAATTTAGAGAACACTCACATGTTATCAATTCTTTTGCAAAGAATTAAGTCATATAAAATAGTTAAAATACACTCACAGTTTTGCGAACTTATCTTCAAGCACACTCACGCATTTGATGCCTCTACCTACACAAAGCGCATTTCGCTTGGGCATTTATTTCCAAATTAGGAAATAAGGCATTAAAAATATAAATTTGGCTTAATCGAATTTATGATTAGTATTTAATCGCATAATATGCACGTTAATTGTATTTTCGCTTACTTTAGTAAGCTAACCTATTGTTCTTCGTTTCCAAATCTAACTTCGAGAGTCACTTAAATACCATATTTTACCCATTTTAACTTACCAATTTCTTCAAAACACTATCTCACCTAATTTAATCCACTATATCATGATCATGCATGATGAGTCATGGTTATGACCCATGTCTAGAATCCATACCTCCACTTGTTCCTTTATTTTCACATAGAAAACATTCAAATTAGGTTTTGAGGCCTTCTATACATTTGTTCCCCTATGTCTCTAGTTTCCATATCATCAAAATTCATGTCATTTCAACTTCTAAATCATGAAAAATGCACCGATTATCACAAGTTGTTTCAACACAGGGCTAATATCAGGTTACCATTTCCAATCTCAAATTTCAATATCATTCATCCCTACGTAGGTCTAGATTTCTTCTACATATTTTTAGTACTATGTCTTAGGTTTCAAGAATCACCCAATTTGGAGGTCTGTAGGCTGATTTATGGTGAAAACAATGGGACTAATTTAAATTAACCTAAGTCAAAATTCCACTACACATTTCTCTCTCGTCACATTCAACTAATTCTATGCAAAGAAACATCAAAGTAATACCAGGACACCATTGATCTTAAACACCTCCATCTCAATTAAGAAAACCCGTAAAAATTAGAAATTTAAGCTAGGAGACTTGCCACTTTTTCTTCCAATCTTTTGAGTATTTGATGAATACTTCAAGATTTCTCTAAATCACCATCAAATTCCATAAAAAATGACTACACTCTTCTTCCTCTCTCCTTGGCCGATGTTAAACCTTGGCTTCTCTTCTTTTCCCTTTCTTTTTTTGTCGCTCACATTACTCTCTCATCACTCTCACGTTTATGTTGAAAGAATGAAGCAAAATGTCTTAAGTCTTGTTTTTTATACTCATTTAATGGATTACACACGTCACCTTTCTATTTGTCATCACTAATGACTCATCAAACACATGTCATCATCTCATTGTTCATCTCTAATGACTCATCAATCCACTAATATCATGTGAAAAGACCAAATTGCCCTTAATTTGTACAAAAAGACCAAATTGCCCTTAATTTGTACAAAAAGACCAAATTGTCCTTTAATGCATTCAATTGACCAACTAACCGAATTAAATCCCGAAAACATTCCATAACCATCTTATTCTCAAATTGACCATGAAATACTCTAATTATAGATTTGATGCTTTTAAAATTTTTGAACAGGTTTAAAATCATCAATACCTATTATTTTCCAAAAGGGGCATTTTAATTCAATAATTTCAGATTACCCGAATTCTATTCAAACAACCTCCATTTTGACCCATTTCATTTTGACCCATTTCAGTTCCTATGGACTCCAATCCTAATTTTGGAGAATTTTTTTCGTATTTTGAAAATATTTGATTGCTCGGAAGAATTTTCGAATTGACTTTGAAAATCATTGAATGTCACCAAAATCGTCCAATTTTCATTTAAAAGTGTCACCTAAATTTTCAAAGCACATTTTGGGGTTTTCAAAAAATTTTTGAGAAATTTTCAATCGAGTCCATAACTGTCTCTGTTCTATCCGTGATCTTCATTATAACCTCAATAATACATTTAAATGCTTATATTACTCTAGCACACCACAAATGGAGCGTACTCTATAAAATTGCATGTATAGCATGTTACACAGTATAATAATCGTACTAGGATATTACATCTACTCTATTTGAGCTCAATTATGTTAGTTCTCCACTATTAGTAATTGATCCAATTGATGACATTTGTAAACTATTTGCAAAGCTACCTCGGTAAGAAATTTCTCAAATCAATACTAATTAAAAACAATAGAACATTCTCCTCAATCACTTTAAGGTGATGCTTCCTGTATTGATCACTCATCCATCTCCATATAGTTTATATTATATCTAATGATGTAGCATCCTGTCTCTCAAATTGTTGAGAGATTTAACGTGATAGACTAATGATTCATATGAGTGGCAGCATATAGAACGAAATTGGTACATTTACGACATGATTTTTATAATTATGTTCAAATGCATAATATTAGCATACACACATTAATTTGAGATAGACAAATTGAACTCAATTGACATATTTCGGGGTATGGAACCAAGATGAATGTGATAAATAATTGAGCATACTGAATGAGATATGAATGTACATTTGCAATGTCTTGTACTTTGGTTTACCAATGACAAAAGTTGATGAATTATAATTAGTAAATTGAAATTAATTGGTACAGTTGAGAGATTTATGAATTAATAGTTATTTTTTTGGACTTAGAAAAATGCCAAGTGGCAAAACAAAGTGACACATGGTAATAGAAATAATTGACAAGTGGCATTAGGATTTATGAACAAGTGACATTAAAAAATAGGGAACAATTAGTTTAGAAATTGAGAGGTAAATGGACTGGTTATTATATGACTTGGGGTGCCATTACAATAAGACATTAATTTGGTTATTAAGTGGTATGTGTCATGACACTCACCAAGCATTTAGTCTCCATGCTTTTAACCACACGATTTACACACTTGAAGATCATCTTTCATTTTACTTTTGCTACATGCTTTCTTAGTTATCTTCTTCTTTCTTCTTCACTCACGACCATCTCACTCTCACCCTCACCACGTTGAGTTTGCTATCATTCAACACCAGCCACTCTAAGATGCTTCGTTGCCTTCATCTAGTTGTTGAAGAACCCAGCCTATTTCTCCTTGAAAGATGATAATCGTATGGTATGGGAGAGCTAGGTTAACCCACATTTTGAAGAGGCTTAGAGTTAAACAAGTAAGTAAGATATGATTCTTCATGGTTTGTTTTAAATAGAAGCATTTATGATGATAGTTTTGAGATGGATTGATCATGTTAATGGAGTTGAATGTGTGCTGTAATGTGGATGAAGCAATGGAGTTGTTCATGTTCTATTTTTTTATAAATGATCAATATTAGTTTATGAATTGTTTTATGGATGTTTTTGAGATAGAATTGAAGTGATTTTGATGAGGAAATGAGGTAGAAATGGTGGACTATACATAAGATTTCTCGGATATAGTAAGTAAAGGTTTAAAAATCAAGAAAAGTGAAAGAAAAAGGGTTGTCCACGATTGTGGCACTCATCCCACGACCGTGGACAGATGCATTAGTTTCTATCACAATCGTGGGAAGGTAGCCCACGATCACGGGTAAGGTTTTGAATTGTTAATTTTAGTTTTGTGCAATTGTTGAACCAACTAATGATAAGGTACTTTCCTATGATGCATTTAGGTTAGAATGAGGCTAAAATGAACTAGTTTGATGCTTGATTAGTTGATAAAGAGCTTGATATGTTTAGGTTGATAATTAATGTAATAACATAAAAGTGAATTGATGATATCATGTGTCCAAATCTGGAAATTTATAAGTATTATATGAATGAAGACGTTATTAGGAATGCTAAGGTGGTTCAAAGGATATGAATAATGTGAATTAAGTAGGAATGAATGAGAATTTGGATATTATGTGGTCATTATAATGCTAAATAAGGGATTGGAGACTATGTGATTGATGAATGTATGAATAATGAAATTAGAGCAATTAAGTATACTTAAGGTATTAGCCTAAGTGTAAACTAGTTATATATAAGTGACAATGATAAAATGATCAACACTTGTGAATTAAGGATACATACCCGAAAATAGTCATTTAAGTATGTATTGTACATAACACAGATACATATATATATGATTGATTACTTATGTGAATGATCAACTTAATGATGTATGAAATACAAGTGTATTGCATGAAGACAGATACGTAAGTTGATCGTCAACATCCAGATATTGTCAGATCATGAAGGAAATAGCTAATATGGAGCGTACTGTGAGTAACCTAGATGTTCCTCACTAGGATTGATTGCATTTGCTAAATTTTTTATTATCGAACTAATAATTATATGAAAGTGATAATTCCAGACATTGATGGTCTAAGCAGTTTGATAATTGAGATCGTATTGGAAGTGCTTCATTGAATGTAAATCTGAAAGAACTACGTGTACTCAACAAAAATTGTTGAATGTCGGACTTAGGTTCGATGAACATATGAAACTGACTGTGCATCATGAATAAATGTTATTGATGGCATATTTTGTGAATTAATGCATCACAATGAAATGTATGATCAGATAAAGGAAGTTGTGATTGGAGTGGCCAATGAAAAAGAGCTTAAATCTCAAAAACATGTGTAAAAGCTTAAGGCTTAGTATTAAAATAAGCTCAGTATCTACAACAGATACAGGATAGTTATCAATGAGCCAAGTATCTACAACGAATATGGGACAATTAAAAAGGATGCTCGATCACAACAAAGTAATAATGAAAGTGAGTCACATATGCATTTGCATATACAAATTGATTTGTGTTATATGAATGATTGAATTAAATTAATTGTACTGAACTAAACTGAAAATGTGAAATCGTGTATACAATCGTAATGTTTGAAGCATAATGAAATGTAAAGCGATAAGAAATGTTTGATGATATGCTTCACTTATGAAATGAATTGTGAGTTGTTCTTGTGTTTTATAAGAGTGAGCACATTGAGGATGGTTCACTCATTAAGTTTGCAAAACTCATCAAAATTACAACATTGTCTTTCAAGTTCAAGTGATATCCTGTTAGACTAATTAGGGCATAGCCACTGCAATCGAATAGGAGTTAGTGGTCGGGATTAGTTTGCACCTACAAATGTTTCATTGATAATTGTATTTGAATTGTATTTATCAAATGTTGTAAAATGTATGTGTAAATTGTATAGTGTAATAACATTTGTGACTGGAGATGTTCGTAAATAAAGTATGTTCTCAAATTTCACTGGTACATTCGGGCATGTGCTCTATGAAAGTGGTGCGTTACAAATGACTACTAACTAAATTACCTTGACTAGAATAGGACATAAGTAGTATCAAAATATAGCAATCCCTATATGGGATAATTTTGGAAATCTCAAGTTAAAGGATCACTTATACAATTATCATAATGAGAATTTTAATAAATGTGTGGGTGCTTATAAAATAAGTTTATTGAATTGACCTTATATGAGAAATCTATTAGGAATATTACTTTGACAAAACAATGATTAGGAACAATATCCCACTTCTACTGAGCTAATCGTTTAAGTATCTTATATCATATCTACATATAAAGATTATGCTACTATACGAGACAATGATTTAGCGAAAGAATTTTACAAGATTCTCTATAGTTAGCACTTGCTTAAATCTTGTAACTTTTATATTAGTTATCATCATATTTAAGAGAAGCCTAAATATATACTTTGATGTTTGATGAGACCTTGGCTCCTTTAACATGCGTAAAGACTAATGTTATACACATTACTATTTGAAAAATGTAAGGAACTATACCAAGTTCATTAAAGAACTTTTTGATCCAACTAATCACTTCTACTAAATGAAAATTGTATTATGGCTTAATTAACAACCATTGCTCCATCTAAATTTTCTAATATTAAAATAATATTTTTCTATATAAAATAATATTTTTCTATATAAAATATATCTTAATTAGGATTTACTTCCAAATTTAATATCCTTATAAACTTGAACTCAAAAATCAGCAGTTGAAGTGATTCATGATCCTTTGATTACCAAAAAGAACCATCGAGAAAATGAAACAAAGTTAGTTATATTTCCAGAACTTCAAGATATAGACTGTGATCATCAATTACATTTAATGCATGATTTTCCTATTTTATCTTGTGATCAGCGACTAAAGCTTAATGCATTACAAAGAAGTGTTTATGATATTGATCAACATGTACTTCCAAAACTCCCAAAGGATGAGATGATTCAAAGTTTCAAACAATTTATTAGTGAATATAATGGCAAGATGTTAACATATGATACACAAGCAAAAACAATCAAAGAATCCATAAAGAAAAGGCCTAGAAAAAATTATTTCGACATGCCCAGGACCATTTTAACAAGAACATTAGCTGCCGCCCAGTTAACTCATTTAAATGAGAATGATGATAATGTTGTTCTGGAACATTAGAGGAGAAGGATCACCATAATCGCTACGTCATCTCTAAAATTACAAAAGTTTCATCAGCCCTTATTGATTGCCCTTATGGAACCAATGGTTCCCCCTAATAAGTTGAATTCTTTGAAAGTTTTTTAAACTATCATGAAGTTATCTTTAATGTTAATAATAAAATTTAGGTTATATGGAAGTCTTTTTATACTACTACAATCATTCAAAATCATGAGCAATTTATCCATATGGAGTTGATAGATTAAACATCATTAGAGTCTTTATATATAACAACGATATATGCCAAATGTAGGAGAAGAGATCGAATTACCCTCTAGTCAGATTTAGAATGTATTGCAGAAGATGTGAATGACAAGTTATGGATGTTCGAAGGCGATTTTAATGTTATCTCTAATATTGATAAATACAGAGGGAATTATACTCCATATCAAGGAACTATAGATGATTTCAAACATTATCTCCATACATTAGCAGCTTATGATCATCCATTTGAGGGCTCTTTACATACATAGATCGGGACTAAACCTCATGTATGGAAGTGGCTTGATCATCTCCTCTGTAACATTCCATGGATCACAAGATTCTCAGATAGAAAATTGAAAATCCTTAGCTGAGCTACCTCTAACCATAGTCCTCTGATATGTGAATTTAATCAGCCAACATTATAACATAAAATAGGCAATTTTAAATTTCAGAAAATGTGGATATATAGACCTAATTTTTAAGCTTAGTTGAAGCCAATTGGAAGCAAGAAGTGGGAAGCTATAGGATGTTTAGCCTAATGAAAAAGCTCACAAGATTAAAACGTTGTTTAAGGCAATAGAATTAGAATCATTTTAGGGATGTGTGGCATAATATGGAAATAGAAAAAGAACATTATAAAGAAGCTGAATATTTTTTTTGATGAGAATCCATCGAATGAAGCTTATCATCAAATAAAGAAGGTACATACTGAATAAATAAAGGCATTATTTAAGGAAGAGGTTTTTTGGAAACAAAAATCAGAAATAAGATGGCTCAAAGAACAAGACTTCAATTCTAAATTTTTTCATGCCTATATAGCTACAAAGCATGCAAGATTGAGAACTAATAAAATAAAAAATGATGGTGTATGGCTGGAAACGCATGAGCATTTTTCTAGTGAATCTAATAGATTTTTTATAAAACTATTAACTTCAAAAGAGCACATAAATATTTAGCATGTTCATAATTTTTTAAAATGGATGCTAACACTGATTTTATATGATGAAAATGCCAAGTTATTAAAGCCAATCAGTTTGGAGGAAGTAATGGCAGTGGTCTTTGTTCTTGATCTTGATAGTGTGACTGGTTTTGATTGTTTCTCTAGATATTTTTTTTCATTTATGGGATATTGTTACCTTAGACGTGTACACAACAATTCAAGATTTTTTCTTGGGTGTACCTATCTCTTATGGAATGGGATCAACAATAATAATGTTGCTTCCATATTTCTGCCTTATTAGTCTATGCACTTTCGCCAATAAAATACTAACCAAGGTTTTCATTGAGAGAATAAAGCCTTTCCTACCTAAATTAATTTCTGCTAAACAAATGACATTTCTGTCTAGCAGGGATATATCGGATAATCTATTGTTGGCATAAGAAATCATTCAATTCATTGATAGAAGAATAAGAGGTCATAACGTGGCTTTTAAGCTAGATATGATGAAAGTTTTTGATAGAGTTTTATGGTTTTTCTTGGAACAACTACTTAAGAAGCTAGGGTTCGATGATCATTTGAGAAACTTAATTCTAAATAACTTGAAAGGAGCTTGGCTTTTAATTTTGATCAATGGATAAGCTAGTGATCAATTCAAAGCAACAAGAGGAATTAAACAAGGTGATCCTATATCACTTTATTTATTTATATTGGTCTCCGAAGCACTTTCTAGGGGTTGGAATGCCTTGGCCACAGAAGGACAGATAAAGTATTATGCATTACCACGAGGTAGTATTCTCGTCACACACTTGAGCTTTGTAGATATCATAATTATATTCACCAAAGGGCATCGTGGATCTCTTAATATTTTGATGAATTTCTACATATATATGAGGAGGTAAGCGGACAAAAAATTAACATGGCTAAACGTTTTTATATTGCTTCAAAGCAAATGAGCCAATCTCAATCCAATATTTGATTACAGCTATCACCAAAATTTGAAGGGCCAATTGCCTTTCAAGTACTTAGGTTGTATGTTGTTTAAGGATAGACCAAAACTATCTTATTTTCAGTACATAATAGATAAAATTGATTCAAGATTACATGGTTGGTATCAACATCTTCTTTCTCCAATTGGTTGAATGATTCTCATTAAATGTCTTGTCTGCAATTCCATTATGTGATATTTTTGCTTTTCAATTGCCTAAAACAATCATTCACCAGATGGAACAATGATTTGCTAGATGTTTTGGATGGAGTTATATAAATATAGTGCCCTAGAAAGCAAGTGTATTTACATATAACTTAATTTTCTTCCAGTTACTTTTGTAATAAAAATATTTATTATTAATAAAACAAAAGAGTTTTGTTTTATTTGTATGAGCATTATATATTTAGTCATAAGGTACTAAGATTCTTTTGTATGTAATATACATATACATAGAGATGTATGAGAAACATGTATGTTATTAGAATCTAAAGTAGTTGATTCACAGTTGAATAATCAAGTTGGTCACTTAATTATGGTTTAAACCGTAGTGTTGCGATTTATCTTCGTGTAAGTAAAAGAGTTTAAATAAAGGGAATGATGAGTTTCATATCATGATAGTAGTTGACTATCGATAATGGCACTATTAAATGAATCTGGAATTATTTATCTTTTATAGAATAAAGTGGGTCGTTACTTTAATCTTAAAACATACACCTTAGCATTCTGTTATTACGAACCACAATCTTGACGAGTGGTGAACTCATATATGTTTCATTATAATTCTTGATATGATCAGAATGGATTTGTACAGAGTATCCATCCAGTGTTTGCATGTTGGAATTATTAATTGAAACATATATTAGGGAACATTCACTCAAATAAAGGGTTTATAGTGATATCATCACTTTTAGATGTTTTTACGGAGTTTGGTGATTAAACTGG
>JAOTAY010000008.1:29944106-29959222 GCA_025629805.1 Erythroxylum baracoense | reverse complement strand
TTTTGGTTTGCTCTTTTGGTTGTCCATAGAAAAACGATTTACTTGTAAGTTTTGTTCGATTTGTTTGTAACAAGGAGGGTGGCCTATCATCACTATGTTTCCTTCTTGTCTTAATTTTTTTGGTTTCATTATTTTTGCAATGTAAAAATTATGTAATTTTGAAGACGGAGCAGCCATAGATCGAAGCAAAGAAGGTAAATGTTTTCGATTTTTATTTTATATTAATGGCAATTTTTATTTTGATTCAATTCTATTAATTCTTGATTTTTTCAAGTGCTAGAATTTTTGTTTTACTATTTACAAATCAGATTTTTTTTTTAAAAATGCCATTAACTTGTTTTTACTAAACAGGCCAAGTCGTGCGACCGAAGAGTTTGAAGTAGAAGATCCATATCCAAGAAGAATTTTTAGGCCTAAAGGCCTTGTAATTTTCTTTTAATTTTCTAAGATGGACAACCAAAAGTAGCTATTTAATTCAAAAGATGAATGGATGCAAATAATATGGGATATTATGTGAATGTATGCCATTTAGAAAAGTGCCAACCCTAGATTTTGCCACGCATTCATTATGAATGAGATATATAATGAAACAATATAGAATGGTTAATAAATTGCATTTAGACAATATGAGATTAATTAAAACTTAAAGACTGAAAAAGATTGAGTGGGAGAGGATGCTCATGTAAGAGTCCACGGTCTCCATACAATAGCCCATTTGCATATGTTAAAGTGTTACTCCCCACTAGAGAACATGAATCGTAGATTTTGCATGGTTTAGGTCTCCTTAAGGATAAGTCTGCTCATTGGTAGCAAATATGACCTCCCACTGAGGCATGGATTCCAAGTACCTTTAGTGGATGAATCAAATGGTTGTACACTCAACATGGTTTATCAATAACTTGTCCACCGTAGTTCTGTTGATAAATGTATGGACCAAATTATGGCGCTTCTCAAAGAGTTAGGCATAAAGATGCTTAGTAGTTTTTTGAGTAAGATGGTTCGAATTTTATTTTAATGGATAAGGTGGCACACCATCACTTAGTCCGTTATAGATAAGAGAAATAACTATTGTATAAACATTTATTTTTAAGTTTTGTTAAATCTATCATCATCCATACATGCATCATGATTTTATACAAAATTCCAATATTTTTTGACTAAGATGTTCATTCTTTAATAATTTATATTTTCAGACATAATTACCACAATATGAATCCACTCACAATGATCTTAACTAATAAAAAATTGGAAAACAGAGAAAATTTTAATGAATGGAGACGCAACCTCGACATCATTCTCCAATATGAACGAATTTCATGGGTATTAACAGACAATGAGCCTGCACCTCTGGGTGACAAATCAACTCCTGAGCAAGTCTAGCAACATGAGCTATGGCAGAATGCTGATAAGACTGCCAAGTGCTATATTCTTGCTTCTGTTAGCGTAATATTGCAGAAGCAACTTGCAGGTATTCAACATGTCGGTTCAATGGTCTCTTACCTACATGATATGTTTGATATGAGGACTAGGTCTACAATGGTGAAAGCTATCCAAACCTTTCACAATCTCAGACAAAAGCCTGGTGAACCCGTGCAGGATTACATGCTTAAGGTAATCTCTGCAATTACTGAGGCTGAGTTGCTTGGGGCAGAAATAGATGCAGAAACGCAGATGATTATGATCATCAACAGCTTAAACTCTTATTTTCATCAGTTTAAGTTGGACTATAAGCTCAACACCAAGGATTACACCTTAAGTGAGTTGATGAATACCCTCAGAATATAAAGGAGATATTAAAAATCAGGGTCAATGGGCTAGAGGCTTATATGGCATCTTTTTCTAAGCCCAAGGGTAGGGGCAAGCAAAAGAAGAAGGGTGCAAAGAAAGGGAAGGCCCAAACACGGGTCAAGGCCCAACCCATGAAAAAGAAGGCCAAAGAGGACACCAAGAGAAAGTGTTTCCTTTATGGTGAGAAGGGCCACTAGAAAAGGAGGTGCGCGGTCTACCTTGAGACGCTCAATAGCAAACAAGGTATGGGTTTCCTAAGTTTATTAGGAACTCGAAACGTGGCAGATTCATTTGATTCTTGGATATTAGATTCAGGAACCACTGACCATGTTTGCAATTCCATACAGGGGTTCTAACAAAGGATTAGACCGCTTAAAGGCCAGTTTCAAGTCAAGACAGTAGATGGATCCTACATTTCGGCAGAAGCAGTGGGAGTAGTTATCATAGACTTTCCTAATGGTCATAGGTTATATTTGGAGGATGTATATTATATCCCAATGATTGTAAGGAACATGATTTCTGTTTTTTGTTTAATAAAATCTAGTTATTCCTTATATTTTAAAAATGTTGTTTCAATATATGAGAATAAGGATTTTATTTGTAATACGGTAATTAACCAGGGATTGTTCTTTATAGAACCTATGACAGGATCACTAAACACCACTAAATTAATAAAACCAAGAAAAGACAATGACTATAGCATTAATTCAAAATATATGTGGCAATTAAGGATGGGCTATGTGAATGACAGGTTAGTGAAGGATGGGATCCTTACGGGTTTGGATAATGATCCATTACCCACCTGTGAATCTTATATTGAAGGAAAGATGACCAAGGTCTCATTTCTTTCCAAAGAAAACATATCTGAATCTATGTTGAACCTAGTACACACTGATGTGTATGGGCCCATAAATGTACAAGCTAGAGGAGGTTATGAATACTTCATAACCTTTATAGATGATTATTCTAGACATGGCCATCTATATTTGATGCACAAAAAAAGTAAGTCCTTTGAAAGGTTCAAAGAATTCAAAGATGAAGCTGAAAAGTAGCCAGGTAAGCTATTAAAACAACTTCGATCTAATCGAGGTGGTGAGTACTTATCTGGAGAGTTCCAATAATTCCTAATTAACAATGGCATTGTTTCCACCTTGTCAGCTCCTAAACACCTCAACAGATTGGTGTAGCTGAAAGGAAGAATAGGAATCTATTAGAAATGGTAAGATCAATGATGTCCTACACTAACCTTCCAGAATCGTTCTGAGGATATGCCATACAAATGACAACTTATCTTCTTAACTTTGCTCCATCCAAATCGGTGCCTAAAACACCTAGGGAGTTGTAGACCAGATAAGTGCCTTCATTATAGCACTTGAGGACTTGGGGTTGCCCAGCCCATGTTCTATGGCCTGAATCCACAAAGATGGAACCAAGGTCAAAAGTATGTTTATTTTTAGGATATCTTAAAGGTACATGAGGGTACTATTTTTACAGTCCTCAGGACAGGAAGGTATTTATGTCGACAAATGTGACCTTCATAGAGGAAGACTTTGTGAGAAATCACAAAGGAAGATGTGAAGTAGTACTAAAGGAGTTAGTTATTTCATCCAAACCAAGAGTTAATTCAAATATAGTGGAACAAGATGTCGAAATGGATTTAAGAGTTGAATCAAAAGAGCAACCTAAACGTCAAGTAGTGCCTATACGTAGTCAGAGGTTTGTGAGACAACCAGACAGGTATCTAAGTCTAGGAGAAGGTATAATTTCCATCTCAAAACCAGAAGTAACAGATCTCACTACTTATACACAGGCTATTAATGATGTTGATGCGAAAAAATGGGTCAAGGAAATGGAATTGGAAATAGATTCCATGTACGCTAACAAAGTCTAGATCTTTGTAGATTTACCACCAAGTGTAAAAGCCATAGGGTGTAAATGGATTTTCAAAAGGAAGAGAGGGTTTGATGGAAAGGTAGAGACCTTTAAAGCTAGATTGGTTGCTAAAGGTTATATTTAAAAAGAGGGTATAGACTATAAGGAGATGTTTTCTCCAGTTTCCATGCTTAAGTCCATCAGAATTCTTTTACCCATAGCAACCTATTTCGATTATGAAATATGGCAAATGGAAGTTAAAACTGCAATTCTTAATGGGGATCTAGAGGAGACCATTTATATGGCCCAACCAGAAGGATTTGCTAAGCTAGGTAATGAGCATAAGGTATGCAAGTTGCAAAGGTCCATTTATGGACTTAAGCAAGCATCTAGGTCTTGGAACATTAAGTTTGATCTATCAAAACCTATGGATTCATTGAAAACCTAAATGAGCCTTGTGTTTATAAAAGAATACAATAAGGCAAGGTTACTTTCCTTATCCTATATGTTGATGACATTCTGCTCATTGGCAATGATGTGGCAATGTTATCTACAGTTAAGGGATGGCTGAATGAACAGTTTTCAATGAAGGATTTAAGAGAGGCTAACTATGTTCTAGGGATCAAGCTTATAAGGGATCGTAAGAACAAATAGATAGCTTTGTCTCAATTAACCTACATTGAGAATATGTTCAATAAGTTTGCCATGTAAGAGTCTAACACATCTACTAGACATGGAATCAAACTTTCAAAGGAACAAGCACCTAAAACCCAAGAGGAGGTTGATTGCATGCGCAACATTCTATATGCTTCAGTAGTTGGAAGTTTAATGTACGTAATGCTTTGAATTAGATCGGATATTTGTTATGCAGTAGGACTGGTAAGTAGATTTCAGTCTAATCCAGAAATGGAGAATTGGACTGTGGTTAAGTGCATATAGAAGTATCTTTGTAGGATGAAGAACTTAATGCTTGTTTACTCTGAAAGTAATCTTATTCCGACGAGATATACATATTCTGATTTCCAATCAGATGTTGATTCAAGGAAATCAACTTCTGGCTCTATATTTGTTTTAATGGGTGGAGCCATAGTCTGGAGGAGTATTAAGCAATCTTATGTTGTCAATTCGACTACGGAGGCTGAGTCTGTTGCTATTTTTGAAGTAACAAAGGAAGCAGTCTGGCTCCGTAGGTTCCTAAATGATTTGGAGGTAGTCCCAGAGGTAGAAAAAGCCATTACACTTTATTATGACAATAGTGGGGCTGTGGCTAATTCTAAAGAACCTTGAAACCACAAAACTGCCAAACACATTGAGCGAAAAGATCATCTCATAAGGGAGATAATCCAACATAAAGAGGGAAATGTGGTAAAGATTCCTATAGAGCAAAACCTTGTTGATCCGTTCACAAAGACATTGTCTCAAAAGAGCTTTGAGGGTCACCCAGAAGGGATGGGAATGAGGAATATGTCAAACTTACTTTAGGGCAAATGGGAGATTGTTAGAGTTACGTAAATATAGTGCCAAGGAAAGTAAGTGTATTTACTTATAACTTAATTTTCTTCCAGTTACTTTTGTAATGAAAATATTTACTATTAATAAAACAAAAGAGTTTAGTTTTATATGTATGAGCATAATAAAACTAGTCATAAGATACCAAGATTCTTTTGTAAGTAATTTTGATATATATAGAGATGTATGGGAAATATGTATATTATTAGAATCTAAATTAATTGATTCACAATTGAATAATCAAGTTGGACGCTTGATTATAGTTTAGACTGTAGTGTTGCAATTTATCTCTATGTAAGTAAAGGAGTTTACTTCAAGGGAATGACGAGTTTCATATCATGATAGTAGTTGACTATCAATAATGACAGTATTAAATGAATATGGAATCACGTATGTTTTAATGAGTAAAGTAGGCCATTACTTTAATATTAAAGCATACATTTTAGCATTTGCTTGTTATGGACCACAATCTTGATGAGTTGTGAACTCATATGTGTTTCATTATAATTGTCGATATGATTGATTTTTTACAGAGTATTAATCCAGTGTTTGCATGTTGGAGTTATTAATTGAAACACGTATCAGGGAACATTCACTCAAATAAAGAGCTTATAGTGATATCATCACTTCTAGATGTTTTATGGAGATTGGTGATTAAACTGGTGCCAGGAGTTTGATGAACTAGCTACCCATCAAGTCTTAACACCAAGATGAGATCTTGTGTGTTAATTAACATATAGAGTAAAACGGGAGATCTAGAAGGAAAAAATAATATAAAGGTGAAGGGCTAATTTTACCCTTTGTTAAGCAGATGGCTATAATAAGGTTCATAATAGGGTTTGCAATTGGATAACTTATTTAAAATATGTGTTCTCATAATATTTAGTAATTCAAGAGTTCAACTAATTTTCCTTAGTGGAATGACATTTAGTTAATAAGCTAGAATTAATTTTAATGAGATTAAATTAATTTGGGGCTTATTAGAGCTTGAATTATCTAAGTCCAATAAGATTCCCCACTTGGCTTTAAGGAAAGTTATCAAGCAAAGTAATAAATATAAATGGGGGTTTTGAAGCTCATGGTTGAATGTTGGGCTTGCACTAATTAATGGTTAATTAGAAGCCCAAATGAACATTTAGAAATGTGCTAGACTTTAGATTAATTTGATTAATTAAATTAAAACAAAATTCTTAAAAAAATGGGAGGTGCAATTTTGATTTTATTAGGGCTAAATGTGTAGCTGCATATTTAGCATTGAATTGCTAAATAAAGATGGTATTTATCATGCTTTATCATCCTTAATTGGAGTAATGATCTTACCATTAAATGGTTTAATGGTTGTCTTTTAATGATGGCATGTAATGTAACCTTTCAGCATTCATTTGATTAAAGATGAAAGAGGTGCATTTGATGGATCATCTTCCTTCTTTCATCTCTAAAACCGAAATTGACATATCATTTTAGGTTATTGGTCTTTTCATATAGCCATCTTAAAACAAATGAGAAGAGTGTCATTTAATGGCTTCATTATGTTTGATTAAAGAATGAAGTGATGCATTGGATGCTCTCCACTTCTTCTTTCTTTTCATACATAACTAAAATTGACAAGGTGTAAGATCTAAATCTATATTAGGAATTTATATTAGTTTAAAAGCAACATAGGTCTAGTACAAATCTATATTAGGAATTTATATTAGTAGCAATTTTATGAAGTCAAAGGTTTGTAAAGAATAAAAGTAAAAGGAAATAATATAAGTCCAATATGAATCCATATTATTTTCGTGTTATTATAATCTCAAAAATTAGATTTTATCATATAAAATATTAGGGGGATTGTTATGAAGGGATCTAAACACGGGCATACCATAAAAGAGTTTAACTAGGGCATCTTGAGTATGAAAGGAGAAACTTTAGAGTGAAGGAAAGGGTTTTTTGTTGCGATTCAAGTGAAAAACTTCAAGATTTCATCATCTATGAGAATAAGTTCTTTTATTTTGTGTTGTTTCTTTTTTTTTCTTATTTTAATATGAACTAAATTGCGGTAGATCTAAATACAGTGAACCAACTTTTTTTAGATTGAATCTTTGATTAATGAAAGACCCAAGTTTTCTTGTGAATTATTCATGATTAAATTTTATAATTGAAATGAAACAGGCTTATGTTTTCATTTAATTTTATATTTCACATATATGGATTGAGAATTCATGTTTATAAATAGGTCATGGAATGAATAATAGCAGTTGCATTTAATCCTTGAAGAGAGGACCACACAAATTTTTGTGTTAAAGTCAAATCTAATAAAGAAATTCATCTACCAAGTTAATGTTTTCTTAACTATTTTTATTAAAAAGAGATTTTAATCAATCAACCTAAAGACAGGAGCTAGGTTTCTTGAAAAAGAATATCGTTATAATCTTAAAATCTCTGTTTGTCTAAGAAACGTAAGTAAATAATTGAATCAAGGTAAATTTAACTATAAAATTTTTTTAGGAAGATTACACTTATAGATCTTGATTATTAATTGATTTCTTCATTTTTGTTTGTTGCTTTGGTTTGTTATTTTATATTGGTAGTTTTATTTTTGCCAGTCATTCCTTTTAATTCAATCATCCAGTTTGTTAGAATAGATAATGGAAAGATAGTCATTACTAGTACTTGTAATCCTTGTGGATATAAGACTTGCATTCACTAAACAATATTATAAGAATGATAAGTGCACTTGTTTGGTTGATCTTTAGTACTATTGAGATTATGAGCATATAAAGCAATTTTTGGCACCATTAGTAGGAACTAAGATATTAGGAACACTTTATTTTTATTTATTTAATCAATTTTCTTTTTTTGGATTTATTTATTTCATTTTAGATCTTTATTTCTTTATTTTTATGTTTATTTGATGAATCTCAGGATTTATGTAATTTAATTTATGACTAGGAGCAGTGCTAAATTACTATTTATTCCAGTTCTACAATTCAAAAGGAATTTACTTTAATAATTAAGGGAGACCAGTATAGAAGTTCTAAGTTATAGTTTCTAACCACAATGGTAAGACAGGGAGGACAATATACTATAGGTGATTGTGCTAGATCATAGCTTACAAAAACAAAATAAGCATTACTAGGTTAAAAGTGGAGGCCAATAATTTTAACATCAAGCCTAACATGATTCAAATGGTTCAACAACTTGTGTAATTTTATGGCTTATTAAGTGAGAATTAAACTGCATGCATTGCTAACTTTTTATAGATTAATGATACTTTCAAGATTAATAGAGTTCAGAGGATTTTATTCAGTGATACTTGGAGTGGTCTTATTAAAAAGCTTTCAGCCAGTTATTTTCCTTTGGAATAAATATCAAAAATTAAGAATGACAACTTTTCCTTTCATCAATTTGAGGGTAAGATGTTATATGATACTTGGGAGAGATGGAAGAAGTTATTAAAAAAATTCCCACACCATAGACTTAATCTAGGATTACAAACACAAACATTTCATATTAGCTTGATTTATCCATCCAACAAATTGATTAATCAATCCTCGAGTGTGATTGCCAACTTTGGAAATCCTAAGGAATTACAAAAGCTAATTGAGAATATAGCTATAAATAATAACCAGTGTGGTAACCTAAGGCTAGAGCCAAAGATAGGAGTTATCTATAATATTCATGTGGTGACAATATTATTGGAAGCTTTAAGCTAGAAAATTGATAACAAAAGTTTAGTATTTCAACTAATATAAGTGGTGAGTTGTGATATAATTAATTATGGATACCTCATTGATAAATTTCAGACACATAATTGTAGTATCCCATCTCTCAAATTGTTGAAGGATTTAAAGTGTTAAATTATTGAGTCACATGAGTGGCATCATATAGAATGAATTTGGTAAATTTATGACATCATTTTATAACTGTATTCAAATGCATAATATTAGCATACACACATAAATTATGAGTTAGACAAATTGTACTCAATTGACATATTCCCAGGTACGAAACTAAAATGAATCTGATATGAATGAACATTTCCAATGTCTTGTAGTTTGGTTTATCAATGGCAAGAATTGATGGATTATAATTAGTAACTTGGAATTAATTGTTACAATTGGGAGATTGATGAATTGATAAGTACATTTGGACTATGAAAAATGCCAAGTGGCATGACGAATTGACACATAAAAAATTAGGATGACTAGACCTATTAAATTAGTTACAAATGGCATAGATAAATTAGTGACATTTGGAATAAGTATTAATTGACATATGGAGGCAATGGTTGAGTGAAAAATGATAGAACATTTAAATGACAATCGTTAGCTTCATAGAAATACATGTGTATTAGCTAGGTAGAGGACATCTGTCTTGCTGGACATATGACAAGTATCCCTAAAACAAAAACATTCACCCTTGGCTTAAAGCCTTACGTGTCAGCTTTTAGTTTTGGTTACTGCTTTAGCCTTTCTTCTCCTCCTTCTCACCACCAAAATTCACTTCTTCCTTACAACCTTGAATTTTTGCCTGAATTATATCCTTTATCACCTCAAAACTTTGGTTAAGTTCTTCATAAAGATAGATAGATTTTGTTTTCTTCTTCTTATCACTGCCTTTGTGATGATCTTACATGTATTGAGAGCTAAGTTAACTTAATGAATTGAGATGGAAATTGAGTTAAACAAGTAAGTAGAGTATTGATATTTGTAGTCTGATATAGTAGAATGTTTATGATGATTAAATGGGGATGAATTGTATGAGTGTTGATGATGGAATAAGTTCTGGAAAATAATTCTTGAATGATAGTTTCTATTTTAGTTTTTGAAGCATAAAAGATAATAATTTACGAGCTACCAATTGAATAATTTTGATTTGTTATTGAACATGAAATTGATGAGGAATTAGAGTATAATTAAGGTCTAATTGATGTATAATTGATGGACTATTAAGAAGATATTTTGAGTTTTGTATAAAGATGTAAACATTTGGAAAAAATTGAAAGAATTGGATGGTTAACTTTCGATTCACTCATTCCACGATCATGGGAGCTGCATACATGATGATGGCAAATGCCTCGAAGTGAAGAAAAAGCTATTTTGTATGATTATTGAACCAAATAAGGATAAGTCACTTTACCTTGATGCATTTGGACTTGATTGAGGCTTAAAATGACCCTAGTTTGATGTTGGATAAGTTGGTTAAGTGTTTGATAAGTTTAGGTCGTTAATTAATGTTATACCTTAAGGAAAAGATTGTTTGATTTGAATGTATCTAAATTTGGAATGTATAAGTGTTAAAGGAAAGAAGGTGTTCTTATGAATACAAATGTGATCCAAAGAACATGAATAATACATTAGGAATGAATGATTAAGAATTAGAAATTGTATGAATATATATATAATTTAATGCTAGAAAAGGATTGGTAAATGTATGATTGATAAATTTAGAATAATAAAGTTTATTTGAGATGTATATCTAATTGCAAACTAGTTATATCTAAGATATGATGTATGAAAGTTTAAGATTGTGATTTAAAGATACATACCTGAGAAAGTCAATTGAGCATGCATTGAAACATGATAGATATATATATACGTGTGAATGATTGAATAATTATATGATTGGTAACATAATGATGTGTAAACTATGTGTGTTTGTATGAAGACAGATACACAAGTTGATTATCAACATCTAGACATTGCTGAATCATCAAGGCAATAGCTTATCTCGAGCGTACTGTAAGTTAACCTTAATGTTTTCTCACTATGACTGAATTGTTTGTGTTTAGCTTTTTGATATTGAAATGTTATTGATATGATTACGATAATTCTGAACATTGATGGTTTGAGACGTTCAATATTCAGGATTATATTGGAAGTATTATCTAATTGTATGTGATTATGAAATTTGAGAACAATTAGATGAGAAATGCCGAAATGAATATGAAACGTGAGCAATTGAATATGAATTGATGAACTAGATCCGATGAATTTGATACATGTGACAAAAGTACAAAAGAATGAAAGGTATATGAAATATGGTATATGGAATGATGCATCACATTGAAATGCATGATTAGATAAAGGAGTTGTGACAAGAGTGACTAGTGTGAAAAAGAGCTTAAAGCTCATAAATGTGCATAAAGAGCCACAGACTTAGTTATTAATGAGCCCGGTATCCACCATGGGTATGGGACAGTAAATGAAATTAGTCTAGTATCCATAATGGATACGATGTAGGAAATAGGGGCTCGGTCACGACAAAATAAAAAATGAATGGAGTCACATGTGCATTTACAAATACATCCTTTTATGAATCATATAATTGAATTGAAATGATTTATTGAAATGTTTGAAATATAGTTGTAAAGTAAATGATGATGTGATGTGATATCAAATGTTAATTTATCTGATATACTTATAAAAGTATGATAAACTTGATGTACTTGATTAGGTATGATGAAATATGATGTAATTTGCTTATAAATTGGATTATGAAATATCCTTGTGTTTTATTATGAGCTAGCACATCGATGATGGTTCATTCACTGAGTTCACAAACTCATCAAAATTGCAATGTTGAATTTTAGGTGTAGAGGAGATATCGTTAGACTAATTAGAGTATAGATACTACAATTGGACTTGAGTTAGTAGTCAGGATTAGTTGTACCTGTATATATATTCAGTTATTTCATTTCAAGAATCCTATTTCTTAACCATTGTGTAATGTACGTGTGAATTCTGAAATGTAATCACATTTATGACTAGATATGTTAGTAAATGAAATGGTCTAAAATGAATATTTATTTGATGAAGATGTGTTTGATGCCTAAAACTTTACAATGATTTGATTTGATCATCTTAACGTGCCATCCTTATAGAGTATGTTCTCTAATATTTGCCAGTATGTTCGGGCATATGCTCTATGAGAGTGGTATGTTACATAATAATATGGGACAACCAACCAAGTTGGTTTATTCTAAGGGGAAGGACTCAAAATTATTGTTTTAGTAATACTTACAATTTGTGTTGAAGAAATTGCCTTAATTGTTTATGGAATAATCAAGAAAAATAAAGAAAACAGCCTACATTTGCATTCAAAAATAAAAATAGCAATAAAGGAAGCTAACTCTTGAGGAGCTTGTGACAAAATTCATTACTGCATCAAAGGCTCACTTCAAAGTACTAAAGCATCTCTTTAAAAGCAAAAAGCCTCTATCAACAACATGGAAAATCATATTGGACAACTTGTCTTTAAAAGGAAGTAAGGCAATTTTACTAGCAAAATCAAGCCAAACCTAAAGGAGATAGTAAAAGTAGTAACTTTGAGGAGTGGAAAGGAGATAAAAGTTGAACAAAAAGAGAAAGAAAAGAAGGAAAGGGCTACTATTAAAGAAAAAATGTTGAAAAGAAGGAGAATAAGAGGGAGGAGGAGCCAAAGAAGAAAGTTGTGAAAGAGTACAAACCATTAATTCCACACCCAAGCAAACTTGAGAATGATAGAAAGAAAGATCAATTTAGTATGCTATTAAAACTATTTAAACAATTATGATATTCCTTTTATTGAAGCTCTTTTGTAGATGCCAAAATATGCCAAGTTCTTAAAGAGTCTCATTCCTAACAAGAAGAATCTCGAGGCATTATTGATCATCAGTTTAAGCTAGGAGTGCCCCCATGTTGCGAAATAAGCTAACTTAGAAAAATAAAGATTAAGAGAGTTTTTTTTTCCTTATAGCATTGTTAGTTTATTAATTGGAAAGGAATTATTGATTTAGGATCTAGTATATCAACTTGATTCAATATGACATATTTAAGATACTTTGTAGCGCCCCGTTACCATAAGGTATATATTGGAACTCCCTGAGGACGTTCCAGTGCATAACCTATGACAATGGTGCATTACGTTCAATCACAACATTCATTTAACATGGCATCATCCTTCTTTGTTTTCTTATAAGACATCATATATTTTAAATCCCAAAATTTCTCCTTTCATTTCATAAAACCAAATACTTACATTGATAGTTTTCAATATCGTCTAAATATGAACATCATCAAATCCTAATACAAAATACACTATATAAAAGAGGAAATACACAAAAAGATCTACCTAATTACCTAATCTCAACTGACTAACCTTTGAGCCATTTCTTCTTCTTCCCAAAAGTACGAGACTATACTTCTTGTAGTGTCTCTCAGTAGCTAAAGCCGTCTCTTAGTCCTGAAAAATTAACGTTACAATTTTAGTGAGTTCTGTGAACTCAGTAAGGTAACCATCATCGATGTTTACTCTATTCATACAACACATCACACATATAACATGTAATTCACATCTTTGCACTTTTCATAAACTATCACATATCACATTCTCACTTAAGGGTAAGACAATTTTGCATTTCAAACAATCAAACATACTTATTAAAATGTATATTAAATGCTCATGTGACTCTTTTCCAGTTATTACGTTGTTGTGATCGAGTGCCTAAATTGTCTCATATCTATTGTGGATATAGGGCTCATTTATGCTGTCCCTTATCCGTTGGGGATACAGGGCTCATTTTACATAGTGAGCCTTTGGCTCTTAATCACATTTGGAGCTTTAAGCTCATTTTCGATGGTACTCAGGTCTTAACACTCATTATCTGATCATACATTCATGTATGGAATGCATCTCTGATAATGAATCAATCATGTTAAGAAGCATTTAGTTTGTCACATTCACATACAAGTAGCACTGTAATATCACATTCATGCATCAAGTCTCGGACCTTCATTGTCCGGCATTAACATAATCAAATCACATTTGTATCATCATTCAAAACATATTGTAAAGCAAATAATTAATTGTGTGAAACTGTCTAGGTTACTCACCGATTGCTCCCGAAGCTATTGTCTCGAAGTTTCGGCAACATTTGGATGTTGACATTCTAATTGCTCCTCTATATCAAGTAATATATACATATCACACTTTTGCACAATTATAAGTGCTTGTTAATGCACATTTATGTATATGAAATATGCACAATGCATGTTCATGACAATCTCGGGTATCTCTCTATTATTCTCATCATGTAAACATTCATATTTCAAAACTCACATAAGTATAATTTGCACTTAGGGTTTACACCTCCATAAAACAATTTGAAATCTAATTTCATAACTAATTTGATCATTCTAGATTTCTCTAAAAATAGACTTTCAGATCAACTTTGCATGATCATTATGACTAGGAAAATGAAGTAATTTGGCAACACTTTCTTCTAGAAAAATGTTCCCCATTGTCTTAAGTTTCTAATGATGCCAAGATCATTCAATTTGGTTCATTATTACAAAAGTTATACTCCAAATAATTCGGACTATTCTTCAACTGTAACAATATTCTGTACCAAACTTCAAGTCAGATTCTAGAATTTTAGAAATAGAATTAAAATTCTACTTTTTCAAAACAATTGTAGCCCTATGTCTCTAGTTTAATATAAATCAAGAATCATTCCTTTTGGATAAATACAGATCAATATATTGCCAAAATACCGAAGTATGTTTAATGAAAATACTTCATTCATAAATTTTCCAGAACTGTTCATCATTTTTTTCCAAAATTTATCACTCAATCTCTCCCAAATGATTTCAGAAGATCATAATTTTTGGTGGAGATGTAGAACAATGTGTTTCGAATCTGTTGGTTTAAATCCCATTCACCTCAACACGTTCTTAAACAAATTAAAAACCATAATTAACACCAAATATCAAAAACATCACATATTCATGCATTTTCTTCATTTCTGCATTTTCATCTTTCATTTTTATGCACTTTAAGTTTTTATACATTCCCCACTTTCATTTGAGCATTTCAACTCCCATTTAACTCAACACATTCTTAAACAATTAAAAATCATAATTAACACCAAATATCAAAAACCAGAAAATTCTCCACGCATGTTCTTCATTTCCTGCACTTTC
>JAOTAY010000008.1:29923875-29944006 GCA_025629805.1 Erythroxylum baracoense | reverse complement strand
CTCAATTATACCTTAATTATACTTCAATTCCTCATCAATTTCATCTCCAATTCCAACTCAAAATTATTCAATTGGTAACTCATAAACTATTATCTTTCATGCATCAAAACAAAACATAAATTATCATTCACTATTATACATGTAGTATTTGTTCTTTCCCATTTCAAGAATACTACACTAGCACTTTTCTTTAGCATAAATTCACCTTCATTATACTTCAAAATCCTTATCTAATTCATCCATAGAACAATCTATAGCCCACGTTTTTATGCATCAAGAACAAAGCGTAAAAGTATCCAAGTTCATCCATCATATTCCAGCACACTTCATTATCATTATATGCATAATCCATCTTAATTTAATAATCATCAAGTTCTATCATAACATGCCACAAAGATTAGATTTCCACTTACTTCTTAAGCTCAAATTCCACCTTAATACATTAAGTCTAGTTTTCCTTTCGTGCATACAAGATCATCCCAAATACAAGATGAAAGTAGGTTGGTTTTTAGCAACAAGAAGACAATAGGATATAAAATAGCAAATTATAGTTTTCTTATTGCAAGATTTTGTGACCATTTTGGAGTGGTAATTAGCATAATTGAAGCAAAATTTCAAAGCCATGGGAGTGAGTATTTGGTGGAGAGGAAGAATGAAGACAACAGAAACCATCCTTGTAGTAGCTTACTTCATTAGGTGCTACGTGTCACTCTTTGACAATGGCATTTGTCACTAGGCATGTAAGCTACTTACTCTCTAGATAAGCTGTCATTTGTCACTCAATCATTACTGTCATTTTTCAATTAATTATCGATGTCAAATGTCACTCATTCATTTATGTCATTTGTCACTTATTTCATAAGCTTAGTCATCCTAATTTTTCATGTGTCAATTTATCTTGCCACTTGGCATTTATTCATCACTTTTCTAATGGTAACAATTAATTCTAAATTTATTACTTGTAACCAATCAAACCAAAATTTAAGACATAAACAATACACTATTCATATCATGATCCTTTCAAACCTTTCATACCTCGAAATATGTCAATTGAGTATATATTCTATCTTTACAATGTGTACAAAATCATAATTCATATGTGTATACTAATGATATGTATGTGAATGAACTGCATTTCATAAATTCTCAATGATATTACTCATGTGTAATAGTCTAAAGTTCTAATTCTTAGTATAGAAAATGAGCTATTACATGCCGACTGGTCAATTGCCATAATAGACCAGCTATCCATATCTTGGTTCAATAGTCTTTGTCTAAGGATAACGATGATTCTTGTGAGTTTCTATAAGATATCCAGCAACGTTTTTCCAACGTCAAACTTGTGGACACAGTTTGCGAGGAGGCAATTAATATGAGTGGAAATGATGTGTGAAGAAGACGAAGGAAACGACGTAGTAGTGGCAAAGGCTAATAAGTTGAACGACATCATGACAAGAGCAGAGCATAGGAATAAATGGAGAAGACGATGACGGAGTATAGTATATAGTCATTATTAATAAAACGAATCGTGTAAAGGAGTGACAAATGTATTAATTTAATTGGATGTGTAATAACAGGCGAATTAGTCGTTATTATAGCCGTTGAGTGAAGGGGAAATATCTACAAACAATTTTAAGTATTTTCTCTCTCAAGAATACGACTCTCTTTCTTTTGTTTGGCTTCTTCTTCTTTTCAAGTTTCTCTCTCTATCAAATAAAACCCTAAATCTCAAATTCAATTGCGCATAAATACTTGTACCAGTAAAACTATTTGGAAAATTCGGATGATTTACACACATCTAAGAACTCTTATTGTTTTGTGTGAACACTCCATCAAGCCCCGCGTGTATGAAAACTTCTTGTAATACTTGCCACGAAGTTAGAGAGAAAAGCAAGAGACAATAGCTTGAATCAAATATTTGTATGCTATGTTTTACTGGGAGAAGTAATGACAGATAACGCAACAATAGCAACATTTAGTAAAGGTTAAACACAAAATATGAGGAGATATAATAATATGTAGTTTTATCTCTATCAAAGAGGCAGATAACGCAACAATACACGTTAAATGTTAGAATACTTGCTTAAATTGCTAAAATCTTGGAGCAAAATTACAAATAGATAACTCAATAATAATAATAACAATATATATCAATGTGCCAAGGAGTTTGACGTTTCTTTGCAGCATCATTAGTCAATATCTAATTCGAGCATTGCACGTGGTGGATTGGAGTCCACAACTTCCATAGGGTTCCGTGGGTGCACATGGGTTCGTGGTGGATTGAATGACTTTGTCAGTTCCCACTAACACCTCAACCAAGTTTTGTGAGAAATGTCCTTCAACCTATCCTGTTCCTAAAGTAAAAGAAAGGTATAGACATAGTGCTCTGCATTATTCTTGATGTCGCATCAAAACTATGGCAAAGTATATACCCAATCTCAGGCAAAATTGTGACAATGAAATGCGAATCAACACGAGTGAGGGAAAGAGAGGAAAATTGCGGATGTCATCTTTCTAAAACGAAATTAACGCAGACATTCTGAACTGCAAGGCTAAAACCACCATAAATATTCATATTTGATAAAATTGAGTGTAATACTACTTAAACTATCGATTAACTTTGTTTTATTAGAAGTCACCAAAATTACACTTTTTAATTGTTGGCAAATTATGAAAACAAAATTATTTGACTAACTTCTACTAATAAAGTTAAACTGCACGCTTATGAAAGCATTGGACAGAGACTATGACACGCATCGAAGGACAACAATTAAAATATCAGAAGAGCCATTTCAAAGATATCCTAAATGAGAAGAACTAGAATTGTACCATTATTACTTTTTATCAGAATTTGATTGAGACGTATATTGTTGATTTTAATTTAGTATGGTTTTAGATCTTTTTAATACTTTAAATTAAGAATTGTAGTGAATTGTACTAACTTGTCCCAAATTGAACTACACTAAAAAACCGAATTTTTATATACATTAGTTATATAATATAATTTATTTTAATATTTATAAATTTAATTTTATTATTTAAAATTTATCACATCCGTTTGAAATTTATGTCTATTCAGGTTATCAATTTGTAGCCTTTGGATTAAAATATAGATAAATAATATTTTTGAGAAATTAAATTTTGTTAGAGAATAATACATTCACGATTGTTTCTATGCCTTTATAATCTCTACTCAACTAACAATCAATATTATAATTCCCAATCCACTCAATAGTTTTATTACCATAATGTATATGTGATGTGATACTAGAAGGAATATCAAATAGTTGCTAAAACTTACAAAACAATTGAAATTTGAATCTCGAAGTCTAAATAGGTTATTTAAAATTCAAATTAAGGTGAGTGAAATCTTCACTAAGAATTGTTGGGATTTTAGAAAAGAAAATAACGAATGGATAGTTATAAGAATCTCTGTTAAGATCTAAGAATTAATCTTAAAAGAAAGCATCAATGTTCCTTATTGAAAACTAAAAGTTTATAGATATTCCTAATCGAATAGGAAAAGGGCAAAGGTGTAAATATTTTACAAAAATGTCTATGTAAGCCCCTACTTTAGTATCATTTTATACCTTAATATTATTGAAATCGTACTTATTGCACTCCGGATAAGATGAAAAAGTAGTAACGGAGGTAACATTAGGTTTGTTTAAAGAAAATGAATAAATTTATTATCTCAAGTTGAGCTTAAACAAAGTACAATGGAAGAAGCACTAGCTAGGCATTAAGCGAAACAATCTATCTAACTAAACATATATAACAAATTAAATACAATTAGCAAGCCTTGATCATCCATAAACTTTTCATTCTTTGACTGATCTTGGATTAGGTATCATGTGCTTGTAACATTTCTCTGATCCAGTTAATAGTAACATCTCTTAGCATTGGAACATACCTCTCTTTTTCTTTGTATAGTCTAATATTTCTTTCCCTCTAAATAGAGTAAATGGTAGAGCACAAGATAGTTTTTAAAATCATCCCATCCTTCTTCAATTGTGTATACATTCTGCTGGACCATATAATTATAGTTCTCCACACACATTTTATGAACAATTGATCTCTATTGTGTTTTGTATTCGATTCCAAATGATATGGGAGTAGTTGCATTGAAAATACATATGTGAAGTAGTTTCAATCTCATCATTACACAAGGGACAATTAGGATCAAAACTTCTTAAACTTCCCCACCAACTATCTTTGGTTTTTAGACAATTCTTAACAGCCAACTAGCTAATAATAGTCGCTTTAGGTGAAAGAACTTTCTTCCAAAGTAGCTCATAATAAGGAACCTTGGGTTGAACAAATCTTAAAATGTTATAATAGGAGGCATTGCTAAATTTTGGGGAATTACTATCATTCCATAAAGGGCTATCATTGTGAGTTGCGACGAATGAATGTTGCAAAATAAGTTGTTAGTACATATTGAAACTTTACAAGGTCGTCATTTAGACAAGATTCAATTAGAAAAATTGTCTAGTGAGTTGGGATAATTTATAAAACAGAATTACATTGCCTAAAGCATGCTATAAGGAGTTCAAGGAAGACAACTTACTCGAGAATGCTTTGGACAATAAATTTTCAATTTATTTAACTATATGCAATATTATTTCACTTCTACTAAGATTAATTATGAATCTACTTATTATTCATAAACGAAATTGAATATCGTCGATATCGACAACCTTTGTGTTTTCAATTGTGTCACTTCATTGTTAAAATAAAGGACAGTGATCATCATTATAGGCTGCATCAGTATTACAAATCTTTTCCTTCTGATGTGAAGACAAGGAGACATATTTCGGAACAGATGTCTCCAAAAAATTTGAATAATTTGTGTGATTATTGGACTCTCCCAACATTCAGGTTTGTTTTCTTTCCCTTCACATTTGTTTATATTAATCTTATTAGATGATTTAATGACTATCTTTTTTCTTTATTTAGGAAAAATGTAAAAAGGCTAAGGTGAACAGAGGAAAAATAAAAACTTCTCACAACCAATTAGGTTCCAAATTATTTGTTGTTGTGCAAATGAATATATAAGATCTTTGTTTACAAGTTATAATTATATCAACAAACACTATATTATTTATTGGGCAATGTATTTTTTTTCTATAAAACAGAGTGAAAAGGAACTATATAGATAAGAGTGTGATAGGATCATAGGTCAAGGGTAGATGTCTGAAGAAGTGCAAAATAACTATGTAAGTATAAAACTTTCTTTAAATTTTAAGTTTATTTATTTTTGTAGTACTAACTAATAATAATTATATTGAATATTATTTTTTTAATTTTAGAAGAAAATAAAGAGTTAATGCAAACATCAATGTTTGAGGAAAATAAAGCAAATATAGAAGACATTTGCAACAAGGTGCTTGATACACAATCCAGATATATCAAAAGTCTTAGATTTGGTCCTAATCCAATTGTTTCATCCTTATCAAGATCAATATACGTTCAACGTCTTGAATAGGAAAATAAGTTGCTTAAGGTTAAATTATAACATAATGAAAAAAGGTTGGCCAAGCATGAAAAATACCTCAAAAAATTAACTGGCCCAGATTATGTAAGCAGTGAAGATGAAAATGAGCTTGAGTCATATGTATTATATATTGTAAACGAATCTTTGTATTTATTATTTTGTATATAAGTATTTTTGAAGTTGAAATTAAAATCTTATACACGAACAAATTTAATGATATTTTATTTTTATATAAAATGCTTTAAATTATCAATTATTTTTTATAATAAATTAACAAGAAATTTAAATATTATATACAATAATATATGGATTAAAAATGTCACAAGTAATTATAATTCAATATGATATACCATTTTGTTAAAATGTATACTAAAAATTTGAGTACATTTTACTAAACGTAGCTAAAAGACTTTTAGCTATGCTTTTGAAAACATAGCGAAAAACATTTAGCTACGTTTTTTAAAACATAGCTAAAAACTTTGGGCTACGTTTATAAAAATGTAGATAATAATTTTTAGCTACGAAGATTTGGCGACAAATATAAATCGTCGCCAATAATGTAATGACTATTAGTAGTGATTTTTGAGCTTTTGGCGATGGCGATGATATTTTTGATAGTCAAATGTTGTTTCTGTTGTAGTGGAACAATATATTTTTCCATCTTGAATAACTAAGGATTTTGATTTATTCCATAGCTTTACCATCTGAAACAGCCCTGATTTACTATATTTAACATAATATACTTCTTTTAAAATAATTCTAATTTAAAAATTTGAAGAAATCGTGTATCTTTAAACTCTTTGAATAAATTGGTACTCGAGTCTTATATGATATCACAATGATCAGAGCCAACCCTTATTGTTTTCGGAATATAACTTGATTATTCAAAGATTAATGATATAACGTTCTATATATATATTTTTCCTCTGGTCACGTACGTGAGGTTAATATTTTCTCTTTCTATTTATAATATATCAGAAAAAATTGTAAACAAAAATTTTACTGTAGGTTAACTAAACATTACTTAACATGAGAATACGTATTTGGACAAAAATAAAAATGAATATATAATTAGCATAGCGATATGTTCTTTAGGAATATTACATCAAGTAGAGGTCTCATTCTATGATAATAGTTTGCACAGCTTGCTCAGCCGGTTGATATTTGGGATTCCAGAACTTAACCTATGGTGTTATGTCTTCTGTTACGAAACTTATTTTGGCGTTTAATACATTTATTCACTTACCCAAAAAAAAAAAATCCAATTTCGTGATCGGCTTTCCAATAAACCGCTGTCGAGCTTTCGTGAGAACGCACCATTATATTTTTCTTCAACCTTTCACTACATTGGTACTTCATCAGCTCACCGTAGTCGAAACAATAGTCTGATATTTAAAGCTGAAGAATAAAAACTGTTACAGATTACAACACTTGGCCAATGAAACATTGACTTGAGCATATGATATCTTAGATAGAAGGATATTCTTAGAAGTTAACTTCTGAGTTATTACACGGCAGATGAAAGTTGTTTACTCCTGCTCCATTTGTGAAGAACCTGTCCGAAAACATTATAGAACACAATGTCAACCTTAGTTCCAGTAAGGTAAAGCGACATAAAGCCTTGACCATCATAGTACAGCTTCATTTCATCTGGATTCCACCAGCTTACGTCACCCCTCCAAGCTTTGGACCCTCCACCGCTTGTTAAGAACTGGAGTGGGCTGCCTCACAAATAATATTTCGAACATATGCTTTTTAGATATGGGAGACTAAAACAAGTGCTAGTTTTGTTACTAATATATATATATATACTATTAATGTAAATAACACTATCAGATTACCTGTTACTGCTACTTATCTGTTGCAGGCAATGATCATGCCCATTTATATACAAATCGACATTGTTTGCCTGGAATTGGATTGATATATGTTAGAAAGAATTGACTTTGGACCACTGCATTATACACAAAATTAAATGGACAGCTTTTGTAGGACCTCAAGGATGGGCAAGAGTCGCTGCTCGAGCTCAACGGTGTTCCCGTGTGTTCCTGCACTTTTAATTGTATGATGGCCAACCACGATCTTCCATTTTGCCGTTGATTCTTTCAGTGTTGAATCTACGTCCTATATGTTATGAGAAGAACAAAAACATAACTAAATTGTAAATTTTCTTGGCTAGGAGCACAAACAATGTGAAGATTTTCATTGGTTTCGTTAAGTTGTTCAATAATGAATTTTCTTTTAACCTTTAACAGATTTGTAAGGTACTCATCACGGGGTGAAATGCCACTCCAATCATACGTATGTTCTTTCTCCTTGAAGTACTTATCTACAAAAGGTGTAGTGTCTACGAACACAAATTCAGCCATCTCTGGACACAAATGGGAAAGAATATTGTTATAAATAAAAAAATATTATAGAAAATGGAGGATACAAGTTAAATAGGTAAAAAGCAATATGAGTTGCATTACCAGTCTCCACAATGAAAGATCTCAAGCAAAGCCATTTATGATCTTTGTCCCTTAAAACGGGACTTAGCTGTGCCTCAACATCACCTCTGTAGTCATGGTTACCAAGAACTACAAGACACAGTTAAACAAAATCATTATAAGTGACTTTCTTTTTTTTAACCCCTAACTATAGTAATGCCACTGAAAAGAAACGGAAAAGGTTGGTGAAGCCTAAAAGTAGGTGTTTTTTTTCTTCAACTAAAAATATATTGTATGCAATTAATTATATTTTCAACGATGATCAGACAGATTAATACCATTGTACCATTGCTTTTGTAAGCTAGGAGCTGTATAAATTTTAGTGAAGGATTCATAGAAGGCGGGATCATCCACATCCGTCAATCCGTCTTCGTAGAAATTATCTCCGGTAGATATCACCAAGTCTATGTCCAGTTTCTCCCCTATTAGTCCCATCTGCGTACATTTGGAGGCTTATTAGTTAAACATAAATAAACTATGGAAATCAATCGAAGGAATCAAGATATAATTTCACAAGATAAATCCTGTAATATTCTGATCGATGATTGTGATGCTAATAATTTATTCTTTCTGATATTTATTATTAAGGAATTGATTACCTCCGGTTGCTCAGCGAAACGATCAATATTATTCTATTTGAGTTTCGATAAGATATGACATGGGAGAGAGAGTGAAGGGCATCTTAAACCAAATAATAGCAAAGACAGAGAAGTGTCCATACTATTGCACATGATCTGCTTTGTGTCAGTATTTGGTTGGTTCCACGAAAGTCGTTATACTGGATTTTTGCGTCTTTGTCCTATAGTCACCTAATCAGAAGAGTCCTGTTGGCTTCAGTTGCTACTGACTCGTCTTGTTACAACGAAAGATGTGGGATTGGCATAAGGAATCTTATTGGCGTTATACTTCGCTCTAAGGCTAAGGAACAATCTACGTTAAATAGACTTTTTCAGCATATACTTGAGGAATATTTCCTTTACCTCATAGGACATCTCAGATGATGGTCAATATTCTTCTCTAAACTTCTTGTCATACTGTTATCAATGCCACACTCCAACTCTTGATTCAACGCCATATTAGGCATATGCATGTCTAGAATTTTCTTTTCTGTATTTTATATGAAAGCTCAAGTAACACGTTGCATATATTCATAGGTAGTCTGCCAAGTTCATATTATTCAAGTCCAGATTTGAATTCTATTTCTTATGACTAATTCTAATTATTATTTAATAATATGAATAACTTCGAGTTGAATTATATTTGCCATCATGATCAGATACCCTTCTTTCCTTCTCTTTCCTTCTCGCTTTTCTACCGAAAAGGAAGATAGTTAAACGTATATCTCATGATGTATCGCTCCAAAGGTTGAAGTGATGGAGAAAGTCTTATGTACTGAAAACCAGAAATATAAAGCTATATATACATAAGGAAGTTTGTTTGTCACCTGAAGGGCAACTTCAGATTGGTTATAAGCACCTCTTCGTCCCCAGTCTCCGACAACCAAGAGGCTAAGAGACCCATCACCTTTGGTAAGATGTTTGAACCTTTGAAGCTCCGATATGGCGACACCGACGTTATTGAGGCCTATAAGAAAACTTAGCAAGAGACCTAAGACCACCACTTTAAACATTGCTTTTGAGAGGCAAGAGAATATAGGAACCGCAGAAGGAGAGAAGGGAGCAAAATTATTGCTTAGCTTTTGGCCTTCGGTTGGTGTATGAAAAGAAAAGATCTCTTAATATAGTATTGAATATTGGAGTGGACAAGTTAACTAAGCAACTGGGGACGAATTATACGGGGTGATACTATACGGTTGATAATAACAATGTTCCGGTTAAAAATAATGCAAATAAGGCTACCGAGATTCGTTCGTCATTTGAAATATAGAGGCATTTCTTTAATTCCCCTCTGGTTTGGATTTTAGCGTGCTTAACAAATACAATTCCCGTATTCTTGATCGTGATTGTTTGATGTGTGTAAGTTCTAATTAATAACCTTGATAATTTGTAAGCGTACGGGAATCTATATGAGATCCCTATTCATACGATTACCGATTTGATTAATTTCTCGTTCTTATTAAATCACCTAACTCTTGTTAGTCTAATTTAATTATTTTTCATTCAATTTACCTTCTCATTTTATTACCAAATTATGCAATTACAGAAATCAATCACAATAAATCTAATAAATATAAAACAATTAGATTTTATTAAATCAAAGATAAAAAAACCCGAAAGTAAGTATAGAATATCTCAACATTCACAATCCTATCATCAAACTGCTATTCCTAATTCTATACAATAATAAAAATGGAAATAACAGGAAATACGATTCTAAACAGAGACAGGAGGTAGCGACGTAAGGAAACTCCAAATCTGGGAAGTACGTCAATGTCGGCTTCTTCTCCACTTCTTTCTTCCTTCTCTTTCTCAATCTATCAATAATTCTCTCTAGGGTTTCTCTCCAAAGTGGCTGATGCAAAAGCTCCTTCATCTTCTTTGTCTTATTCTTTATGTACTTTTTATATTCTGGGCAGCCCTAGGATTTTTCTGGGGTCCGAAAGGTCCAAAAACTCTCTCAAAATTTGATGTTTTTGAGTATTTGCGAGTTTGCCCGACAAAGGCTATGATCGTGGACCACTTCTGAGCCTTCTGTCACGATCGTGACAATTAGGCAATGATCATGAGTCGTGTTCTGGGCTTTTGTCACGATCGTGGCATATAAGCCATCGTGGGTTGACTCCAGTGCTTCTGTCACAATCATGGGTCGTTGTTTCAGATCGAGTGTCTTTGAAACTTCTCCGTTCTTCGATGTTAACTTTAAAATACTAACAAACACATCAAGGTACCTCAAAGACATAATAATGAAGCTCAAAGACTTGTACTAACCCATGAAAAACAGTTAAACACAATTAATTAACAAGCTAACACAATTCTAACCTAAACACATAATAACCGATTAAGTTAACACTTAAATACATATCAAACTAAGTCCTAAAACATGATGCAATTCACACTTATCAACATTCCCACACTTAAATGCTTGCTTGTTGTCAAGCAAACAAAACAATATACAACATAAGAAAACACAAAACATGCATTTGCAGTAATGAGATAACTTCAACTTAGCGAAAAGAATTTAACTATAAACACAATCCTTCAATTTGTTCTAACTTATTAACAAGCAAAATCCATGTCTAAGCACCTTGGACTAAATATACAAACTAATCAAGATTTTAATGTTGAGTCTATTCATGTTTATCAGTTGTACACACACAATCATTGAGTCAAAACAAAAGTGTGGATATTCCTCAGTAGTTTTTCATGAAAATCAAGCTACTAACAAGTTTGGTTGACTTTTTTTTGAAAACATTTGTTTATTGATTTTTCTTTAAAGACATGAACCTAGTCTTTTTACACGGAGGAAAACATTTGTGACGAATGTCGATCCAGTTACTCAACTAAGTCATGTTGTTATTAAGCTGCTTGGTTGGAATGTCATTATAGCCTTTTTATACGAAGACACACATTTGTGATGCGTGTCGATTCGGTTACTCAGTTACATCACATTCTCAACTACCTACTAACTTTTTTCATAACCTGAAGGCCAGCAAAATAGTTATTTTAGTTAAATTTATATAAACTTTTTTTAACACAAAAATTTGCTACCTTATTGCTTTAGCTAATCATTCTCATGAAAATGTACTAATAATGCCATTTTTTTGTTTGGCCTAAAATTATAAATGAGTATGACAAATTCCTAGGGTGAATGAACTAAGATCATATCCTAATTAACTAGCATATTTAGCCCTAAGTAACTTAGGTCACTAATTTCACAAGCTAATAAATCTTCATAACCTAAAAGGCTATGTTTAAGGCTAAATCTATCCCATTAAGTCCTAGTCATTGATGTATCCACAAAATTCACATCATGCAACCTTAACAAACTATCATACAATATGCAAAATTCACACTCAAGATGAAAACACACAACCCTCCTCACATTTAAACAAAACATTGTCCTCAATGTGAGAAGGGTACATAAACACATCAGGGAGAAATAAACAAAATATACGAAAAACATAAGAAGAAAATACTAACAAAAATGAAAAGAAAAGGGTTAGAAAACGAATTTGTTTATGGTGATGGAGGTGGTGATGGGGATAGTGTTGAGACTAAATCTGCTTGACATCGAGAGTGTTTCCCTATCTTATAAGTGATTAAAGAAAATAAAAGAATTAGCAATCCAAACCATTCCAAATCATTAAAAATTTATTTTGGAATTTAAAACAAACATAACTACATAACAATTTAAATCTAACTACTAAATGTGCTAATTTAGGGTCATTAGCTTGACCTTGCATCCCTAGAAGCTCAACTGGGATCAATTATGAGCGGCATGCTTCCACCCTTTTTATTTAACATCAGTTTTATAGCTTGTAAGTAATCTAAAAATTACAAAATGATCAGAAGGATAATATTGATAAAATTATGAAAACCAATTAAGTTCAGTAATGTCTTTTTTTCAAGCAAACTGTTAACAAAACAGGGAATAACAAAACTCTTTAAATCTTCTATGGAATCCAGTAGCCTGTCTGGTAAGAGGGTGAGTTGTTCTGTTCTTGGGTCTTCCTCATTCACCCTCATCTCCTCTTCTTGTTTAGCTTCTTGAACAAAGACTTCCATAGCTTCTTCAAACATGATGTCCGTTGTCATCTATTCTTCGTCCTCTCATCCCTTTAAAGATTTGAGCACATCAAATTTTCTGAATAAGTCGCCTCCTCTGGAATCTTAAATACATCATTTATGTTGAATGTCACCTGGTCATCACTAATCCGAATGATGAGGTTCTCTTTATGGACATCTATCCCAATGTTATCGATGTTCAAGCATGGTATACTAGGATCTAGAGAATAATGGGGAAGGTTGACATTCTTTTCTTCAATCTCTTTCTTCGTCTCCTGATATTCAATAAGGTGGGGTTCAATTTGGCTTTCCACTAATCCTTCTGACTGTCCCCCATTCTTAAGTGCGATAGCCTCATATTGCTCTCTTTGATGTATTTCCATATTACTTAGTCTATACTTCTCTTAAAAAATTTAAGGGAAAGTTGTCTTACTCAAATCTCTAGGTTATGAATAGATGGGGCATGATTTTCCTTTATTTGTTTAATTAGCTCTTCTAGTCTCTTCTGGCCCTCTTCTATGTCTGTGAGCTTATCCAGGATCTTGTCCAATTTAGAATCCCATAACTAGACTCATCTTGCTGAAGTCCTAATAGGTCTTGATGTCCTAAGTGAGTCCCTTCATTGTTGGACCAATAGAAATCGGGGTGGTTCTGCTACCCTGAAGTATACATATTCCAATAAGGATCATTACTTCCCTAACCATACTATGCCTCATTGTAATTTTCAAAAGTTCCTTGCTCCCTATAATATCTATCTTCCATCATTGTTCTTTCCATTTCTTCTTAGCATCTAGCTCTTTAGATGTCTCATTTCTCTTCTAAGATATCTTGCTGTGTCTCTACTTTACGCCCCAAACTTCTTTTTCTAATTTAAAAAAAAAGATAGTGAAAAAGCCTTAGATTAAAGAACTAAACTAATCGCCTCCCTGAAAACGGCACCAAAAACTTGATTGTGGTTTTTTAGATGTGTGTAAGTTCTAATTAATAACCTTGATAATCTGTAAGTGTATGGGTCGTTCACTTAGTACCTCGTCGATCCCATGAGGAGGGATAATCTAATCCTAAAATCTAAGGCTAAACAATTTATAGCAATTTAAAATGTAACAAAACTAAGGCAAGAATTTAATTCAATCATGCAACTCAATTCCAAGAATCAATTACGAAAATATTAACAAAGTAACAGTTGCAACACACACTTAAGAATCAACCTAAAGGAACTATCAATTGAGAGAAAGGGAAATTTTTACCTATCTTTAACGTTAACCTGATTGATTATGAATTATTGGATTACTGGTTTTACAGAATCCTAAGGTTGATTACTCTCTCCCGAGTTATAACCATTAACCCTAAATTATCAATCATAATCAAATTATGAAAAATTGCAATCTCTCAATTAACAATCTATCCAAAACCCTAATTAGATATGAAGTTGTCCAATAAACTATTGAGAACTTATTTGAGAACTCTCTTTACACAATTACCGATTTAATTAATTTCTTGTTCTTATTAAATCACCTAACTCTCGTTGGCCCAATTCAATTAAGAATCACATATACTTATAATACTACTAATGAAACCTTTAATTGGGGTTTTCCACAAAACAATTGTTCTCGTATACTTCTGAATAATAAACATTTCCTTTCTCATTGTCTCCAATTATAAACAAAACTCAATAATATTTTTCTTGTATTTCTTATTCCTCACATGGACTCTTTAGCTTTCAAATCTCAAATCCATAACTGTTAGTGAACTATTTATAATACCTTTGTCATTTCCTATCGTACTCTTTGGAAGCAAATCAATCATTTAAGATCATATCTTAAGACACTAACATAATATCCTATTCATTTAAAAGGCATTCAATTACCTCATAGTTCAAATTTTACTACCTCATCACACAATTTCGAGATTATCAAACCTTAATCTCTTCAAACAAAGAGTATACCTTATACTTCCACTCTGCAACTTTGATGTTCAATAAAAATATCTTTACTTGTCCATTTCTAATACTACAAAACACTTATATGACTTCAGGTACCTCAGAACTCAATCTGGGACTTTATTAGTTACTAAAATTTTTTAATAAAATCTCCATGTCATACTTGTCATTCTCCCAATTGTCATTCTCCCAATTGTTACCTCTTAACAAAGGTCTCATACATAATTCTTATCATTCTTCCAATTGTCAACTATATTTATCTATAAAATAATAGCTCTAAATTCTAATGAGACAATTCTCCATTCTAGATCAAACTTATCACTAAAATTTCCTTGAAAATTTTACCACCATTTTCACTCATCTGATTTTCAAAAAGTAAAACAGTTGACTTACATTAAAAGAAACTTAAAATAATGAATGTTCAATACTTAGAATCAATATACTAATATACGCATAATTGAAAGCTTACTTCAAACTGATCATTACTACAATTAATAACATTAAAAAATAGAATTATGTCAAGAATATTGTTTGATCATCACTCTTGATTAAAGATTCCATCACAATGTCATCCATAACATTACTTTGTACAAATCTATAAATCACTTTACAATCGAAAATATGCTTGGCCTTAAGAGAAAAATTTTACGCTAAGATTGATATGTATTCTAATCAATCTCTCTAAAAGATCATAACGTTTAAACATATCAAAATTCAATCACCAATTACTTGTTTCAATAATTAATCCTTAACTAATTCAACCACAATGGGCAATTTCATCCTCCAGATATATTCATAAATTGTTTTTTAGTATTAAAAGACTAAATAAGCTAATAAACTTATGTAATTATGGAGTCATAGAAACTAAATAACTTGTATATTAAATTCTTAGTACTTTTCTAGCTATCATGGTTGATATGTTAAGAGATGGGAGCATTCTATTTTTCTTGTGGAATACTATATCTAACTTTCCTTGTGTACCAATCCTTTAAAAGCAAGCCACATCGACATAATGCACTATTAGTCAATTCCTTTCCTAGTATGACATCATATTCATGGATATCTAATAAGATCAACTCATTAGAGAGATTTTAATTTTAACTATTATGTAACTACCTCTATGAATGTTCTACGTTACTGATGTAGCTTTAGTGAAAATAATTATTATCATATGGCACTCTAAAAGCTTTAACTTCAAACTAATCTATCTAACAAAATCTTTTAGAAATATACTAGTGCATAGTTCTATGATTGATCTAAATATATTCATCACTATTGAAACTATAATTGTACCTATCACCATACCGGATGTGTCCTCAACATCCTGCTGGGTTACTGCAATTGCCCCAACCCATACAGGTGATCTCCTTCCATATTAGCTACGCCTTGATGCTAAACTCCTAGTATTTTGGGAATCTTTGGACATTGTAAGTGGTCTGACTGACCTTTGACTAGAAGATATTCCTCCTCTCATCCTTCTATCACCAAACCATTTAAATTTATTATTTTTAGCCCGATCCAACGAAATTAAAGCATTTTGAGATCTCTACTTCTTGTGGTTATGTAATTATAGTGCCCTAGAAAGTAAGTGTATTTACATATAACTTAATTTTGTTCCAGTTACTTTTGTAATGAAAATATTTATTATTAATAAAACAAAAAAGTTTGGTTTTATTTGTATGAGCATTATATATCTAGTCATAAGTTACTAAGCTTCTTCTGTAAGTAATATACATATATATGGAGATGTATGGGAAACATGTATATTATTAGAATCTAAATTAATTAATTCACAGTTGAATAATCAAGTTGGTCGCTTAATTATGGTTTAGACTGTAGTGTTGTGATTTATCTCCGTGTAAGTAAAAGAGTTTACTTTAAGGGAATGATGAGTTTTATATAAAAAAAATAGTTGACTATCGATAATGGCACTATTAAATGAATCTAGAATCAAATATGTTTTTAAAGAATAAAGTGGGTCGTTACCTTAATCTTAAAACATACACCTTAGCATTATGTTATTATGAACCACAATCTTGATGAGTGGTGAACTCATATGTGTTTCATTATAATTCTTGATTTGATCGGAACAGATTTTTACAGAGTATCAATCCAGTGTATGCATGAACTCATATGTGTTTCATTATAATTCTTGATATGATCGTAATGGATTTTTACAGAGTATCAATCCAGTGTATGCATGTTGGAATTATTAATTGAAACATGTATCAGGGAACATTCACTCAAATAAACAGTTTGTTGTGATATCATCACTTTTAGATGTTTTTATAGAGTTTGGTGATTAAACTAGTGCTAGTAGTTTGATGGACCAGCTACCTATCAAGTCTCAACACCAAGATGAGATCTTGTGTGTTAATCACCATATAGAGTAAAATGGGAGATCTAAAAGGAAAAACCAACATAAAGGCAAAACGATAATTTTACCCTTTTTTGAGTGGATGGCTATAATATGGTTCATAATAAAGTTTGCAATTGGACATCTTATTTGAAACATGTATTCTCATAGTATTTAGTAATTCAAGAGTTCAACCAATGGTCTTTAGTGGAATGACATTTGGTTAATACGCTGGAATTAATTCTAATGAGATTAAATTAATTTCAGGCTTATTGGAGCTTGAATTATATAAGCACCTGTTTGGTTGAGCTTTTGGTTTTTCCATCGCAAAAGCTATTTTTAAGAAATGTGAGTGTTTGGTTGTAAAATTCAAAAGCACTTTTTTAATAGAAATAACTTTTTAAGAAGCTAAAATACAACTTTTTAAGAAGCTCAAATTTGGAGCTTTTCAAAAAGCCCTTTATTTTAACTTTTTTGGGTGGATTTAACTTTATAATTTGCGTCATTTACGTTTATAACATCCGACGCTTGAAAACTATCTGGAAACCAAAATTCATCTCTCTCTTGTCTCAGCCTCTGCTCTGATCTGGTCCATTCTCTCTTCTCTCTGCCTATGCTCTGTGATCTACGCTCGTGTGCCTTAACAAACAAGTTCCATTTCATTCACGTTTGTTCTTTCTTTACTTCTATATGTGCATAAAGTTTATTACAACTTCTTGCTTTTTGGTGTTTATAATTTACGAGTTCTTTGATTATGCTTCGATTACAAGTTCTTTGATTTTGGGTGTTTATAATATTACGAGTTCTATATCTTACGAGTTCTTTGATTTTGGGTGTTTATAATAAATTATTGCTTGTTAGCCTCATCCGCCAATTGCTTACTTCATGGCATCAACAGGGTCACGGTGTCCACCCTTAGAATTCTCAAGTAGTTATTATAGAGTATTTGGGAATGGGGTTAAATGTGGTAGGCAGAGCAGCTTATTTGGAGGCAAAGCAGTACTCCTATGAGAACGCTCAGCCCTTTAATGTTTAAAATGATGACAATTAGTATTAGGGCTTCATCTTGTAAAATTTCTTTGGTTTTTGAGGGTAAGAAGCTTTCAGTGAAGAATTGTCTGCTTGATAAGTCTACTAAAAGTTTGATTAGCGACAGATGCCAACTTCTCTAGTTTTAAATGTTATTTTTGTTACTTAATGGAATATTTCCTAAAAGATTTAAATGTCCTAAGAAACATTCGCTAAAGTAGTGCAATTGGCATATGTCTTCCCAGACAACACCTTCTATATATCAGCGTGTCAGTAGAATTCTAAACAATAATGATGACAACTTTGAATCTCAAAATTTAGATAAGTGAAGTTTTGTTCTGTTAGGCTTGACCATCTATAGGAACTTTCTTATAATATCCCAAGCCATATACCTACCTCTGACTTGTATCTCTATTCCTCTTCTAGTACATTCAAAAATATTTATTTGATGCTTTGGTAATAAAGAAATAGAAGTCGTAAGATTCTAGATATAGTTAAGATTTTGTTTCTGCAGTCTTTGACCTTTAATTCTCACTTTTGAACCATCACGTATACTGATACAGTTGTTTCCATCAACTTTCTTCGGATTTTTCAATTGTCAGATTCATGTTGTTCAACTTGAACTAGAAGTAATGACAGGGGCACTATGCATTTGACCACCATTTGATTTTGCTGCTGCTAGATTTAAGAAAATGGTTTAAACATAAAAACACAATCCTTTAAACTAAAGGTAAATAAGGAAACCATAAAAGAATGCATTTTATCTTTAAGCCACTTATAAGAAGAATCTTAATGTTTCTTCCTCTACAATACGTGCACAACCTTTAGACTGAGAACATCCATATAAGGACACAGAGTGAAGATATCAACTAAACTAAGGTGGATATAATATTTTAATTAAAGACTGTATTGTTTTGCCTAATATCTTTGGGCATGGATCATAGAATATATTTAATGCTTCCCATAATATCCTCTTTTTATTTATTTAATGTAGTGCTTGATTCTCTTTACGACTCCACTACCATTTCCTAAAAACCTATACTATGTGTTGCTACATCAATAATTAGATTTCTGAAAAAATTAAAAACATGAGATTGAACTTTTTTTACTTTTAGTACGAAATTTATGTGGTAGGAAGACAAGGTTAAATCGAACCTTGTAGTTTTCTATAACTATTGTTCCTTGCCCTTAAAACAATTCATGTTTGCATGATATCTTTGGTGAGCAGAATGCGAGTATGATGATTAAGAGTTTATCTGACCATTTAGGAGGCTCTTTTTCCAAATGCTAATATGTATATATGCATGTAAAATGGCATATGAACTTACAAAATTCCAAACGTGTGCTGCTACTAGATTTAAGAAAATGATTTAAACATAAAAACACAATCCTTTAAACTAAAGGGATATAAGAAAACCATAAAAGAATGCATTTTATCTTTGAGCCACTTATAAGGAGAATCTTAATGTTTCTTCCTCTAGGATATGTGCATGACCTTTAGACTGAGAACATCAATACAAGGACACAGAGTGGAGATATCAGCTGAACTGAGGTGGATATAATATTTTAATTGAAGACTACATTGTTTTACTTGAAATATGACATCATTTTTTCACTAGAAATTGCCACCAATGATTGACAGCTTGTTTGGGTGTCATATTGTCCATAAATTATTATAATGTTGAGTTTACAAAAGATTTAATGATTATTATGCTTTTGTCTATGTCATTTTGGTTATGCTTTTATATTTTCTTATACTTGCTAAATTCATTGTTATATACAGTGGGGATTTTGTTATTGATAGAAAATGTCAATACCAAGTCAAGATATTCAAGGTGGGGATAAATTAAAAAAAAGGGTTAAAGCGGAGTGCAATGATAGAACTCTTGAAATTTTAATCAAAATTTTTATGGAAGAGACATTAGCTGGAAATTGACCTACTGGTCACTTTAATAAGATTGGATGGAAAAATATAGTTTCAAAGTTTGCTCATGAAACTAAGAAGAATTATGGATATAAACAATTTAAGAATAAATGGGATGGATTAAAAAAGGATTGACAGCTTTGGACAAATTTAGTAGGTAAGGAAACTGGACTAGGATGGGATCCTACTAATCAAACTATTGATGCAAGTGA
>JAOTAY010000008.1:29873225-29917368 GCA_025629805.1 Erythroxylum baracoense | reverse complement strand
GAATTATTGTAGTTAGTACAACCTTAGATTTTAGGACTAGACTTCCCTCCTCATGGGATCGATACCTTAAGTACTACGTGAACGACCCGTACACTTGCGAAAATTACCAAGGTTATAAATATTAAAACTTAGCATACGTAACCTTGCGATCACCTATCATCCAGGAGAAGAGCCCTATTACAGTCTTGACTTAGGATTGTTATCTTCAAATTCCAAGCTAAATAGTTTAACTTCTTACATCAACTATGGTATTTAAACTTAGGATTGTTATCAATCCTATACCTAATCAATTTGTTCAAATCTTCCATATACAACATGAATAAGTATGAGGATATTGGGTATCTTTGCCTCAATCCTTTACCTCCTTTAAAGATTAGAGAAGGTTCACCTTTAACTACTAAATTAAAAGATGGAGTTATAATGAATAGTTCCAGCCAATGTTTTAAATTTTTATAGGAAAAATCCTCTAACAATTGTAGAATAAAGTCCTTAACTGATAGAATCAAAGGTCTTATTGAAATCAATCTTTATCACACAATTTTTAGGGTCTATATTCCTGGTATATTTTGTAAATAGTTACTACACTATCATGATTTTATCCACAATATTCCTTCCCTTGAAGAAGGCCCCTTGTGTTTCATTTATTACTAGCTTGATGATTTTTAAAGGAAATTATAGCAGAAGATTGATTTAAAGTCACTCTTGGATTCAAGGTTGCTAACTTTGGGTATTAGGCACAATTTTTTTATTAATTTCTTTAAGTAGCTTTCTGTTTTTAAAAGGCTTAAGGAAATATTCAATAACCATTGTGTTGATCTAAAAGAATCCATTTAATCCATCAGGTATAGGAGCTTTATATGCCCCTAACCTAAATAAAAATTTCCTCCACATCTTAAGCAGTAATAAGACTCTCTAGGAACTCTAAAGTATCAGGCTAGAACTGGTTAGTAATGAAGGATCTTACTTTGGCATATGGATGAGTTTGAATTTGTTAGAGACCCTAATGATTTCTTAAAGTAATCAAAAGTAACTTCCTTTAAGTCATTTTTCATTGTCATTAGTTCACCATCTTGTCTTCTTAGAGAGCAAATTTGATTCTATCTTTTCCTTTCCAAAAAAAGGCTATGGAAGAATTTTGTATTTCTATCCCCCTTTTTAATCTAGTTCACTCTTGCCTTTGGTGTATAAGGGAATTATGATTCCCAAGGCAGTAACATACTACCTTAAATCCATCTTCTCCTTCTCTTGTAGTGTTCTATCCCTATGCTTTATGTTTATTGCAAACTAAATCATTTTAAAGTTATGTTTTGTTTATCTTAATTACATTCCTTGTATATAAGGTTTTACTATTATTTGACTTCTTTAATTCTTGATTTAATCTCTTCAAATTTTTTGTATAAATAAAAGCTTTATAACATTTTATTTGATGTGTCATGCCTGCCTAAATTGAATTATCAAATTCATCAATTCTACCTAAGAAGTTATTAAATATAAAAAGTTTTTCTTTCTACATTCTTCAATCATACTCTGGATCAAAATAGGAGAGTGGTCTGAAATAAGTGAATCTCCAAAATTGGTTTTGCTCTCTAGGAAGTTTATTAGTTAATACTTATTAACAAGTGCTCTATCTAACCTTTTACAAATATACCAATTAGAGCATTTTTCGTTGCTCTAAGTGAAGAATTTTCTCTCTAACTTAAGATTATTTACTTTAAGGCTCTCCACACATAGTCTAATATCATCTGCATAGTTCTCCAAGTTAAAATTACACTCAGCCTCATATTTGTACAAATTACTATTAAAGTCTCCCATTATGATCGTAGGCCCCTAGATCCCATTTTTTAATGGTTATTTGTTTGCTTCATACATCCTTCCTCTGAGTTGTATCCATACATCAAGGTGGTGGTCTCAATTTTTTATTCTACTATAAAAAACAAGCTTCATGATGTATCAATTGGTTAGTATTTTCCAAAATACTAACTTGCATCATCCTTGTATCATATGCTAAGATAATTCTGCTATAATGATGGTAAGAGTGATTTATTTACCTCTTACAATTGGTTCGGTGTTGTATTCTACATGTATATAGAACGTGAGCCTTTTTAATCTCTTGTGTGTGTGTGTGTGTGTGTGTGTCTTTTATAATCATACTATAACATAAAAAGGAATGTACTAATTTGTTGCGAGTTTAAGTTCTAGTAGGGTATGTCTTATCTTATAGATAAAGAAATAACTCTCATTTTGCCATTTTATGCGTATTTCTTATCTTTGCTTCTTTGTTTAGTTATAAAATTTTGATTTTGTCTATTTTAGTCATTTCTTATCTTTGTATTGATTCTAATGGTCACAAAATGATTTAATGTTATGGTATGTGAATATTTGATAGGATTTTGTTCAATTTTGATATATGGAATCATCAACATCAATAATAGCAAATGTGTAACAACGTGTCCGTTCCTATTATAATTGTGGACTACATACTCCTTTACAGATTTCTTGGACATCAAAGAACCCTATAAGGAGATTTTTTAGGCATTCAAAATATGGGATGAATTTTATGCATAGTTTAATAACTCTAAAGAATGATTGTAACAATTAGGTGACTCGTGTAGATGTTATAAATGTCTAAGGAGAGAAGAATATGCATTTCAATCAACAAAAAGGAAATAGTAAACTTATTCGGGGAAATAGTAAATTTAGTTAGGTATGAGGTTTAATGATATTGTCTTAGATTATTTCTGTATGTATAAATAATATGGATGAGATGAGTTATACCTTTATAATATTATATATTAAATAATGTTTTCAAATGACATTTTATATGACATTATGTATTAATTTAATGAAAAAAGAGATATGCTTTTATTTGATGCATATAGGTACAAATAAAATTGCTTTTGGATACGTGCCTCTAAATTCACATTAAAGGATCAACAAAATGATTACCTACACATGGTTACCTGCATATAATGATGTAATTACATACACCGATTCAATTTACAACATCATCAAAAGATACAAAAGTGAGATGTCCATAATTATATAGGACCATGTAAGTTGGCCATGAATAAAAACGAGATGTCCATAATTACATAGGACCAAAAAGTCAACATGAATTGTCCATAAATATAAGGACCACAAGCTATACACTTCTTTTACTCCTTATTCTTTTAGTTGGTCTAGTTTTTTCTTTTTCTCTTAACCTTATTGAGATGTCAAATCTTCCAACTTTGATTGCCTTCCTTTTTTTTGGAGTTTTTTAATATGATCCTTTCCCTTACTTTATGATGCATCTACTACAATGCTTCCTTGAGAAGATAACTGCATTTTACCTTACATAAAAGAAATAAGATTAACTTTTGACATCATACATTGTAATTATCTTTCCATCTATGAAATAAATAACCTTACCATCATTTGCCTTATGGCAACTAACCCAATTGTTGGCATTTTACAAGTTTTGGTACTATGTCAAGCTTGTTTATATTTCTTATATGTGAAATATCCCTCAAATTTCCTAAATATGCATTGGAACACATTATTATGTTGTTTGACAATGAATCACTCTTGCATCTTCTATTAAATGCATATATACCACATATTCTTAGGAACATTTTCTAACTAATCATGTGCATCCTTGCTCATGCTCTTTATCTTACTCAATTTGCCAATTATAACTTTGTTGAGTATAATCTGAAGCAATATACCACATTTGGTCCTTGTAAATGGTTGACAATTTATATTAGCTTGGTAAATTTTCCTATAAATGCCTAAATTAATAACGATGGTCAAAATGTACACACTCATGCTCAGATAGTTCTTATAGACCTTTTATTATATGATTAAGATATTTTTTATAGAAAAATAGGTGAAATCTAAAGATAATATTATGAATATTTTATTTTGTTATCTTTTTTCTATCGTTCGTGTACACCCATGAATGATCATTACCACTATCATCAAGTAGTTATACCAGAAACCATTTTTAGCCCTCTTTGTTCTTAACTCTTACACAACTCAAGTAAATGAAAAAAATACTATCGTCTGGATCCCTTCTAATGGTTATCAACAATTCCCTACTGCAGCTTTCCTGTAAATGACAACTATTAATGTATATTATTGGTCTATAAGCATTGATAAACCTAAATTTTACTTGTTTAAGTTACATGTAGCATAAATCATACATGTTTTTAGGAGATATGATGTACAGTGAACTGCCCCTATTGTATTATATACAACAAAGAAGTAGCTCTTAACTTCTTATATTGTGCCTGTTCATCTCCAAGCAATAAATACAAGGCATATCTCTTAGCTTTATAAGTTTTAATAATTGAAATATCTTACTGCTAATCATATAAAATGTCTGTAGGTTGGACTTCAAGTACAGGTTCGAGAAAAGAGAGGCCAATCCAAATAGTTATAAAAGGAGAAACATAAGATGATGGGAAAGCCTCAGTCTCCACTAAACTTTGATTATGGAAACATGGTGACTAAAGCTACAAGGGGATCTCCTTCGAAGAACAGTCAAAGAGCCTCTAACCCCGGATGTTGTTTGGAAAAGAAGGAAGTCCAGATTGGGTCTTCAATGGAAGGTGGTTTAGAGTTGATATTTCTCATCTTATCTCATCACCTCAGAATCGAACACTAAAAAGATACCACATTGCTCTGGAAAGGTGAAGAATCAAAGTACCATGTACTGTTCTCTGGTTAAGGATTAGTAGGGAGGCTGGATTGGTTAATATGATGAATGAGTCTGCTGTATGAAAGTGTGTTACTGGTAAGATGATCTTGATATGACCATCATGTCATGGCTTAATATAGTGGTATGCATGATGATGGGGAACATTTGTAGGGCTCCTTATGCTTTCTTGTGGGTTAGGCTTCTAGTCTAGATAAGAGATTGCAACTTAGGCAATCTATAGTTGTACATAACTTTTTATTATTTATAAAATTTTACTGATTTACCAAAAAAGTACTCATGTAACAACTTGATCTTCAAGTGTAAAGACTAGTATAAGATAGAATGACTTAGAACCTCTACCTTATCTATATTAAAAAGTACCAAAATTCTTCCATAATAATGGTCTTTATGGTTGGTGATAATTCCCCGCCCTTTATTTAAAAAAGTTAAGTTACTACACTTGTTTACAACCAGTTGAGTCTACAAAATCCTTATAATATAAGGGTGAGTATTATTGATGAAATCTATAACTATTAATTGTTTAGATGGGTTATTAAACCCTCTTATATTCCAAGCTAAGAGAGAAATTAGGTATGTTTAGAGGAAGTTTTAGTCTTCATACTAGACTTCCTCTTAGAAATCCTTTTGAAATTCATTTTCTCCTATTATAATTCTAGATCCTTTAAAGGATGGGCAATGTTGTCTACTACAATGGGAGCTTTTGAAGACACCATAGATGTAGTTGTACTTTCTTACACTAAGACTTAGGTGTCTAGAGTTGTATCTGTCCTATTTTTCAAGTTTTCTCTTCCATTTATTTGGTTAGAATGGTTTTTTCTAATCTACTTAATTACCTCCCTCCACATCAGAATTATTGACTATATTTTTCTTATTGCTCTGCCCCTCTTGTAATAAGCTATTTTCTAGATTATTATTTAATTAAAAAAGCTTACTATAGAATCTAATTGAAAACTTACGGCTTTTTTTATCTCCTCTTATTTATTTCCTTTTGGCTCTAAGTGTATGACACAAAAACCTGATCCTCAAATATTTACCTTCCTTATCCAATCTCATAATAAGGATAATTTCTAGTAGCTTCTAATCAATGTCAAATGGAAGATAGATTCTAGCATAGTGACTCTTGACATAGTAGTCATGAATTGGTCTAAGTAAATAAGTTTACCTATGTAATTTGAAAGATAGTTCAACCCATCTGTGGTCTAGTATTCTAGAGGAATGTTATGGACGTTAAGTTAAAGGGGAATTTGTTTCTGCTTCAAGTTTTCTATCTGAATTCTTATTTTCCATTTTTGCGAGAAAGTAGGCTTGGAATTGAAGTTTCATTTATATGACTCTAAGAGTTACTATACATAATAAGTGGAATAAAACTTGAAGAGAAAGATGTTACCTCTATGACTAAGACTTCTTGCATTCTAAAGGTTTTATACTATGCTTTAACCCAAGTACTGAGAGCTAGGAAGGAGGGTCTCTTCTCTGAAAAGAAAACTATCAAAGTTGCATTCCATTTTTGTTCCCTTTCACAAAGAATTTAAGTTAAAGGAGCCACAATTAGCTTGCAAGTGGAAGAAAAAAGAGGACAAAAGTGAAGCTTCAAAGTTAGGAAATAGTCCCCTAAAACCTATGACTAAGTTTTTTCTGACAGGGGGCTAGAATGAGTTGTCCTAGAAAGAGGTTCAGCCCTAAACAAGATCATGAAATAGAAGTTTAGGTGGAGACTTATTCTAGGACTTATTAGAAGTTTCAGGAAAAGTTGATGATGTGGAAAAGGATGGAACATTATTCTTGGAAATAACATAGGAAGGAGGAAAGTTGGAACTTGGGTGGAAAACGAAACAGGTGGGAAGAGTTTTGGATTTATATCTAGGGAAGACATGTTCCTTAAACTTCTAGTACCAACCAAGGACTTAGAAGTAAGGTGGGAGAGCATAGCATAGTCAACTACTATAGTAGAAGATGAATTGGGAATGTTGGACAAGAATCACAAGTAGACAAGAAGTTCTAATAAGAGTTACCTAAGACCAGAAAAGGTTGAACTAATAAAAAGCTAGAATGGGTGTAATTTAAGAGCAAAGTAAGTGCTTGAGACTGCAGAGACAAGATTCATACAGACCATGAAGGAAAGATATAGAGCAGAAAGAGCCTTTTTATTATTAGATGGTTCACTCTTACACCCATTTAACTAAAAACTTAATATAAATGAAGTTGCTAGTATTTGTTTATATTATTTCAAAAGCTTCTAGATTACGTATTTATAGGAATTTACTTAAATTTTATTTTTATTATTTATAACATTTCAATTTTGTTCTTTACACTTTGTTTTTTTAACCTTTTAATCTATTAAATGAAGGTTTTAACATCTTTCGATAAATCTTTGTAAAGATCTCAAACATAATATAAACTACCTAAAACTCTTGAATTTTTTAAGGAAGTTTTTTAAAAAAGTACTTCATGAAAACTTCAATTTTAAGAACTTTATTTTGTGACTAAAAAATTCATCAACTTTAAAAAGTTTCATTCGTAATATATTATTAAGGTAATATACTAAAGGAATTTGTGTGTTTGATGTAGCATTGCCACATAAGATATATTTTAGCACATTGATTTTTCTTAAAATTTGAATAAATATGTGATTTTGATTTTAATAATATAAAATATTAAAAGAGAAAGAAACTTGATTTTAGGTAACGTATCATGTAAGAAATCTCAAAGAAATATTTATATCTGTCTCTTAATTAACATTCAAATAAAGAAATCCTTAATTTAGATTTGAGCTAAAATATGATTTCATGTAATTTTGAAGCCCTAAATATGATTCTCTTCTATATTTTGGATCTTTTGGATCCATAATTCCATAATTCTGTATTTCTATTTTTTTATCATCTTTAAAGCAATCATATTCTTCTCTAATTTTCTCCATCATTATGCCAATTCATACCAATCACCAATTCCATTAATTTCTCTTACATTTTAATATATTGAACCTTTTTTAATTTTGAAATACCAAATCCAATGTCATCTAGAAAGGTAGATTTTCATATAAGATTGATTTGTGATAAAATAAAGGATCTTTAAACATCATATACTTCTCTATAAAACAACAAAATAGAAAGATAAAAACAAATATAAATTTTATCAAACAAGTTATAGACACACAAATATTAAGTTAAAAACAATGTAAATTTATTTTAAAAACTAGAAATAAAAACATATTAAAGATAACTAAATGTCTACACTCAAGGAATAATCACAACAACCTAATAGATAATTCCTTCAAATTAAAAATATAATTTTTATTGTTAAATGTTAGGATATGGACTTAACTATAAAATGACCAAGTAAAAGTAATATTATTTGGACATTTGAATAAAGTAAACAAACTTATTAAATTTTTACATTAGTCTTTAACATTCTCCCTATATTGCAGAAATTTAGAACTACTAACATATTCCTTAAGTACTTAAAACTTTACTAAAGGAAATGCTTTTGTAAATATATCTAGTGGTTCGTTAGGGTTATAATAGGCTATTTCTTAATAATTCGTTCCTCAACCAATTCCTTTATAAAGTGGAGTTGAGTCTTGATGTATCTTAAATGACTATAATATATTATATTATTTACGATATCAATGGTTAATTAGTTATCATAAAAGATAAATGTTCCAAATAGTTGCTTTTGGTTCATATGAGTATGCGACATAAGCAAATTGCTTGACAGAATGTAAAAATAATAACCATATGAGCTTTTAATTAGGATATGATTGTAGATGGATGTTTCTTTGAACTCCAACAAGTAGCATCTAACTAAAATTGAAAATGTAACCAAATGTGCTCTTTTCATTGAGTGAACCTATCCAATCATTATTAGAAAAGCTATAAAACTTAAGATTATTGAGATTAGAATACTAAATCCTGTATGAGCTAGTCCCTTTCAAATATATAAGCACCCTTTTAGTAACATTGTAAAAGATCTTACTTGGATTTTTCATGAATCACGATAATAAATTGGATTCTTGCGGGGTATCATGCCTATTTTTGTTTAGTAAAATAAGCTTATAACCAAAAATTGATAAATATGTCTAACTTTCTTATCCCCATCTTTGAAGCGTAAATTATGATTGCTGCTAAATGGAGTCTCCACAGGATCATGTTCTTGCATTTAAAACTTCACAAGTAGATCTTTGATATAATTCACATAGGAGAGGAAAATTTCGACATCATTTTGGGTTAATTTTAGTCAAAATGGATCATTAATCCTAAATCATTTATCTTAAACTCATTAATCACCATTCTTTTAAAATCCTTTGTCAAAGCAACATTATTAGTAGTATAAATCAAATCATTTGCATATAAACACATAATAATTACCTTATAAGCGAATTGGTTTTAACATATAAATTTGGCTCTCATTTTAACTTTTGAGTGTCAGCCTATTGATGCTTATTTAAGGCCATAATAAGTCATTTTCTTTAACTGATAGAACTTCTTTTCTTGCCCTTTAATTGCATAACACGTTAGATGCTCTATAAACACTTCCTCATCTAAAATACCAATAAGAATCTGAATTTAACATCAAACTAATAGACATGCCATTTAAAATGTGCAATAATAGCCAATATTGTTCTAACCATGTTAAATCTAGCTAAGCCGTAAAAGTTTCTTCAAAATTAATACCTTCTCACTACATGTACCCTCAAGAAACTAATTGTACTTTTTATTTTTTTATTAAACTATCAAGTTTGAATTTCATCTTGTAAACCCACTTTAACCTAGCCTTCTCTAACCTATTTAATACTTCTCTATGGATTTTATTTCTTCATCCTTAGCAACTCATTATTCATTGTTCTAGAAAACACAATCATAATAACTTGACTCTTGAACTAATGGAAATTGACACTTTTCAATTTTTCATAGATATCATCCAAAAAGCTCCATTTATTGAAGGAATTGATGGAGAGCTTGAGGAGTGCTGTAGAGTTGCAGTTCTATAGGAATAATTTGAAGTTCCTAAAGATGGTGAACTAAATGGAGGTGACGGTGATGAGATAGAATCAACCCCTTTATTAGTTTATTAGGTAGAAATAAGTCATGATACTAATGAAGACTGTTTGAACAACTTTGCTCTCTAGTTTAATCCCACATGTTCTTTTCATAAAACACAAATTATGGCTAATAATAAGTTTATTATTCAAAGGATCATAAAATTAATACCCTCTAGTTTTAGCATTACAACAATCAAATATGCACTCAACACTGCTGTCACTAAGCTTATTAATTTTTTTGAGAAAGAATATAGACATATGAAATGCAAAAAAAGATGAATAACCTTTTGTTTCCACCCATTCAATGGGTTTTTGATAGTGCATTGTTATTTTAGGGCTTTAATTAAGTATATAGGCTATCATATGAACTACTTTTACTTAAAAACACTTAGGAAAATGATATGAATGAAAGATGACCATATTTTCTTACTTTTTCCTCTACATTTCCTATCTAAATTACATTGGTTTAATTGATTTTATATATCTTTTTAGGTAATTTTAGAAGAACTTGTTTGAGGAATAACAAACCTAAGAATAGATAAGATTTTAAGGAAAAACATAAAGAAAACACCACCTTTTGCCTAAATATGGCTAAGACACAACTATGTGGCAGTCTACGTTCCTTTTGGACAAGAAAAAAGATACATATTCTAATACATAGTTTGAATAAAGGTCTCTATAGTGAAAAGAAGGGAAATAGAAAGGCACACGTAAGCCCATATCTTTGTCAAAAAATTTACAAAAGGTTATTTATCTTGGGAAAAAGATCTATTTAAGCCTATGTTCCTTTTTAAAATTTTTACAAAAAAATACATGAGGCTATAATTGTGTTCCATACCATGTTTATGATGGACATAATTTATAAGAGGGTAAAAGTTAGGGTTTTATATTCCTTTTCACTTTTCTTCCCTTCAAGAATTTAATTTTAGTTAGGTTTAATCGTCGGCCACCAAAGGAGTGCCTAAGAGCATATCTAAAGGTTACTTTCAATAAATAGATCTAAAGTCATTCCAAAGAAGTGATCACAAATATAGGATAGAGAATTTCAGTAAAAGATATCTTAGAATGAGTTTTTCCTTCCTTTCAACTATTTTTTTTGTATTTGTAAGGATTATTTTATATACTTTTATATCTAGATTAGATGAAAAACTAAATTTACTTTTTCATTATTTGGTTCAATTTCAATAAAAGTTGCTATGTTTGAGATTTATATGTGTCGTTATTAATGTTTGACCATATATAAGTGATGGTTTAGGTCTTATTTGATTTGCATATAGACATAGTTGAGAGAACTTATATGTAGATTATCTTCATCACATATATTAAATATTGAATAGGGATTTTAGAGACTTAGATAGCTTACCTCACTTTTTGCAAGGTATTCCATTATTATATCTTATTGTTGTTATTGCAAACATTCAGCTGAAGTTTAACCATTCCATCCATCAACACAAGGGTTGCTCCAATCTAAATTATAAACATTCTCGTATGGCATATTTTAAGGCCAATTTTGCATGCTTGGTTGCTCCCACTTCTAGTTTGGTATAATCATTTCATCCATCAGCGTAAGGGTTACTCCAATCTGAAATATAAGTATTCTTGTATGGTATATTCTAAGGCCAATTTTTCATGCTTGATTGCTGTTATATATATTTTAGTGCCTGAAATTCATAATTGTAATGGTTACCCCCATAATTGTCATAACACGACATGGATATCAGTTAAACTTTCAAATACATGTCACCATACCTCTCGTTCCAAAATTGTGACATACGATGGCATATCATAACTTCCATGAGAATAATGTGTTATCCATCCTTCCATTGTGGTTTGTAGTTATAACAATGAATCTCAAATCCTAACAATAAGCTATAAACATAAAGTCAAAATAAAGAAAATCAAAACATAGACAAATGAATAAATAAATAAGAATAATAAAAATGGAAATGGAAATGGAAGTATAAATATAAATAAAATATACACAAATAAATAAATATACAAAATTATGGTTAGATTAATAAAAGCTAGGCTTTCCTAATAATATAATCCTCGGCAATGGCGTAAAAAATTTGATTGATTGTTGTATATGTTTATAAGAAATTATCATTGTTAAAAGAAAACAAGTGCATGGTGTAGTTGTAACTAGCACAAGCAAGTATAGGTCCATCCTACAAAAACCATAAGTACTATTAGTTACCATTTTCCTATTATTAACATTGGATTCAGATTGTGGATTTAATTAAAAATTAAACAAAACAAATAAACTAAGATTTAAACAATAATGAACTTAAGACAGAGGAAAATAATAGGAAAAGTTTATATCAAATAAATAGTACTTAGGTGATGAATCACCTAAGAATCCTTATTTATTAACCTTTATCTTGCAATTATATTATTGATTATTACATTGTAAAAATTTCCATCTTATGTTAATATCTTTCTCAAGACTATTAATAACTAATCCATTAGTTGATTAATAGAAATTATTCTGGTTAAACTGCTAAGATTGCATTATTGATTTATAAATTTCACTATTAAGCTTGACCCTAATCAAGAGGATTTATGTCGACCTATGTCTAGGTTTGCATGCAACTCTTTTCAATTATAGTAGATCTATTCATACAATAAGATTGCTCAATCTCATTCATACGAAATTAAATCATAAAATAATATTCCAGATATATTAGAACAATAATATAATGCATAATTGAATTTTAATAAATCAATCAATAAAATTACATAAAATAAAAGATCAAATCATATTGTTATCACAAGCACTAAATAAGTTTAGTTCCTATCCATAGAAAACAAAATTAAATATAAACATGCAAAAGAACAACTAGAAAACAAAGAAATCAATATTATAAATCTCCTATTTTCTTCTAATGGATCTTCTTACAAGCTGGATTAGACGTTATTATCTATTAGATCTTTTGATGTATTCTTGGTGTTTTCCATGACCTTTGATCAGAGCCACTGTCTCTCTATGTTCCTTAGGACTCAAAATTACTACTAAACTTACCTCCCTTTGTTTTGGTTTCAATAACATCCTTTTATAATAAAAACTAAAGTTTGTGGGACATGCACAATTGCTTACATGACTATGTAGGTGATTTTGTAGCTCCAAAAATACCTAAAATCGTAACTTTACACAGTTACTGAGACTCACACAGGCATATACAGGGCCATGTATCTCCAAGTTTCTTCAAATATTTTTTAATACCATGATTTCATCTTAAATCTTCCTTTTTTGGTCTAAGAAGGCAATTATCACATACAAGCACACTTGAAGCTAATTAAGTACCAAAAATACTATAAACCTATTAAATAACAAGAAAACCACATTAAATATATGTATATAGATATAGTCAAACAATCATTTATCATATATATACTATGAATACCAGTTGGCTTATTAGTTGTTTCCCTTATTAATTACCATCAATAATTGTTTATGGCTATTTCTTAAATAAAGGTGGACTCTTGCTAATAAATGTTCCTGCAATTGTTGCATCAAACATTTGCTTTATGGAATAAATCAAAATATTATATAATGTATAAACCTGCATCCATATTAATAGGTCATGATGCAGACACTTCCTCTATAAATCCTTATCTATTTCTTATGTCTGATATATTGTTTCACTGTTAAAATGTAGGTAGTTAAAGATTTCATTCCTTAACTTTGATATATTGACTAGTGAAAAATAGATGGTTAAGAATTTCTCATCTATGTTCTCCTAAGTCATGGTTTAAGCTCTAGGTAATGCCTTCAACCACTTCCTAGCTCGATCCCTTAAAAAATAGAAATAACCTCAACCTTATTTCGTCTTTAGTAACATCATTGACCTTAAAGATTTCATATATCTCAAAAAAATTGGTGATGTATATATTGGGACCTTCATTTAGTAGTTTGTCAAATTAAGCTTAAACTCAAATTAGCTCGTGTTGATTTCGAGTATTGTAATAATAATTATGTCCCTATTATAGATGTTTTGTGTATATCCGTAAGGTTATATATTCCTCTTCCATTATATCAAGATATCTTGGACTTCTTTTTTAGTCAACTATCTTTTTATCAAACAAAGTGCTTTTTTGAGCTTTAGATCTTTTAAAATAAAAATAAAGTGTTTACTCCTTATCATACACTAAGTTCATACCTAACATAAAAGCAAACCAAGAGAATTATAGATAATAAAGGAATATAAAAAACCAAAGAAATATAGGACCAGAATGATAGCTCTTGAGTTTCTTAAACACCAATTGATTCCTCATCAACAACACCAGAAATTTATTGTTACTAGTACTTTAAGTTTTCCCTCTGTACAAAGTATTTACTCGTAACTTAATATAAGTGCACTTATCGTTGATAATCAAAATCGTGATAAATAGGGTATCAATCCCTTGATGAAGCTAATTTTTTATATCTCTCCTACTGCTACGTAGTCAATGAACTAAAATAGACTAACTGATGGATGGATAATTGATAAAACAAAATGAAACAGAATATAGATAAAGGAATAACTAAGAAGATTAAATCTAGGAATGAGAAAAATTGCCTAGCCCGAGCAATCCTACTTAACTTGGCCCTAAATTCAATGGGCTCGACCTAAATTGGTTCGAGCTCGAGCTTCGTGGCCTAAATCAGTCTAAAGCTTAAAATTTTTGTGAAAAATGACATTGTTTTAAGAAAAATGATGTCGTTTTTAATTTTTTAAAAATATTTATTTAATTAAGCTTGCCTTGAGCCTAATCGGGTTTCAAGTCACCTAAACTTAAACAAGCTTAACTAAATCAAAGCAATTATCTAATGTTTAGACATTGATTCACCCTAATATCATCTTTGTAGTTATGATTTGATAAAGCTATAAGGTATTTATAACCTGGATTGGTAGAAATTCCCAGGTTATGAAATTTCTCTCTCTTTCTATCTCTCTCTCTCTATATATATAACCACTATTTTTAAGTTGATTAATAGATACCTCTTTTAAATAAAAACCCATAAGAACACAATATGTTATGTGAATTTCTATGAAAGATTTGACCCTAACACAAAAGGAGTATGTAAGCCTATCCCTATTACCTAATACAACTCCTAGTATTTAAATCATAGTCTACTTATAGGTTCTTTCGAAATGTCCAAAATGAATTAATATCATATATGTTTACTAGAAGAAGTAAATTTTCATTAAGAATTTTCAAAGATATTTCACAAGAATAAGTTTCACTTCATAAATAATATTGAATCAATCCTTAATAAAGACAATAAAAAAGTTCACTTATCCTTCAAAAAATAATAAGAGTTCACCTATCTAAACATCAACAAACAAAATAGATAAAGTAAAATACATAAAGATAGAAAGAATTCTAAATGAAATATTCTTATTCCAATCAGCTTTGATCAATTAAGATGGTCTTTAATCCTCTTCTCTATCAAGTATGGTTTAAAATTGATCCCTTGAGGGTTTTCTTAGCTCCCAACAAATAATCATAGGATTAAGATACAAAAATGACAAAAGATTGATCCAACATCCTTTAAATTAAGAAAAGTCCTCGATTTCCATATTAAAGAAGAAGGCTCAATTTTCATACTAGGAATGTAACACCCCACCCTCTCAGAACCCGTACCCGACATCCTTTGTAATGTCCGAGTCTGTGCCCTGCGAGGGTGACATGCTAGAGCATTCAATCATTCACAATTCAGTATAATGTTTTTTGAAACCACAACATAGTATATATAAATCAATAACCAAATCGGGCCCACTTTTAATTTATAAAAATTTTCAATCCTAGCAATACAAAGGTCAGAATTTCAATAGCCATTTGGGCCCATTATAAATACAAAACATTTCCAATTCCAAAAGTTATTACATACCGCAATATTCAATTACAAATGATACAAAAATTTGCGGAATATACAATTCAGTATGAAATAAAGAAATACAATGCAGACGCGAACTGATCCCGACTTCTATCTCTCACTTGCATGTAATTGGTATACTCCCATTTGCCTAACGGGGTATTCTTCTGAGCTCTAAAAATATTTGCAAATTTTAGGTGAGTTTTGAGAACTCAATGAGTGACCATCATCGATGGCTCACCCAATCACATAACACATAAATCACATTCACAACATTTCACATTTCACAATCAATATAATTTAATCAGTCATATTATGCATATGCAGTGTGTATGAGACCCAGTTTCCATTTGTTACTTTGCTGTGATCGAGTGCCTAAATTGTCCCATATTGGGCTAATTGATAACCGTCCTATATAGGGCTCATTAAATGTTGAGCCTGAGGCTCTGAGTCACTTTTAAGCTCGAGGCTCTTTTTTACTCATTGAGCTTTAAGCTCTGATCGGTGGCTACTCTGGTCACAACTGCCATTATATTTCATACATTTATGAAATGAAATGCATCGATCACATTTGCATGATCCCATTCAATCACATTCCTATATCACCAGACCTTAGCTCGGCATTCAACATTAAGTTGAGAATCACATTTTCACTTACATGCAAATGCTCCTTCAAAACACATTTATCATCAAATTATGTACACTTAGTTCTTCTCATTCATATATAAGCAACACTTCAATATCTCAACCAAGCATCACAATCATCAGATCTCCTGCCGAAAACTAACACAATCAATCACATTCATCTAAACATTCAGTAGTTGATCAATACCAAAATTCACACTAAACAAACAATGAAATGAGACCATCTAGGTCTACTCACAATACGCTCCAGATTAGTAATTGCTTCCAAAATCTGGAAACATCTGAATGTGTTCATTTATCTTGTTTAACTTCAAGCTCTTCAAAATCATATGAACCCTAGTTTCTCAAGCACCATTCATTCATCACCATCTATGAGAAAGAGGTTAGGTTTTCCTTGTGACGAAACGAAGAGATAACAAGGATCTTGAAGTGGTAATTTAGGATTTTGACAAAAATCAACATGAAGGGGTTAAGTTGTGAGAAGGAGAGTGTCGCAAATTTGAGAGAAGAGAAGAAGAATGAAGAAAATGAAGAAAAGGAGGAGATAAACATAAGCAACAAAAATGATGAGTGAAAGACCATCTCATGGTCTTTCACTTAGATATTTTCGTGGAATGGATGTGTGGTAAGTCGCTTGACACATGCCACTTGCCCTATGTCTTATTCCTATGGCTTTACTTGCTCCCATCTTTAATAAGTAATCCATTTGATTCTAATTTCTACTCCAATTGACTTTCAAATTTTCATTGACGCTTGTCAATAAATCCCAAAGTCATTTATAAATACTTTCACTATCATTTGACTCTTAATTCTACTTCTATTCATCAATTGTCCTATCACTGGGCAATTTTTCCTAATCCAAAATTTACCCAAAAATTTAGGAATTTTCTTAATTTCCCCAAATTTTCTAAATAAATTCCCGCACACACCAATTCAATTTTCAATACATAAAAACCACATTTCATAATATAATCGCATTTACAAATCAATTATACCTGAAATGTCAATGAATGCATGTACAGTCATTTTAATGTGTAAAAATCAATATTCATGTGTGTGTGTATGCTAATATTACGCATAAGCATGAAATACAACTTCCTTAATCTCTCTTTGATCTTACATGTACCAAATTTTAGGATCCCAACCTTTTGTATAGGAACGGGATGTTACAATAAGTGCTTGATTGACTATATATTTTTGCTTTAATGCTTAATGATTAATGTTATATTGTGTTTAAAATACTTATTTTGGTTCATTTTTTAAGATAAAAGTTGGAGGAACTAGAAGAAAATAAGTTAAAAAAACATATCACTGGAGTCGTTTTATCAATGTTGAATCTTATTTCCCTTCGTGGAAGCAAAAAGATGATGAGTTAAGGTAAAGATGGGATAAAGAATGCAATAAATTAATTGATCGCAAATTACGTCATTGTATATGAGACCGTGTAACTCACTGAAAGTGTGTAAGAGCATGAAGATGTGGTTTTAGCCACTCAAATAGCCTATACAGACATACAAGTGGCCACACGACCATGTATCTCAATGTAAATGTGTAAGTTCACGATTCTTGGAATTTTCACACACACAATCACCTACATGCCCATGTAACTTATGGTGCATTGTGTTGGATTACTATAAAAAGGGATTTTAAGATTTTAAAGGATGCATGAAGACTTTAGAGACAAAAAGGGACATATTTCTTACCTTTTGTAGAGTTGTGAGGAGTGAAACTTCATCCTTCCAATTCAAAAGGGATGTCAAGGCCAAACGAACATGTTTGCAAATTTCTTAATCTAATAGCATTTTTCTCATTCTCCTTTGAAATTGATTTTGTTTTTCATTTATTAATGTTTTGGGATTTATGTATAAATGATTTAAACGCTTCAAATAGAATATTTATGTATAAACAATTGCCAAAATCTAGATTGCAATACGTAGTCATTGTACATCTAATTCACTTTATGGTAAACTAATGGTTAAGCATTATGAGGGATAACATAGCATAGGTTAAATAACCCGAGTTTATATGGTTATTGCTTAGATTAACCTATTTTCTTATTCCATAAAGTGGTTCTCACAACAAATTTAGAGAGCTTGTTCTAGGTTGTCTGATTGTTATACAAAATTTAAAATCTTTTTTAATTATATATAACCTAAAGAAAACTGGGGTCAAGAGACTTGTTGTTATAGTTAATACATTTAAAGAGATGTTTGAGATTGAACTGTAAATTGGATTTGAAACTCATTGGTTCATTTTGCCACTTTTTTACTATTTGATTTAAGTTACTTTCAATAGTTTAGTTTTACTTTATTTTCTTAATCGAATTCAATCAAACCCACCGCCAAATCCTAAACACTAATTTATTCACTACAAAATGCAGACAGACATTCATTGTGGATACAACCATTTCTCACCACTACTATAGATTTAATTGTGTAGAGTTAGGTTTCATTTCTTAGTGTGTTTAACACGTATCAAGAATTTTGGTTCCATTGCTGGGGAATGAAGAGATTTAATTTTTGTTTTTGATTTTAATTTTTTTTGCTTATCATTAGCTTTCACAATTATTTCTTGATTTTTTTCATGTTTTTTAGTGTTTGTGTATTGTAATGATGAGATCTCCTCCTCAAGAACCTACATAATTTGATTCTTAGAGATTAAAATTTCATTAGTTGATGAGGAGAACGTAGGGTTGATCCAAAAATAATAAACAAAGTTATTGCTTTGGAGGCAACCCAAATGGGAGTTTGTTCCTTTTCCTTTACATTTTCACATTTGTTGGATAAAACAATATCATTCAATTCCCTTAATGGCTAATACATGTAGATTTCCCTAATAGACACTATAGATTATTTTAAATTAATTTTTTGTGTCTGTATCGTGTCACTCCTCTAGGCCTTAGCTACTCCCCTAATTACTACATGCAATAGCTCTTTGGTGCCCTCTCCACTCTCCAAATACCAAGCAACAACTCCACTCTCCACTACGTCTTTGCTCTAATTTCTAGTTGTCAACTCCATTTGATATTGTTCTAGAAATTGTGGTAGACTCTAGAGCAGATGTAAGCATCAATGTTGAATCTAACCCAAAATTTGTTTCATTAGTATTTAGTGCTTTTAGGAAATCTTATTTAAGCTTCATTGTTGGTTTTAGTTTCTAACATATGTGAAATAGTTGTTTTCATGTTACTCCTATATTTTCTTTCTCTATAAAAGAAGTATGCTTAATATAAAGTTCTTGCAAGACATTGATGACAACCTTCTACATGTTGACAATTCATTTTTGTGGTGATATTAATTTTTTTTAATTTTATAAAACATCATAATCACTTACGATAAAATTGAATGGATGGCATGGTATTGTACAAAGACGAAATTTCATTATTAATTATAGTGAAAGATTAGAAAGAGTTTGTCTATGATTGATTGTTATATTTCTTCTTGTGCCTTCTACTTAAGATTTATCTAATAATTGCCTCTCATTTTAAGATTACATTTCTTATTTTATTTAATCAATTGGAAGGGGTTAAATAAATTTTCCTTTTTATGTTATAACAATTTTTTTTCCTTTTAGATTTCAAAGTGTAAGAATCTTGATGGCAAAAGCAATTGTTTATCAAACTTTGCTTTTACTAGTTTGTGAATGAAACTAAAAACTAACACTATTTTTCATTTAGTCCATAAGTTTTGCTTCTTATGTTTCTTTTATGTTTTTTATGATAGAATAAACTGAATGGTTAGATCATCGAGCTTAAATTACATAAATGATTTTTTCTTTGCATAATTTCATAATTACATCTAATCTCAATGGAAGCTTATAATTTGGGTCCAATGGTTCACCGTAAGCAATTTGATGAACTACAATAGCTAGTTTCTAATATTTCATTTGAAACTAACATAATATTTATGAACTTTAGAGAATAATTAGGTTTTATCATTCATTTAATTAGAGAAATAGTGGCATACTTTATGCATGTGTTTTCTATCATATATTTAATGTGATTTTTTAATGTATTTAAGGATTTTGAAGAATAACTTAAGGACATGATAATTTCAAGAATGCACTAATTTCATTTTCATTTTCATTTATTAAATTTTTTCATAAGAGAAGATGTAAATTTATATGCTTATATATGTTGATTGTTTTAGGTAGATGAATATATTAGTTCAGTGGAGAGTTTTAACCCAATACTGGATAGTATATTAGTAGAGAGGTCTAATTTGATACCAAATGAAGAAATTATTATGGTAGAATGAACATGTTCATTGAGAAGTGATGTTTGGAATCACTTCAACAAGGCTAGATTAAGGGAAAAAGTAGAAAAGGCTTAATGTAAATTTTTTTATAATAGGGTGGCCGAGAGTTTTAAAGGTCGAACTTCTCATTTGAAGAGACAAATGGAGTCATGTAATAGAATAAAGATCATTTTAGGAGGCCATATATGCTTCTAACCTAATGAGAAGGAAGACTGAAAGGAATACCATGGCTTATGACAACAACAAATTAAAGTTTTTGCTAGCTAATATGATGATTCGATAGTAAAATATTTTGGATATTTGTCACCTCACTCTAACTGGACTTTAAGATCCTAACCCGAAATGCCTTCATAAAAGATATTTTCAAGGTAGATTATGAGCAAAAGAAATAAATATTAAATATGTTGTTAAGTATTGAAAGATGGAAAGCCATCATATCAGATAAGTGGATAGTTGGCAACTAAAAGAAGGGTTATATGGTAGCAATGGCACACTAAATTGACGATGATTAAACTCTATGTAATTGAATATTAAGGTAAATTATATTCTTTAATATTGATATCATTTATTTATTGATTATGTTATAATTGATATGGACTATTCATATTTTTAAATGGTAAGTTTGTTTATATGCCAACACCACATATAAGTAAAATGTTGATAACCATGTTAGTGGATTGTTTAATGGATTGGAACATCTACAACAATTTGTCTACCATAACTCTTGATAAATATAGCATAAATAATGTGACGATGGAAAAGTTGAAAAATAAGTTATAGGTTAAGAGTTTGTTGGTTAGTGGGAGGTTATTCCATATATGTTATTTTCTGCATATTGTGATTTTCGTTGTAAAGAGCGAGTTGGAAGTGATAAAGGAAGTGGTAGATTCAATTCAGAACAGTGTAGTGTATTAGAATGAAACATCGAAAAAAGTGAATTTTTTATGAAACTTCTAAATAACTTTGTCCAAAGTTGGAAATATTTTATAAACTTATTGAGTTGTCCTTAAGAACAAAATATCCAACTTTGCAAAGTTGTTTTACTAGTAAGTGTAATATTAAGAAAGCTTTATCTGATTGTTTATTTGATTCCAACGAGGTAATTCAGGTCATAGTAGAGTGGATGATGGAGAAACTCACTTCTTATTGGTATATGCTTAGACAAACCATGGCAGTCATTTTTATGTTATACCCAAGATATAAGATGAAGAAGGTTTATTTTTATTATCAAATGTTATATAGAGATAAGGTTGAAGAACATGTTTATATCATTAAACAATTTTGGTATGATTTTTTAATAATTATAGTCATAATCACTCTAGTTCAACTCTAGCTTCAAGATTAGGTTCAACTTTAGTTTATAAAACCTATGTGAATCCCACATTTGCAAAATTCATCATAGAAAAAAATGACTAAGGCTTTTTGCAGTAGGATGGAGTTAGATAATTACTTAAAGGTAGATGTTGTAATCAAAGTTGACAATATGGAATTTTATGTATTGCTATGGTGGAAGACATATGGAAATGCTTATCTGATCATGCAAGGAATTGTATGAGATCTCTCAATAATTCCAATGTCTACTATTGCTTCGAAGTCTACTTTTAATACTAGCAGTCGAATACTTAGTTCTTATCATGCTCGACTTCATCATCATACTATGGAAGCCCTTATATGTGCTAAAAGTTAGTTAGATGATGAAGATATTTAAGGCAAACTCTATTAATTTTAACAATCATATATTATATTATCTGGTATTTTCTTTTTATATGGAGGAATTGGTATGGAGACCATTCTTTCAACTAAAAATTTCTTTAAAAAATATTCAATGATGAAGGTACAATTAATTTTTTGTTATCATGTTTTGAATATTCATTTAATACAATTGTTCTATAATCAGTTATAATCTACATGATAATGTTTCTATATGTAAATAATGTGTTGCAAACTAATGATGCTCTTGATTATAACAGTTAAATAGTCCCTTTTTCTCTACTATGAGTTTGTTTTCATTAATTTATATTTCTTGATTTACTATTTTTTTCATTTGATTCCTTTGATTCTTTACAATTGAATCTTTAACTTTGTTTTTATATAAGTTAAGAAAGAAAACCATACAATGTTGTCTTTGCCTATTTGCTTAACTTCACTCTTCACTCTTCACTCTCCACTCTCCAGCTGTAATTGATAATTCCTTTTCGACCTTTTGCATCTTTTTTCATTTAGATAATAATAACACTACGATACTCTTTTTTAATAATTAAACGATTTTGATAATAGTAACGTGATACTTGTTCTATGCTCTTAAATTGATATTATTCTTTCATGTTTTGAATGAACCAAACACCTTTTTTTGTCAAAAGCAAGACATTAGACTTAACAATGTTAATTTAATAAAAATAAAATAAATAATTAAATATAGACTTTTTTATTAGAGTTTACATAAAAAATAAGTCATTTAGAACATTTAAGACTGTTTAAAAATTGAAGTTAAAGCCTACAATATTGACTTCATTAGAAAAATTAATAAGATACAAAACAATTTTTATATGAAATAAAACATACTAAATTTTTAATGAAAAATGAGCTTTAGGATAATAATGTATACCATAAAATTTTAAATATATATTTTTACTTTTAAGTTAACAAAAATTATTTAAAAATTATTATTCTTATATGAAAATTTATTTAATTTTTAGATTTAAAAAAGGGTTTAGGCTTTGGGCTGAAAAAGCACAATCAGTTGTGCTCGATGTATAAATTTTAGAATCGGCCTAATCTATCCATATGTAGTTTTAATGGAGAATTATGTAGTAATGCCTTCTTTTTAAGCTCAAATTACTTCCTTAAAATCATATTATCATGGAACAATTTGATTTTCTCTTTTCAAATTCGCAAATTCTTATAACCATCTAACTTTAGTTCTTCTAACTCTTACAATTGCAATTTTCTTGCCTCCCCAACTTCATTCACCATAGGTAAATGGCAAGTTTTACCAAAAACCAATCGATAAGGAGACATTCCTATCATTGTTTTATAGGCTATACAATAAGCACAAAGCATGTGTACACATAAGCTCAACTATTTTCTTCCAAGATTCACCGTCTTTTCCAAAATGGAATTTAATTCTTTATTCGATACTTCTTCTTATTCATTTGTTTGAGGATGATATGTGGTGGTTACTTGACGATGCACTTCACACTCTTCAAATAAAGCTACTGATTGACTTTTTCTAAAAGTGTCAATTACGAAGTAACCTTAAGTTCATAGCATGGTTGTAGCTAGTATTAGCAAGTATGGGTCGATCTCATAAATACAATGAATACCAGTAGTTACCATTCTCCTGTTATCTAGTCTATAAATTTGGTTTTGGTTTATAATCAAAGAAAATAAATCTTATTCAAATAAAGTAAACTAGATAGTAATGTTGAACAGAGAAATAAGAAATCACTTAGGAAATTATCTATATCGACAATTAATGTCTAGATTTCGAATCCCCAAAAAACCTTTAACTAGTTGATCTTTTATTATGCAATTATTTTGTTGACTATTGGACCATGGAAATTCTTATGGCGTGCTAATAGCTCTCTCAAGTCTAATAACAACTAATCCTATGGTTATCAACTAAATTACTCAGGTTAAAGTTTATAGGATTTCTTTACCAAAATTTTAATTCCTCTATTAGGTTTGACCCTAATCTGGAGGATTATGTCATCTTATCTCTAGGGTTGCAATCACATCCTTCCAATTACAGTAGATCTATATATACAAAGATTTCTCAATCTCTATGTTATGAAATCTAGTTATGATCTAATGTTTTGGATCTATTAGAGCATATATTAAACACGTAATTAAATCACAATAGATCAATCAAAAAAATTGCATTAATTAAAAGAGACAAAATTGTTAAAGCTTAAACATAGGGTTTATCTAACCTAGACACTAAAGAAATTTAGTTACACATGATTGAAGATGAAATAAAACATATAAAAATTAAAGAATAATATAAAATAACAGGTTCATAATTCTAGATCTCCCTTTTATCTCCTATCAAATTCTTTTTGCAACGTAGACGTTTAATCTTATATTCTCTTGGAACATTCAATAATTTCTTAAAGTTTTTCTCTTCTCTAGATCAAAACCAGCCCTTGAGTCGCCTATCAAATTTTCTGAACATCTCTGCATGTATGCCCCTCTATTTTTCCTTTGAACACATTTTTTATTGTAACTTTTAGGATTTTGGGTGATGCATGGTTTGATTCACAACCATGTACTAGATCATGTATAACCCAAAATACCCAGAATTTACAATTCTATATGACCTAAGAGAATTACATGGGCTAATGCATAGCTATGTATCCCTTCTTTGCTTAAAGTCTTCATTTTATGTCACATTTTCATTTGAATTCTTCTCCTTTAAGTTCGTGAAGGCAATTAAAACCTATAAATATACTTGTAAAAAGTTAAGTACTGACTGGCCGTATTTCACGCTCCACTCTCTTCTATTTTTTATAACGCCAGCCTTCTATCTACTGTCGCCCCCTACTCTCCACTGTAGTTTCACTCTTTACTCACTTTTTACTATAGTGTGATGGGACGAATAAACTTGGAGAGTTTATCGTCCCCCGCTTCCTGTACCTGTCTCGCCCTTCTCTTTGTCTTCTCAAAAAATGTCTGTATTTAACATCCCAGTAGCTAGCGTTTTGGTTATGGCGTGTCATCGCCATACTACGTCGTTTTTGGCTACTGCAGGAAATAATTAACATGAAATGCTATTTGCAACAAAAGAGCTGCAGGCAATGCAAAGGGTTCATTTTCTCCTGGTTTATGATACCATTTTGCTTCTTTTTAGTCCTCCCATATGTGCAGCATTTTGGCCTTAGCTTCTAACATTTGTGCTGCATCATTTCATGCCTTGGCTGCTATTCTTCTTTTTTCTCATTTTTTGAGCAAGCATTCTTCTTCTTTATACTTTGATATGTTTCCTTATCTTTTAATTTTCTTCTTCTTGCTTCATGGAAACAAGTAAAAATTAACCTCTAAAAAATGGGCCAAATATAGTGCTTTTGACTCACTTTAATTTCTTTGCGCCCAAATTGTACCTAAAATTATAAATGAATTCAAGTAAGTATCTTAAGCAGTTTCATGTCAACAATCGCTAAGTGTAAATAATTAAATTTATCAACAATTAAACACATATCAAGTACCAAACATACAATAGGAGGATAAAATATCACGCAAAAATACATCAAATATGGGCATAAATATGAACAAATATGCATCTATACTACCTGCTTTATTGCAAAAATGACTCTTTGGATCACTAATAGTACCTTTTAGAACTCTAAATGTATTAAAAAATTTTAGACTTTATAAAGCTTACAATAACTATAGAATCTTTAGTCCTAATGGCATTTGCTTTCAACTACTTTGAACATAATCAACCAAAAAAAGTATATAAGAGAAATCACAAAATGATGAAGGAAAAGGGCTTATAAAATCAACACCGTATACATAAGATGTCTCAACTATACGAATGGGGCTTTGAGGTATTTGATTTCTATCAAACAAGGTACCTACCTTCCTTTTGTGCATTGAATAAGCATTCTCTAAATAGAATTTAATAATACAAACTGCTATCCATAACATTTATAGTAGTACGTTTAGGACCAAAGTATCATCCATATGCATACTTGTGACAAAAAGTTAAAATAGAACGATATTCACTCTTTGGCATAAAACATCTAATAACATGATTAGAGCAAAACTTTCATAAGTAAGGTTCATCCCAAATATAATATTTTACCATATTCCTTATCTCTTATTTCCTATAATAACAAATATAGTTAGGTATAGTTTTCGTAACTAAATAGTTAACAAATTTTGTGCACCAAGGAACTATAACATTTGTTTGGAATAATTGCCCATCAAGAAAAGTTTTAGAAATAGGTAAAATATCTTCATCCCTTACTAACTTACTTAAATGGTCTGCCATTAAATTTTTTGCTCCTTTTCAATCTCTTATTGTTAAGTCAAATTCTTGAAGTAACAAAATCCATGACATCAACCTCAATTTTGACTCCATCTTTACTAAAAGGTATTTCAATATTGCATAGCTAGAATACATAATAAATTTAAATGCAAGCAAATAAGATCTAAATTTATCTATGGAAAAAACAATTACTAAATACCCCATCTCTAAGCTGCAACTATGAACTCCCTCACTTTTTCCTTTCAGACTAAGCTTAGTTTCTTCATTAATGGTAATTCCTGGTTGTTCCTTAATATTCTCAAGCATTTACAACTACAATATCTCCTAGATCCATCCAGGGCTGATACCTTTTATTGAAAGGTTCAACCAACTTCCAGGCTATTGAATAGGCTCACAAGGACCTAATCAGATAGAGGAATCCTGTGGTTGAGTGGCACAAAATCATTTAGCACCAAGCTTTACCCCCAAGGTTTCCTTTCTTCTTTGGCTCATCATTAGGAATAGACTAAATACAACTGACAGACTCGTGTATCTATAGATAAATAGTTACTACCCTCTATCTTTTACACATGAAGAATCCAGGAATCACTTATTCTTTATATGTTCAGTGGCTAAGAATATTTGGGAACAGGTGAAGCAAAAATGCCTCTAAAATGTTTCAGAAAATTCCATAACCAGTATCATTCACTGGTTAGCTACACAAAATTCTATATCTAAGATTGAGAAGTAGATGTACTCAATAGTAATGGGTCTTTGTGTGCAGACAATCTAGAAAGAGAGGAATGCTAGAAGGTTTCAGGCCAAGTATAAATCAATTGCAGAACTTATCACAGAAGTTATCAATAGGACTAGGAAATTATTATTCTAAAGAACCTTGCATTGGATTGTACAACTGGTATACTACTTTCCTTAAACATCTAAGCAATGTTTTACATTCTTAAGGTAGATACGTGATTGAAGAAAATCTCTTACCTAAAGAACATTCAAGCTTTGTATAGAGATGTTTAAGTTATCATCCAGGGAGGATCCTGATCTACTAGTGTTATGGTGTAATCTCCATTTGTATCCCTAAGGAAGTTTTTGAAAGAGAATGAAGATTAAGATTTAGACCTAGATAACTTGACAAAACGTCATAACTCTAGTCAAAATAAACTAGACCTGCTATTATAATAGTGGTGAGTCTAGGTCGATCCCACAGAGAGTGTGTGTAAAGTTTATGAAATGAAATTAATTAGTGTTTAGGTTTTTGCGGGGTTTTGGTTTTAAAAATATGAAAAATAAAATAATGCTAAACTAACTGACAAAAAGCAATTTAAAGAAAACATGTAAAAAATTTATAAAAGTGGGGAATTCGATAGGGACCTCGTTCTTTGGTTCAATCTCGGCCTACACCCTAATTATACATATTTCAATGACTTGTTGTTCTCAAATCTTTCCTAGCAACTATTAATCGTGGGTTAATAATTAACTCTAGTTTTCCCTTAGGTGGTGTTTAATCAAGATATGATTGTTAATTAAACCTAGTCACTGAATAACCTAGGATATGATGTCTAGATTCAATTATGCAACCGCATTACAAATTAGAAAAATCGATTAATCAAGGCAACAACCACATACGATGTGTCATTTAACCTAGGTTATGTTACTCCTAATGATTATGAATCATTAGTCGCTACACATGAATTTCAAATATAACAATTTGGATTATATTGAAATTCTGGCATTGGGTTTGCAAATAAATGATCCAATGAATGCATTAAAATCATATTTTCACAATACCCAAATCCATACATATTAGATAACCTAAACAATTTCTAAAGAGAGAAAGAAACAAAAAAAAAGTGAAGGAATGCTTAACCAAGACGTCAGCATTGATGTTGCCTTTAAACTGATGTTGGGAAGCTACCCCTTTATGGATCTCCCAATGTTGAGAGCTTTGCCCCTCATCTTCGTTGGGACTACGAGCTCCTAACTAAGAAATGTCTTCAACCCCCAAGAGCCTCCAACATTCTTGTAAATGGACAACCTACCAAGTTCTTTAAAAGTTGTAAGAGAATTCATCAGGGGGATCCTAGCTCTCCCTACCTCTTTGTAATTTTCATAGAAGTTTTCCACAGGCTACTTTTAAGGATTGTTAAAAGGATAAAAGGATTCAAATTCCACTTAAATGTAGAAAACTTAAACTCACCTACCTTTTTTTATTGATGATCTTATTATGTTATCTAGAGTATGTGCTACTTCTAACTCAGCTTGTAGCATCCAATCTCTCTAATTGTTTAAGGACTTATCATGTTAAATTAATGAGTCCCATGAGTGGTATCATATGGAACGAAATTGGTACATTCATGACATGATTTCATAATTGTATTCAAATGCATAATATGAGCATACACACATGAATTGTGAGTTAGACAATTGCGCTTAATTAGCATATTCCGGGGTCTGAAACTATAAATAAAGGTGATATGCGATATGAATGTGCTTTTCCAATGTCTTATAATTTAGTTTACCAATTACAAGAATTGATGGATTATAATTAGCAACTTGGAATTAATTGTTACAATTGGGAGATTGATAAATTAATATGTACATTTAGTCTTGGAAAAATGCCAAGTGGCAAGACTTTTTGATACATGACAAATTAGGATGATTTAGCCTATAATTGAGTGACTTTTGGCATAGTTAAAAGAGTGACAAATGGACTAGTAATTAAATGACAAATGGATCAATTATAAAGTGACAAGTGGACCAATTAATGTGTGACATGTGGACCAATAACTAGGAGACAAATGGTAGCATATTTAGTGGATAAATGGAAGACATGCCTAATGATATATGTCATTAGGAGATGAAGACATCTTGCATTGCTTGAAGCGAAGGTGGCAAAGTTTCTACTGGAACTTTCTTCATCTTCTTCCTTGCTCTCCACCGAAAATTACTCTTAACTTCCTTCTTTGTATTTGTTCTAATCCTTGTTTAATTGCTACATCAAAGTTAGCCTTTTATCCTTTACAAGGTAGCTTAAGAACCAGCTGATTGTTATCTTCCATCCTTACTAAAAAACTAACTCATATGTACCCTAAATTTGTGATGATCTTGCAAGCATGGAGGGCTTGATTAACTTCATGTTTTGAGATGGAATTAGCGCTTAATAAGTAAGTAGACATCTTATCTTTATGGCATAGTTTAACAATATGATGATGATGAATGAATTGGAATGAAATATATATGATGTTAATGATGAAATGAGTTCTAGAAAATAATGTTCAATGATAGTTTCTAGTTTGATTCTTGATGCATAAAAGACTATGATTTGTGAGCTATCATTTACATAATTTTGAGGTAGAATTAGAGTATAATTTAGGTCTAAATGAGGATGCATAATGAGTATGAATTATGGAAAAATTGGGTGTGTAAATGATGTGTCTAAGTTTGATAAAATCATGGAGAATTGGGAGAAAACATACAGGGCACGATCGTGGCCTGATTATTTTGGTTCTGTCACGATCGTGGCCATCAGTGCATGATCGTGGCCTGTTGCATTTGGTCCTGTCATGATCATTGCAAGGTCCACCATGATCATGGGCTAGCATAAAGAGTGAAATGTTGTCTTTTAAGTGATGTTTGAAACAAAAAATGCTAAGGTACTTTCATATGGTGTATTTAGGCTTGAACGAAGCTTGAAATGAACCTAATTGGATGTTGAATAAGTTGATTTAATGATTGATTGATGAACTTAGAATAATCAAGTTAAATGAGATGTAAACCTAAGTAGAAACAAGACATATTCAAATGGCAATGTTTAAAGGATTATGAATTGTGATTAAGGAAACATACCTTAGAAAGTCATTGAGCATGCATTGAATATGGCACATACATATGTGCATAATTGAATATGTATTTGAATGATTGACTTTGTAATGTGAATTATGTGTGAATTTTATGATTTTAGATGCTCAAGTCGAACATCATCATCCTTACATTGCCAGACCATCTAGGCAATAGCATATACTGGAGCGTACTGTAAGTCAACCTAGATGCTCTCACTAGGATTGATTTATTTCTGTTTAACTCCCATATATTGATTTGTTAATGACTGATTGTGGTAATTCAGGACATAAATAGTCCGAGAAGTTTGATATTTGGGAATTTATTGGGAGTGTTCTGTATGCATATGAATCTAAATGTTATCTATATACTCAACGAAAGTTGAATGCCAGACTGAGATCTAATGAACATAAGACTCTGACTGTGCATCATAAGTAAATGTTATTCATGAAATATTTTTTGATTTGATGCATTACATTAAATGCATGATCAGGTAAAGGCGTTGTGATTAGAGTGGCCAGTTTGAAAGAGCTTTAAGCTCAGAAATCTGCATGTAAAGCCTAGTTCCGTGATTAATAAGCCCGGTATCCAAATGGGTACAAGACAGTATCTATATCTGAATGAGTCCGATATCCACAAGGGATATGGAACAGTGAAAGGCGCTCAGTCACAACAAAATAACAATGAATGTGGAGTCTCATTTCCATCTACATTTGTATATATATGATTATGAATACATTTATGAAATTATGATGATTAAGTGATATGCCTTAATTGTGTATTTGTTGATAATGTGATTGATTGGGATATTCATGATCAAATTATGCTTGAAAGGAGCTTATGAAACATGTGACACTTATTATGTCTTATTGAGGTGTGAAGTGTTGTGAATTTGGTTAGATGTAAGATATTTGTGTAATTACCATGAGCAAGCACATCAATGACGGTTCACTCACTAAGTTCGTGAAACTCATCAAAAATTGCAACGTGGCTTTTAGTACGAGAGAGGAGACATAGTTTCTAAGACAAACTAGTACTATTGATTTTAGACTAAAGAATGACTCAATGGTCGAACAACTAACATATGAGGAGTAGTAGATGGTTTTTATGATGTTTCCTTATGTCATGTAGAACTTTCGTATAAAGAGTTGTAAACTCTCAAACATTTTGGTAATGTAAATTTTTGTTCTAATGACTATAGTGTAGATTTTGTTAATGAATGAAACAAGGAGTTGAGTTTTTAAGTATTGTATTATTTTGTATAATGTCATTTAAGTATATGAGATTGCTCTAACATGCCATTGTCATAAGGTATGTACTGGAATCTCCTCTAGAAATTTGGGTATATATTTTATGGTTGTGGGGTGTTACACAGCTCCAATGAAAGCTTTTAAGATTTTCCACAAAATGTCTGGTCTAGAGGTGAATTACTCTAAGAGCAACATCTATCTTTCCAAATGTTCTACAAATAAGTATCCAATGTTGTCTACCATCATAGGTTTCAAATAATAGGATCTCCTAATGAGATATCATAGCATTCCAATCACATCTTATAGTGTGAGCTCAAGAGATTTCAACTGCCTCTTTGACAAAATTAAATTTGTGTGACTGAAGCAATACACCTCAAAGCTTCTGTTCAAACAGATGCATCAGTTGCATAAACTCTTTAATAAACAAGGAAATCTTCTAACAGATACCTATTGCCAGCTCCCTAGTAAATGAGATATCACAGACTACAATCAGTGCAGATAATGACAAGTACATCTAGATGCACACCACTGATGATAGGTTTACCAATCAATCTTACAAAAACTATTTTTAGTGATCTTGCATTTGTGCCTTGGACCAAAGTAATATGATCAAATTTTCTTATCCCTAAAGCCTCCATAATTCTATGGCTTGCCATGAAGAACAAGCTGCTAGTTGTTGACAAGCTTGGTAAATTCCTTAACCTCATTAACTGGTGCTTACTTTGTAGAGATGCTAAAGAAAATGGCGATCATTTATTTTTTTTCAATTGTAGGTTCACCAATGATATTTGAAAAGCACTTAAGAGAAGATGTTTGTTTTCTGATTATCTAATCAACTTAAGCAACATTAAAACTTGGCACTCAATCAACAACTGTCGTAACAAAACTTCACAAAGGTGCTTCTGTTTAGTCCTATCTTCTATAATCATTGCAACTTAGGATGAGAGAAACAATCGAATCTTTTAAGATAAGAGCCTCTCTAAGGAACAATTCTACAATCAACTCATGCCGCTCACTAGACTTCAATTCAGCATTCATAAGTATAGATTTCAGGATGAACAGTATCTCCTTTCCATATGGAATGCCTAAAATCTCTTTATTTTAAACTTGTAGTTGTAATCATCTCTACTTGATAGTGGTTTCAACCTTATATTTTGACTTGTACATTTGGAATGCCTTTTAAGACTTCATTCAATTATTCTTTTTTTTTTAAGAAAAAAAGAAGAAAACTTGTGAACAACGCCCATAGGCTCATTAAAAAAAAATATGCAATAAATATTGGTAAAGAGATTCAAAATTCATTAAAGAAACCAGATAATCTGCAACTGTAGTTAGTTTGAATTTAAAATTTAAGCATTTATCTCTTAAAGAACTATGTGATAAAATTTAATCACATATACAATAATGTTTTTTCTTTCTGGGATTTTAGAGAGAATTAAATCTTTGATGGGCCACGGTTATTCGATATTGCCAGAGAATAATATCATTATTAGCTGATGATGGAAATGGCAATCACGTCTGCTTTCCCGTGATCTCTGAACTGGGCTTCTTACTTGTTTATGCAATTAGATCGTGTGGCCTTTTACTTTTAGTATTTTATTTAACCACAACAAAATTTTAAATAAACTTTAGATAGGATTTAAATTATTTTGTAGTCAACATCACCACATATAATCAGATTTTAAAGGTTTTATTATTGTTTGAATAAAAAAAAAAGATCGACTCAAACGTGACAGGTCTTGGGTTATTTAGTTCTACTGTGATAATCCATTATATTTGATCAAGCTCTTCTTGTGTTAATTTCTCGCCATTTAAACATCTAGATGCTGAAAATAAGTGCTGGTTGTGGTGGGACCCAATGTGTTTTTCTTGTTTAGAAATAATAATCTTTGTCTAGTCTTCTTTGTCAATAATGTGGAAACAAGAGCTAAAAAGCAAAAGAAAAGTGAGCACTCACACTCAATCACCCAGTTGGGTTTGACTCTCAACAAAACAACAGCTACCTTCCAATCCACTGGAGTGACGGAAAACTTACGTGCATTTCTCCAACAAAACAACCACCGAGGTGTCATCATTAATAATGGTTTAGGTTTGGTTCCCACTTTTTTTCCCTCCTTTTTCTCTCTTGTCAAACCCATCTCTTTGTCTTGTGCTTGGTGGGTTGTGCCACTGAGGTACATGGGTCCTAAACTCCACCCAAAGTTCTAATGATGCGGAAGAACGGTGTCCATTCCCCTCTCTTGCATATGCAATGCTCCCATTTCCTCTCGTACTTGGGTTCCCTGTGTTGGTTTAAGATTTCTTTCATTTGATTATTCTCTTCATTCTCTCTTGGCGTCAGGCTCGTTATTGGTGATTCTTTGATGATTTTCTTTCTGGGTTATAGATTCTGAAGGTGGGTTCTGAAGATAATAAAATGCTGTTGTTGGGTCTGTTGTGAACAGTATACCTGAAATTGTTTCCTCATGTACTAGTACTACTTTTTTTGTTGGGCTTGTTTATCAGTTTTGGAGTTTATTTTGGAAAGTTCAGACCATTCTTTCTAGTTGAAAAGGTAAACCCTGTGGAACGATGTCCGACATAAGCGTTCTTTGATTGAGAGTTCCCAGGTTTATGCAATTAGGATTCTCTGCTTCTAGTGCAGCGTTCGATGGTGTTCAAAGAAGGGCTTTAGTTTTGAAGATGGAGCTTTGACAACTTGGTCTTGCTTAGTAATTGGAGGAAAAACTATGGATGGAATGATTCAACCCCCTCTGGTAGATTCTTTATCTAATCCTTTTATATCATTCTACTCGTGTTTTTGTTTTGGTAATGCAATATTCACCCGTAACTTGGGGCTTTCGATATTCTTCCCATGTTAGGACTGTGTTGATGACCATGGCGCTTGGTTTCGTTTGTTGTATTATTTCTGAAGATTTTATGTTTGTTGATCAAGAGCTCGATAATGATTTGAGCTTTTTAATATGGCGACAAGCACTTCTTATGGTGATTTGCATCGTCGATTATCAAAGCGCGAGGGTCCTGGTGGACATCATATCAAAATATTAACTGACCATTATCTTCCTTGAAAATAGGAATGAGTTTAGCTTTTCCTTGTGCTTGTTGCAAGTTCCAATGGAACGAACCTACCATTGCAGCACTGAAATAGTCTCATAAAAATGAGGTTTCCACTCATCTTGAATTGTAGATGCATCTCTTTATCCCAATTCCTTATGGTTTTAAATTAAGCACAAAATTAGCTGAAGTCATATTATTCTTACTGAGAACTCTATAGGAGTGTTGTCTGTCCTATGTTAACAAATATAAGCTCTTGCTAACATCTTTCTCTATACTTATTAGAATATTAACCACGTGGAATTTAATTAATAACAATTGATATCTGATTGCAAACCATTATTGTGAATGACGTGCATTGTAGATGCTTTACTTCATGTTCAAGTTTTAGAGCCTATTTTGTAAATGTTGCATTGTTTGAAGTCATTATATGAGAGTAAATTGTTTACATCAAAATAATACAGTTGTCACTTCTATATATATGTTCTATGTTCGACTGTTACGTCTGATATATTTCTTGTGTATGTAGTGATTATTTGTGGAAAGGATGATATTAATTACTCTTCATTTATTTTTGCAGGTAGATACAACAGCTTGTTTTTGTAGAGTAGATGCAGGCCTCAAAACTGTTGCTGGGGCAAAAAAATATGTGCCCGGTAGTAAGATTTGTCTTCAACCAGATATTAAACCATCCATCCATCCAACTAGAAACAAACCGTCACGTGGTGATAGGAGCCGGAACCAATATCCTTTACTTCCTGGACTCCCTGATGATCTTGCTATTGCTTGCCTGATCAGGGTTCCAAGGTTTGAGCATTGTAAGCTTCGGTTAGTCTGCAAAAGATGGTACCGTCTATTAGCAGGGAACTTCTTCTACTCCCTCCGAAAAAGCCTTGGAATTGCTGAGGAATGGATTTATGTAATCAAGAGAGACCGAGATGGTAAAATTTCATGGCATGCTTTTGACCCCATCTACCAGCTTTGGCAGCCCCTGCCTCCTGTTCCTAAGGAGTACTCAGAAGCTCTTGGATTTGGCTCTGCAGTTCTTAGTGGTTGTCACCTGTACTTGTTTGGTGGCAAAGACCCTCTAAAGGGATCTATGAGAAGGGTTATCTTTTACAGTGCTAGAACGAATAAATGGCACCGTGCACCTGACATGCTTCGCCGCCGACATTTCTTTGGCTCATGTGTCATCAACAATTGTTTGTATGTCGCTGGTGGTGAGAATGAAGGGGTGCACCGATCCTTGAGATCAGCTGAAGTTTATGATCCGAACAAAAATAGATGGTCCTTCATATCAGATATGAGCACAACAATGGTTCCCTTCATTGGTGTTGTCCATGATGGCAAGTGGTTCTTAAAAGGACTTGGATCTCATCGGCAGGTTCTTAGTGAAGTCTACCAGCCAGAAACCGACAGTTGGTACCCTGTTTATGATGGAATGATTGCAGGCTGGAGAAACCCATGTGCTACTTTAAGTAGGCATCTTTATGCTTTGGACTGCAAAGATGGCTGCAAACTTAGGGTTTATGATGAAGTTACTGATTCTTGGAGCAGGCATATTGACAGTAAGATGCATTTGGGAAATTCTCAAGCACTGGAGGCAGCAGGCCTTGTTCCTCTTAATGGAAAACTCTGCATCATCAGGAATAATATGAGCATATCTCTGGTTGATGTTTCAAAATCAGGAGATTTAAAGGGAGCTACCGAGCATTTATGGGAAACTATATCAGGGAAAGGACAGATCAAGACTTTGGTCTCAAATATCTGGTCAAGCCTTGCAGGAAGGAACCGCCTTAAAAGTCACATTGTTCACTGCCAGGTTCTTCAAGCATGAGAACGACTAACTATTAGCAACCTAGTATCTTCTTCTGAGATGTTCATATTTGAAATCTTTTGGTGAGTGTTCATGCGCAGGAGAACATGAAAAGCTTGGTAGCCTGACGAAGGCAGCATGCTAGAGTTGTTCAATTGGGCACCTGTTGAGGGTAAAATATCTTTCATATTAACAGTGGTCCAGAGTTACTATTTCCTGAATGAGAATGCTAGTCTTTAAGCGTTAGTGCTATGTTAAGACGCACGGTTATTACATGTGAAAACTGTGAACAGCAAGTTATCAACTGACCAAGTCTTATCATATGAAAGTAACTGCTGTTCATCCAGTTTAGCATGTCAGCTTAAGCAGGTTAGTTGGTTATTGATCTTTCTCCATGCGTGAGGACTTCCCTCAACTTTCAATCCTACAGTGTAAAATTATAGTTGGTGAGTCAATCGTTAATCTGGATTACTGTGATAGTTTTATTTGCTTATGAATTAATTAAGTTTGGTTTTCCCCGTTGATTAGTTCAAAATGTTTTAAGAATTATACTAATAATCTGGAAAATTACAGTGTTAAATATTGATAAAAGGAATATGATCCTGGTTTTACGATATATGTAAGTTTTAATATTTAACTTCGATAATTCGCAAGCGGACGGGTCATTCATGTAGTACTTAAAGTGTCGATTTCATGATAAGGGATAATATAATCATAAAATCTAAGGCTAAAATAATGCATAATAGTCAAAATGTAACGAAGCTAAAATAGGAATACAATTCAATCAAGTAATTCAATTTAAGAATCAATTATGAAATATTAACAAATTATGAGCAATTAAAATGCACACATTCAATAATCGACTTAAAGAACTATCAATTGAAGGCAAAAGGAATTTTTACTTATCTTTGACAATAACGTAATCGATTATGAATTATAGGATCATTGGTCTTTGACGATCTTAGCTCTATCATTGAAAACTCAACCAGGATCAATTATAAGCGGCTTACTTCCATCATTTTCATTCAACATCAGATTTGTAGCTTGTAAGTAAGCTACAATTTGCAAAATAATTAAAAGGACAATATTAATAACATTATGAAAACCAATTAAGCTTAATAATGTCATTTTTTCGAGTGAACTATCAACATACTAGGGAATAACAAAACTCCCTGAATCTTCCATGAATCCAACGGTTTGTCCGGTGTGAAGATGAGTTGTTCTCTTTCTTCCTTAATCAAGTTTGTTTTCTCTGCATCTTTCGCTTTATGATCAAAGACTTTCATAGCTTGTTCAAACTCAATGTTTATTGCTATTTGTTCTTCGTCATTTTGTTCTTTAAATCATCAATTATCATGAATGAGCTACTATCCTTAGGATTCTTTAATAAACCATTCATGTTGAATGTCACTTGATCATTAATCAAAAAGATAAGGTTCTTTTCATGAATATCTACCAAAGATTTTTCAATGTCCACGTATGGTATGTCAAGAAATAGTGAATAAAAGGAAGGGTTGACATTCTTTTTTTCATCCTCTTTCGTCGTCTCTTAGTCTTCAATAAGGTGAGGTTCAGTTTGGTTTTCCACTGGTTCTTCTGGCTCTCCCCCATTCTTTGGTGCGATAGCCCCATATTACTCTCTTTGATGTATTTCTATATCACTTAGAGAGTCTTCCACACTTCTCTTACAAAATGCACGAGAAAGCTGTCTCACTCGAATTTCTAGGTTGTGAATAAACGAAGCATGATTTTCTGTTACTTGCTCAATTTGCTCTTCTGGTCTCTTCTGATTCTGTTCCATGTTCGTGAGCTTATCTAGAATCTTGTCTAATTTAGAATCCTATGAAATAGATTCATCTTGTTGAAGTCTTAAAAGGTCTTGACGTCCTAAACGAGTCCTTATGTTATTGGACCAATAGAAATTTGAGTGTTTCTGTCACTCCGGAGTGTACATGTTCCAATAAGGATCGTTACTTCCGTAACCATAATATGCCTTATTGTAATTCGCAAAAGTTCCTTGCTCCCTATAATATCTATCTTTCATTATTGTTCTTTCCATTTTTTCTTAGCATTTAACTCTTCAGATGTCTCATTTCTCATTCTAAGATGTCTTGCTGTGTCTCTACTTTACGCCCTATACTTCTCTATTTTTTAAACAAAAGATAGTGAAAAAAACCCTTAGACTAAAGAACTAAACTAATTGCCTCCCCGACAATGACGCCAAAACTTGATCGTGGTTTTCTAATATATGTAAGTTTAAAAATATTTAACCTTGATAATCCTCAAGTGTACGGGTCATTCGTGTCGTACGTAAGGTATCGATCCTATAAGGAAGGATAATCTAATCCTAAAATCTAGGGCCAAAACAATGTGCAATATTTAAAATGTAACAAAACTATAACAGGAATGCAATTCAATCAAGTAATTCAATTCAAGAATCAATAACGAAATATTAACAAATTAGCAATTGCAATGCACACATTTAAGAATCGACCTAAAGAATTACCAATTAAGATAAAGGAAAATTTTTACCTATCTTTATCACTAACCTAATTGATTATGAATTATTGGATCATTAGTCTTAGACGATCCTAAGGTTGATTACTCCATCTCAAGTTATAACCATTAACTCTAAATTATAAAGCCTAATTAGATTATGAAAATTGCAATTTCTCAATTAAAAATCTATCCAAACCCTAATTAGATATGAAGTTTTCCAATAGACTACTGGGAACCTATGTGAGATCTCTCTTCACACAATTACCGATTTGATTAATTTCTCGTTATATTAAATAACCTAACTCTCGTTAGCCCAATTTAACTATTTTTCATTCAATTTACCCTCTCAGTCTATTACTGAATTGTGCAATCTCATAAATCAATCATAATGAATCCAAATAACATAAATGATCAGATTTTTATTAAATCAAAGATAAAAACAACCCGAAGGTGAGTTTGGACATTCTTAACATTCACAAAATCCTATCATCAACGGTTATTCCAAATCTATACATTAATAAAATTAAAAATACACCAAAAACAAGAGCTGAATGGACGATAGAGGCAGTAATATCAAGAAACCTCCTATTTTGGAAAGTACTTCGTGTCGACTTCTTTTCCATGCCTCTCTTCCTTCTTCTGTTTCTTAATCTCTTGATTAACTCTCTCTAGGGTTTCTCATTGTTCGCTGGCGCAAAAGCTCCTTCATCTTATTGTTTGTATACCTTTTGTGTTCTAGGTAGCCCTAGGATTTTTTCAAGGTCCTAAAGGTCAAAAAACTCCCTCGAAACTTGACTTTTATAAGTGTCTGCGCGTTTGCCTGACGCAGGCCATGACCGTGGCCCTGCAAGCCATGATCAGGGGCCACATTTGAGCCTTCTATCACAATCGTAGGACACCATCGTGGGCTTTGTCTCGGGCTTCTATCACGATCATGGCATATGGGCCACAATCGTGGGCCGACTCCAGTGCTTCTGTCACGATCGTCATGGGCCATTGCTTCAACCCGAGTGTCTTCGAAACTTCTTTATTCTTCAATGTTAACCCTAAAATACTAACAAACACATCAAAGTACCTTAAAGACATAATAATTAAGCTCAAAGACTTGACTAACCAATAAAAACACTTAAACATAAGAAATTAACAAACTAACACAATTCTAACCTAAACACATACTAACTAATTAAGATAACACTTAAATACATATCAAACTAAGCCCTAACATATTATGCAATTCACACTTATGATAATACATTATCAATCGTTAGATTACATAAACCTCTTGCAATTTTTAGACACGTGGATACTACAAAAGCTAAATTGAAATTGCATAGGACTTGAAGGAAAAATTATGGTGTTATAAAGCCTCTTCACACTGTGCTTATGTCCTTGGTAATGCTTGTACATTGCCAAATGAGTTATCAGTTTTAATATGTTGCCATGTTTATCCCTATCGTCAATTTTTAAGTGTTATAATACAGTGCTTTTTTTAAAAGAAAAGTGAAAAAATGCATTAAGTTATCAAATGGGTAAGGTACAAGAGTTGCTACTTGATACAATGATCATTACATTATTATATTAAGAAGTGGAATTGGCAATAGTTTGGCTAGGTCGAGTCCGAACTCAACCTAAAAATTTTTGCTTGAGCTCGGGCACATGGTCCAAACCCATGTAGGATTAGGTATGGGCAATCTAAAACTTAACCTAACCTAATTTTTATTAAGAAATAAAACATCATTTTCCTAAAACTTTCGAGCTTCGGGATAGGTTAGGCTTAGATAATTTTTAATAAAAAGCTCAAGGTCCATTTAAAGTTCATTTAAATCAGGTTTGATTCGTTAACTTTTGGTTAGGCTAGGTTGGACTTGGACTTAATTGCCTTCTTAAGGAGAAGTTAAAAAAAACTCTTTCAAAGGTAACACATGGGAAGCTAATACAAGTTTAGGGCCAAATATACCAATAAATAGTATCGAAGCAAGAACATTCTCCATCAATAGCCTTTGTTAGGCCCCGTTTCTAGAGTCTAACTCGTAAGTTAAACGTGAGCGCATCACTCTGTAGCGTTCTTTTAATGGAATCTCATTAGCCATCATAGGTTCATCTTCATTCTTATAACATCCCAAAATTCCATATTTTAATGCTTGATATACGATACTCCATTCTTATGTTTATATCCTTAATCATCACCCTAAACATATCACTCATTTTTATCTCTTATTTCCACATCAAACTAAGTATATTTCAAGCTCCATTTAAGCCTAAACGAGTCATAAGCAAGCTTTGATAAGTCCATAAGTTATATACGTACATGATTTGGGACAATAGGCATAACTTTCACTGTGGATGTTGGATTAAGGTCATTCAAGTATGGTTTCGAAGATGACTTCAAGTTCTATAACTTCAGTGAAGAACCCAAAGAGAGATTTTTCCATCTAAGGAGTCAAAAATTGCACATTTATGAAGGTATCCTGAGAATGTCTGCCCAGCGGACTTATGTCCCTCCAAACAGACAGGAACAGAGTTTGAACGCTGGAATTCCCAAGAATGTCCACCCAGCGAATATGAAGTCTACCTAACGAACATTTACTGGCCAATTTCCAGATTTTCAACTCCTACATATAACCCATCTTATGCATATCTATCATTTCTAACTTATTTTCCTTATTATTTCCCCTTCATTCTCAGTCCCTTTTTAGCTCAATATCATTTACAACCAAATCATAATCTACGTTTGGCCATCAACCCACAAACATTCAATTCAATACACATTCATCATAAATTTCTGCAAATGTTCAACTCCTTTTATCACCTTTATTTCATCTCTAACTTATCACACTAATTCTTCCCATTTCAAGACACCATAGTACTCTTTTTTTATGAAGATAGAACACACATTTTACCTCTATGAATGCTTGAAAATGCAATGCAGAAGCTTGGAAAGTCATGAGCAAAACATAAATATATTTCGTTAACTTCAAAAGAATGGAGTTTTACAAAACTTTAATGGGCATTTTTATTGGATTGAAAACAAAAACATGCTTGGTTTGGTTAAACGGTAGATTTCAAAAACTTTTTCCAAAATCAAAAAATAACATAAGCATAACACCAAATCAACATGCATTAATCCATACATGATATGTTATAAGGAAAATAAACAAAATAAGAACAAGATCAGAATTTTTAGCAACTCTACGCTACAACTTTGATTCTCACTGATGTGTCCTCAACCAATCTGATCTACCACTTGTTCTCCTTGAACAACTTGGATATCAAGATCCTTTGGTGGGAAAGGAGAAGAAAAATTGGAAGTCTTTTCTTTGTTAAATTCTGCTAGATAAAAAAAGAACAATGAGACCTTATCATTTTCTTTTCTATAGTTGACTAGTTTTTAAGAACAAAACGAGACCTTCTCTTTTGCTATGTTCAGCTAGTTTGGCGAGAATGAGAGGAGCCAAAAAAAATCAAGCAACCTTAAATTCTATTTCTAATCAAAACGAATGCTCAAAACATGCTATACGTTTCTATCCTTGTAAAAGGAATGAGCTGCCAACGACCCCTCCACTACAATCCTTAAACGTTATCCACATTAAAATCAAGTATTCATTCTTTTTAATGAAGGGTAAAATTATCATTTTGCCCTTTTATTGGTTTTTGCTTCTAGATATCCTGTTTCACTCTACATGGTGATTAACACACAAGATCTAGTCTTAGTGTTAAGACTTGATAGGTAGCTAGTCCATCAAACTACTGGTGCCAATGTAATCACCAATCTCCTTAAAACATCTAGAAGTGATGATATCACTATAAACTCTTTATTTTAGTGAATGTTCCTTGATGCATGTTTCAATTAATAATTCCAACATACAAACACTGGATTGATTCCCTGTAAAAATCTAATCCGATCATATAAAAAATTATAGCGAAACACACATGAGTTCACCACTCATCATGATTGTGGTTCGTAATAAATGAATGCTAAGGTGTATGTTTTAAGATTAAAGTAATGGCCAACTTTATTCTTTAAAAACGTATGTGATTCCAAATTCATTTAATAGTGTCATTACCGATAGTCAACTAATATCATGATTTGAAACTCATCATTCCCTTGAAGTAAACTCCTTTACTTACACAGAGGTAAATCACAACACTACAGTCTAAACTATAATCAAGTGACCAACTTGATTATTTGACTGTGAATCAATTAATTTAGATTCTAATAATATACATATTTCTCATACATCTCCATTTATATGTATATTACTTACAAAAGAACATTGGTATCTTATGACTAGTTATATTATGCTCATACAAATAAAACCAAACTCTTTTGTTTTATTAATAATAATAAATATTTTCATTACAATATTGTAACTGGAAGAAAATTAAGTTATCTGTAAATACACTTGCTTTCTAGGGAACTATATTTACATAATCCTAAGAATCTCCCACTTGTCCTAAAGCAAGTTTGACATATCCCTCATTCCTATGCCTTCTAGGTGACACTTGAAACTCTTCTGTGACATCATCTTTGTGAACGAATCAGCAAGGTTTTGTTTTGTGGGAATCTTTACCACATCCACCTCATCACGTTGTATTATCTCTTTTATGAGATAATACCTTCTCTCAATGTGTTTAGCGACTTTGTGGTTCTGAGGTTCCTTATAGTTAGCCACTTCCCTACTATTATTAGAATAAAATGTAATGGCCTTTTCTAACTCAGGAACTACCTGTAATTTCTTTAGGAACATGCCGATCCAGACTATTTCTCTTACCGCTTCATAAGCGGCAACATACTCAGCCTCCATAGTTGAATCAATAACATAAAATTGCTTAATACTCCTCCAGACTATGGCTCCACCTCCTAAAGTAAATATAGATCCAGAAGTTGATTTCTTTGAATCAACATCTGATTAGAAATCAGAATCTATATATCCCATCGAAATAAGGTCACTTCCAGAGTAAATGTTAGACCCCGTTATCGGAGTCTAACTCCTAATTGCTCTGATACCATAAGAATTGTCCGACCCCATTTTCAGAGTCTGACTCGGACTTGCTTGCTCTGATACCATAAGAATTGTCCGACCCCATTTTCGGAGTCTGACTCAGACTTGCTTGCTCTGATACCACAACTGTTAGACCTCGCTTTTCGGAGTCTAACTCTTTCATGCATGCAGATTTTCTTAATACGTAAGTTATCTTCCAAAGA
>JAOTAY010000008.1:29796391-29835273 GCA_025629805.1 Erythroxylum baracoense | reverse complement strand
TTGTAGGTTTTAAGGAAACCAGAATGTCCCCTTAAAGGTGAGGCATGATACTCGTGTAGAAATTGAGGGATTAACACTGAAGTAGATGAAAGAACCAATATGTTTTTGTAAAACAGTAAACCGTCCCTGGTGTGGAAATCAGGCTTAGAAGTGGAATCTTCTTTGAGTGCTGTCATAAGTGAGTTTAACTTGGAGTCCTCCTTGAGTTCCCTTCTAACTACATCTATGTCAAGCCAAAATGGAGCTGAAATCATAGAGAATAGTAATTTGTCATCTTCAACCCTTGAGAGAGCATCTGCTGCCCCATTTTGCTTCCTCGGTTTATAGATGACTTCGAAATCCAGCCCCAACAATTTTGCTTGCCAACACTATTGGTCTATGGAAGGAATGCGTTGATCCAACAAATGTTTCAAACTTTTATGGTCAGTATAGACCTTGAAATGCCTTCTAATTAGAAAGTGTTTCCAATGTTGAATAGCCATCACTACTATCATCACCTCTTTCTCATATACTGACTTAGAGTAAGTTAATTCAGCCAAAGCTTTGCTGAAAAATGCCAATGGATGACCCTCTTGGGTAAGGACTGCACCTAATCCTCTTCCCGAAGCATCACACTCAAGAGAAAACTCCTTGGAGAAATTAGGTAAGGCTAAGACTGGAGCTGAGGTAATCTTCTTCTGCAGCTCCTCAAATGCTACTTGGGCTTCCTTTCCCCAACTGAAATTGTCTTTTCTTGTAAGATCAGTAAGAGGTTTAGCAATTTTCCCATAATCTTGGACAAACTTACGATAGTATCCTGTAAGTCCTAGGAACCCCCTTACCCCTTTGACATCCTTAGGAATGGGCCAATCCAAGATGCTCTTGATTTTTGAAGGATCCATTGCTACCCCTTTATAGGATATAATGTGGCCTAGGTACTCCACCGATTGTTGCCCAAAAATACACTTCTTCTAATTTGCTCTCAGCTGGTTATCCAACAGCAATTGCAACACACAAGTTAAATGTTCTAAGTGATGATTCCAATCTGCAATGTAAACAAGGATGTCGTCAAAAAAAACTAGGACGAACTTCCGTAATAGAGGCTTGAAAATTGAGTTCATGGTGGATTGAAATGTAGCAGGAGCATTCATGAGACCGAAAGGCATCACTAGGTACTCATAATGTCCCTCATGTGTTCGGAACCCGGTTTTATAAATGTCCTCCCCCCCGAACTCTGATTTGATGAAAACCCGACCTTAAATCCACCTTAGAAAAATATCTAGCCCCATGTAACTCCTCCATCAGCTCATCCACTACTGGAATAGGGAATTTGTCCGGAACGGTGAGCTTATTTAGAGCTCGATAGTCGACGCACATCCGCCACAATGTGTCCTTCTTTTTAACAAGAATAACCGAACTAGAAAAAGGACTAATACTTGGTCTTATAACCCCAGTGTCAGTAAACTCTGAATCTGCTTCTCAATCTCATCCTTATGATGGTGTGCATATCTATAAGGTCGGATGTTCACTGGTTCTGCCCCTTCCTTCAAATTAATTGCATGGTCATGCTCCCTTTTTGGTGGTAATCCTTTTATTTCCTGGAAAACTGATCCAAAGCTGTCTAATATAGCCTTCAATTTCTCTTGTTGATTTCCATCTAAGGTTCCCACTTGATCGGTTGAGTTTCTGCCCATTCTCAAAGACCACAACAGCCCTTCAAATTCCAACACTTGATACTTCAAAATCTGTTGTAGTGCATGGGGAGAGGAGGTGTGCATGTTGATTCCCTGCAAGGTTACTTCAGTCCCCTTTCGATCAAATGTCATGCACATTTTCTTCCAATCAACCTTCACTACCCCCAATGTTTCAAGCCATGCCACCCCTAAAATCAGATCAGGCCCTCCTGTATCAAACACATAGGCATTCACCCGAAACTCCTCTTCATTCAGCTCCAACTTAATTCCCTTGCAAACTCCTTGTGAAAAAGATCGGTGCCCATCCCCCAATCTCACTCCGAAAGTTCTTGTTGATGTAACAGTTAAGTTCATAACCTGAACCAATCTTCTAGACACAAAATTGTGACTAGCACCACTATCTATCATAATAACAATTGGCATCTCATTCAACTTACCGATTAACATCATCGATTTCGGAGGTGAGGTTTGATCTCTCTCTAATTCCCAGAACTCCACCGCATTACATACTAATTCCCAATCCTCCTGTTGCTCTCCTTCCATCGGTTTTTCTCCTCCCTTCTCCTGGCCGCAGCACGCCATCACCAATCAGTTCTCTCTCAACCTTCCTTGCGACAGAGATGAGCCAGACTCGGGTCGGAGGATCATGGGTACGCACACGGTTCTTCACTTCCTCACGTAACCCTCCTAAGAAGCAACTCATATACCATTCATCTAGAAAATGCCTAATCTGCGACGCTACCTTCTCAAAATCGTCGATATACTCATCCACCGAACCATGTTGGGAGACCGACTTCAGTTGTTCGATTGGGTCACCCTCGTCCTTCTCTCCATAACGTTCGAACAAGGAACGTTTGAATCTCTCCCACGTCATACATGGGTCGAATTCCTGAAGATTCATAAACCAGTATAGCGTCAACCCTTCCATGCATATCTGGACCATCGGCAGTCGCAACTCACGTGGAATCTCGTGAATCATGAAGTATGATTCAGCTCGTGTAACCCAAGCAAACGGGTCATCTCCATGGAACGTGGGTAATTCGACTCGACGGGCTACGCTCCTATATTCTTCCCATGCACGTTCTGTGGCCATCGAAGGAACGTGGCCACTCTGTCGATGATGTCCAGCTCTCATCTGTCCACTTGTGGGCCGGTAGTTGCCGGCGGTAACCGAGGAGCAGTGCGCCCACCTGTTGAGGATGACGCATTATGGGTAAACGCCGATGGTTCTTCTTCTTCACCCACCTTCTACTTCTGCGAATTTCTAGCCATCAAGGATTGAAATCCGTCCTTCATTTCCGACTGTAACATACTTTGGGATTTTGCCAGCGTCTCCACACTGGTCATCAAGGAACTCAGCTGTGATCGAAGATCCTTCAGCGTGGCATCATGCGACTTCACCATTGCTTCTTGAGCCGACAATGATGACTCTTGTCTCTTGAGAGACGCTTCTACAGCAGACACTCTAGCCTTCACTCAGCTACCCACAGAAGGGGGCTGACTAGCAGAGGGGCTGACCATGAACTGAAACGAGTGAAGCGTCGCTGAGTGAAGCACCGTGGAGTGAGAGCCGTCAGGATGCCGGCTTTCAAAGGGGGAAACAATGTTACGAGTCCCATATCGGGGAGGTGTGGTTCTAGAACAGGCCTTATAAGGCCTTGGGCTCTTCCTCCTTTCAAGCTAGCTTTTGGGGTGTGGTTTTCCCAAGGTGACTTATACTCGTAACAGGGAGAGTGTTTAATGAATAGAGTGTGGTCTCCTTGGCTTTGTCTATACCTCATGGGCAACATAACTCTCGCAAATCTACCAAACCATGCCCGTGGTGATTGCTTCAGGCCATACAATGCCTTCTTCAATTTACACACAGTATGAGTAGTTAAGTTATTCTTATAACTAGGTGGAACCTCCATGTATATATCCTCCTCTAGATCTCCATGTAAGAACGCATTCTTGACATCGAACTGTTGCAAATTCCAACCAAAATTAGCTACAAGTGACAACAACACTTTAACTGTGTTCATCTTTGCAATGGGAGCAATGGTCCCTAGATAATCAATTCCATAAGTTTGTGTATACCCTTGGCCACCAACCGTGCCTTGTATCTCTCAATCGACCCATCTACTCCGTACTTCATCGTATTCACCCACTTACACCCCACCGGTTTCTTTCCTGCTGGTAACTTAACCAACTCCTAAGTTTTGTTCTTCTCTAATGCCTCCATCTCTACATTCATAGCTTTTTTCCATTTTCCACTAGACAAAGTCTCAGATAGGGTGGTAGGAATGGTGATGGTATTCAAGCTTACGAGGAAAGCTCTATGAGATGATGAAAAATTCTTAAATGACAGAAAATGTGCAAGAAGGTATAATGGTCATTTTGTACACTCTCTGGTTCCTTTCCTGACGGCAATTGGTTGGTCCTAGTCATTGTTATTCTCATGAAATTCATCTTGTAATGGAGAGTTAGAAATTGTTGCCTCATTCAAAGGATTGGAGATGGACTTCTGGACTTGCACAAGTTCTGGGATAGCCGTATTCCTTCTTGTGTATACTTTACCTTTGCCAAATCTTACATCAAATTTTCTTTTGGTTCGTTGGATGTTTTGGATGAAAAAAGAGGTGCAGAAGAATCAGATGAACAAGGAGGTGCGGGAGCAGATGTAGGAGGATCAGATGGAGTTTTAGACAATGACAGATCAAGCAAAAAATCTTCCTTATCTTCTCTAGTTAAATCCTCCCGCTGAAGATAAGGATTGGTGAAATAGAGTTGTTGTTCATTGAATGTGACATCTACTGAGAGATAGAATTTCTTTGATGGAGGATGGTGACACTTGTACCCTTTCTGAGTTGACAAATAACCCACAAAGACACACTTTAGAGCCCATGGATCTAATTTGCCCCTGTTTTGACTGTGGACATGGGCAAAGGATGTGAACCCAAAGACTTTAAGGACATGGTTATTTGTAGTGTTTAGGTTTGGGTAAAAAGTTGAAAGAATGTCCATAGGACTCTTAAAACCTGAGGTTCGAGAGGGCAAACGATTTATGAGATGAGTGGCGGTAAGAATTGCTTCTCCCCAAAAAGCTTTAGAAACATGGTTCTGAAATAACAGGGCTCGGGTTTTCTCAAGGAGGTGCCGATTTTTCCGTTCTGCTACCCGGTTTTGTTGTGGAGTTCTTACACAAGAAGACTCATGGATTATTCCCTCTTTTTGGAAGAATAGGGTAAGAGTTTAATTGAAGTAGTCCCTGGCATTATCGGACCTAAATCTTTTGATATTGACCACAAATTGATTCTTGATCATGGAACAGAAGTTTGGGAGTACGGTATGAAATTTGTGTAATTGGCTGAATGACCTCTTCATGAGGATTCTTTCCATTAAATAGGAGTTGCTATACAATCTATTTTTTGGTAAGAAAATATACACAACTAATACAGTAATTACTATTATTCTAATAAAGGTAAGAATATATGTATACAAGTAATACACTAATTATGGTAAATAAATCACATAATTTTGACCCATAATTTCTGCCACTGATATCCCCCCCAAATTGATGAGGGATGATCAAGAAGCATCAATTTGTCAACAAGAAAGTGACGTCGTGGCTTAGAGAGAGCCTTAGTAAACACATCGGCTATCTGGAGAGTTGTGGTGATATGTGGAAGAGAGATAACACGAGCATCATATGCGTCACGAACAGAATGACGGTCCACTTCAATGTGTTTAGTGCGCTAATGAAATAATGGGTTAGCAGCAATCTGAATGGCATTAATATTATTCATATGCAGTGAAGTAGGCTCAATCTGAGGAAGTCCAAGCTCACCCAATAATCCACGAAGCCAAATAATTTCAGAATGGGCCGATGAAATAGCATGATATTCAGACTCAATTGAGGACTTAGACACCCGATCTTGCTTCTTACTTTTCCAAGAAACAAGAGAGTTACCAAGAAACATGCATCATCCAGTAGTTGAACGTCGGGTGTCAGAACAACCAGTCCAATTAGCATCACTATATCCAACCAAACAAATAGGAGAATCCATAGGAAAGAAAAGACCTCGGGTAGAAGTGCCTTGCAAATAATGAACAATGCAACGAATAGCAGACAAATGGAGATGTGTAGGAGCTTGCATAAATTGGCTAACTTGTTGAATAGCAAAGGAAATGTCCGGTCGAGTGATAGTTGGATAGTTTTGGCTCCCTACCAATTGCCTATATAAAGAGGGATCAGAAGGAAAATCACCCTCATCGCGACGATATTTGACATTTACTTCCAATGGAGTATCAACTGAACGACCTTCTTGAAGACCAGCTAAAGCAATTAACTCTTGGGTATATTGATGCTAATGTAGATAAATACCAGTAGAAGTAGAATGCACCTTAAGGCCTAAAAACTATTGTAGAGGACCTAAGTCCATATGAAAAGAGCTGAAGGCATTTGGTAAGTTGAAAAATCAAATCAGTGTCAGTCTTTGTAATAACGATATCATCAACATATACCAAGAGCAGGACGATTCCTTTAGTAGTCTTGCAAAGGAACAGAGAGGAATCATACTGACTCTGGACAAAGGAGAAGCTAAGAAGTGTCGAGTCGAACTTATCAAACCAAGCACGCGGGGCTTGTTTCAAACCATAGAGAGATTGTTTTAACTTGCAAACATCAGTGGATGGTGTAGAAAATAAGCCTGGTGGTGGAGTCATATAAATCTCTTCCTTAAGATCCCTATGCAAAACGACATTTTTAACATCCATCTGTTGCAATGGCCAACCCTTAGAAGTAGCAATGGCTATAATAAGTCGCACAGTTTGCTACGGTTGAAAATGTTTACTCATAGTCTACCCCATACTCCTGTCGTTTACCGAGTGCCACTAACCTCACTTTATATCTATCAAGTGAGCCATCATACCGCAACTTAATGGAATATACCCATTTACAACCAATGGGTTTAATACCAGTAGGACAGGGAACAATATCCCAAGTGTGATTCTCCTCAAGAGCTTGAAGTTCTTGCATAGGTTTTACCCAACATGCATGTTTAGTTGCTTGAGAATAAGAGGTAGGAACCGTAGTATCATTTACAATAGCAGAGAAACCATATCGATCAGGAGGACGACGGATGCGGGAAGACCTCCGAAGAGCAATCGTAGTAAGAATTGGATCACTGTCAGAATGAATTTGTGATGTAGGGAATTGTCTTTGCTGATAGACAAAACCAGGTTTAAAACCTTGATGGGTGGTGAGATATCATCAAAGCTAGGAAGCATAACACCATTGGAATGAGACACATGTGGCTGAAAAAAGTATTCATGTTTAAAGAAAATAACATTTTGGGAAACATGCAGACGATTAGCAACAACATCATAACATAAGAAACCTTTTTGACCAGTGCTATGACACATAAAAGCACGCCTTATTGATTGAGCTGTAAGCTTGTGATGCTCATGAGGCAGGTGAACAAAGCAAACACATTCAAATGTGTGTAAATTATGGTAATCAGGATGCATACCGAAAACACGATAGTAAAGAGAATTAAAATTCAATTGTTGAGAAGGTAGATGATTAATCAAATATACTGCAGTAGACAAAGCTTCCGCCCAAAATTTAGGTGGAGCCGAAGACTCCAAGAGCAATTTATGAACCATATCCAACAAGTGACGATTTTTACGTTCAACTACTCCATTCTGTTGAGGAGTATAAGGACATGATCGTTGAGATATGATACCTTTTTGTTGCAATAATGCCTGAAACTCATGTGACATATATTCACCACCATTATCCGACATTAACACTTTAATACAAGTCCAGAATTGTGTCTCAATGTAAGCTAGAAAGGTTTGTAAAGCAGTTGATACTGTGCATGTGAACCAACAGGAGCAGTACCTGAAACATCCGGAGTGTATAATCTCAAAACATGTATTAGCATGACTACCAAAAGTAGGAAAAGGTAAGGTTTTACTTTTCCCTAGTTTACAAGTAGAGCAATCAAGAGACAAACTATAAGTAGAACCCTTATCTTTGCCACCAAGAAAACCTTGCTTCATTAAAATAGACAAAATCACATTATTTGTATGGCCCAATCGTTTATGCCAAATGGCTGCCTTATTGTCAACAATAATAGAAGCTAAAGACAAAGCTTTAGGAATAGTAAATTGCAACGAAAATAATCTTCCCACTTTAGGCCACTTCGCAATCACCTTCCCCGACACTTGATCCTGCACAAGGCAACCATGACGAGAGAAATGCACATCACAGTTATTTTCCACCATTTGACCAACATAAATTAAATTAGTAGATAGCTAAGGAGAAACGAATACAATGAAAAGAAGGTCCAATATGACTAATGGCTGTAATTGGAAGATTAATTCCATTAGCAATCTGAATATTTTGTGTTCCACTATACCCCCGAAGATTACATAACAAATCAGATGAATGAGTCATATGGTTGGATGCTCCTGAATCAACAATCCAAGGAGAAGGGAAAGTATTACCTTGACCTTGAAGTCCAAGGGTAGACAGTGCAGTGAAAACTATCTGTTGTACCATCTCTGGAGTAACAGTTGGTTGGTTAGTGCTGATGGTTGTAGATGTAGGACTAGTAATTTGAGGTTTGAAATAGCAGCTTGAAAAGCTTGTGCTCTTCGATTTTCTGGACCTGTAGGACATTCTTTGATAATGTGCCCGTTCTACTTACAGTAACTGCAAAATTTCTTGCCACAGTTGCGGGCAATATGCCCATACTCCTTGCAACTTTAGCATTGTATGGATCCTTGAACCCACCTATTATAGATTGTGTAGCCATTCTTTGTTCTTCACTCAGCAATTCGCCAAGACAGACATCCAAAGAAGGAACTGGATTTCTATTTAGTAATCCAGCCCGGGCAATCTCAAATTCTGGTCTTAGTTTCATCAAAAATTGATCTCGTTTACTATCTTCATGAACCGCCTGAAGGCTAGTTAAAGCTTCCTTAGATGCCTTAGAATTAATAATACCAAAATATTCGCTCCGTAGGTTAATAAAACCAGAATAATATTGCTCCAGAGGGAGATTACCTTGGCTGAAATTATCAATCTCGAGTTCAAGTTGAAAGCGTCTAGCGGTATTATCTTGATGATATATACACTTCAGATAATTCCACATCTCTTTAGCTATACCAAAAGAGTGTAAGTTGTTTATCCTATAACTTATTTATGATTAGTTAAATAAGTTATTTTCCAAATACTTTATCATGTTATTTTATTAACATATGAGTATGATATCATAATTCAAGACGAATTGTAATGAGACTTATCAATCATATTTTTGTACAATTTGTTCCAATTAATATTGAGAACTTGCATATTTGATTAATCATTGAAGTGCTAGGGCGTCTTTATTAAAATTCAAATTGTGGGCACTTACTAAATTCAATGTTGTATAAGGTTTGGTGTAATTAATCCTAAATTTTTATCAGTTTCAACCTCCAATATGATTTTTTCCAGTGATATTTTCTTTTTTTCCAGATTTTACATTAGTCACTTGCTTTTTGTTTAACATATTAAATAACCTACTTTTATTTATTTCTCAAATAGTTTTGAAAAGGTTTTGGTTTCCATGTTTTTTCTATGTCAGTCTATCTCTCTTCTCCAACCACAATCTTATATTTGTTTTTTCTTCTCGTTTTCATGCTTCAAAGTTCAACAAGTTGTGTTTCCTACAGCCAAAAGAGATGGTGCAATTTCCTCCAAATTTTTTGTTTGTTGGAATTGTTATTTTTTTCTGTTAAATACAAGTAGAACCCTTACATTAAATTTCTTGAATGTCTCCTTATGGTGTTTGTTTGGTGGTAGGTCTTTAGGAAGTAACAAGTGAAATCTGTGCTTTCTTTTTTCTTTCCGCTAGTCAATGATTAACTGTGGATAAGTTTGATTGTGATAATTACGGAATATTTCCTTGACTGATGTTCTCACATGGTCATCTTATGAATCTTTGACCTTTTATAATCTAATTTACTTTCTTTCATAAGACATTGCACTACTAGTTGCCCAAGTAATCACTTGATAATCAAGAGTTTCCTTGTGAAATTGCAGTTGGATTTGTATTAGTTTGGAACATGGGTAAAATGTTTAACCACTGGTTTTGCAGTCTGCATGATATTCAACAACCAAGATCTATTGGGAAGAAGGATGAAAGCCATGAAAATGAACCCCTCAAAGTAAAGGAGGACTCTGAGTGGGGGAATTTTGCAAGAGGAGCTGTCTATGCACTAAAGAGTAGGGGGAACTCTCTTACCCAGGTTAGGGCATTTTGTTGTGTACTTTGTCAAAGTCTCCTACATTCAATGATAGGAGCGAGGAATGGTAAAACAGGAGAAAAAATGGGTGGTTGAGTTAGTAGAAGAGGATTTATTATCCTATTGTTAGTTCCAACTAGTTTGAGATTGTTCCTGAGTTTGCAAACTATGTTTATTGTAATCTAGTAGCCGTCCCAAATATGGCAGTTATTCTATTCTTTTTGCTTATTCATATGAATTTCAGCTGGTAACCATAGTAGGCAGTTAGGAGTAGTATTACATGATCTTGCTAGTAATCATTTATAAGCACTATAAAATGCACAAAAAATAGTCTTATTATACATTGGATGTATGATTGGAGAAAATTTGAGTTTTATTTTGTGTCTCCATCTCAATATCTTCCACACACACTCTAAATCTTCTTGGAAGATAAGTGGTAATGAATCTTGATAGGAAGTATTTGCCATTGTTTTATTGTAGATTATGTGTTAATAGATAAGGTTGCTATCATCCAGACATGAATTTAAATTCAAAGATAGCGACCTATTAGTGTCAATTTTGTCATTTTTCCTTAATATAGGATGACCAGAACATATGCCAACTATTTGATAAACCGTAGAAGCTGTATATCAGGGCTGCGGGACTGTCAGTAATGTTTAGGTTTGCTAGAAGTAGGAAATCAAAGAATTAAAGAAAATGATAGGTTCAAGAATCGCTCCTAGGATCTAAGAATCATCATTACAAGAGTAGTAGTTCCCAATTTGAAAATTTTGAGTTCAGAGGATAATTCTTGCTTTCATTCTTTGACTGAAAAAATTCAATCATAAATCTACTGCCAAAAAATATTTCCAAATATGGATTCTAACTCGAACAGTCCATAATCGTCAATAAATCCTTTGCTAAGTATAATAACCATAAATAAAATCTAGTAATTTACAAGGTAGCTTTTCACGACATTTTATAGAATACAAAACTGGATAGTATGAATTTGAATTCTTGTAAAAGGTAAATAATAAATAGACATGATTGATTGGATGAATGATTAGATCTCACAGATCTTTTGTTCATTAGGGATGCCTCAGTTGTTGGGTGAGACATATTTGTAGATATAATATTACAAATTGCATCTTAACTGGCAATATATGCTAAACCTAGCCATTATTCCTGAATTACTGATAACGTTATCATTAGAATTTAAGGAACTCATGATCAATACTTCAATCACTGCAGGGTATCACAGGATTCATATGTGGTTCGGAAGGTCTTGATAGTTCTGGTCTTAGTTCTTCTGCTGCTGTAAGTTTATTTCTTACATTCATTCTTGAACATGGATAGTTTTCTGTACCCCTTTTCCTATTTTGTATTTTTGGGTGAGGATGATAGCCTATAGAGAGATAAAGACAAAATCCAACTTGTAACAAACAGTAAAGTGATACAAAGGATTCTGTTATACTTTTGAAGGTTCAATTTTACTTTGTTTTTGTATTTTTAGTAAAGCAGTTAGTGGCTTTTATTTGGAAAATTCAATGTGCACATGTTAAATTTTCCCTTATCAACCATTTGTTACAATTGACATTAGAGAGGGGGATGAGTATTTTTATGGTTGTTTTACCACATTGCATAAAACTATTATAAGAACTCTTGTGTAGAGAATTCTTTATAGTCCACTCTAAAGAATATCTGTTTAATGTTTCATTTGTATAAAATGTCCTGCTAGAAGAAATCTAAATTTTAAGAAAAGAATGGTAGCAATAAGCTGTCTAGTGGAACCGACATTGTATGAATAGGAGATGAAACTTTGAAAAAAGGTTCTGAATTATCTTGGAGTTTTGTCACTGTTGCAAGAAAGAATTTCCATATGTTAGCGTAATCAAGAGAGGAAATATAATTTTCTAGATCATTTATTCATAGTTAAATGATACATATGTATACATATTGAAGTATACTAATTCAGAAGGTATACTTCTTAGGATTCCTATAATTAATTCTATAATATATATACATTTTGTAACACTCCTCTCATGTTTGGGTGTAAATATTAATCATGCTCAGTTTGTTACAAATATAATTGACTTGAGTCATATTTACAGTCTTTGTGAAAATATCTCCTAATTCTTCTCTATTTTTCATAGATATTATAGTGATTAAGTTTTGTTGCACCTTGTCAAGAACAAAATGACATAATTGAATTAATAGCTGATATAACCATATTCTTTCACAGATTCTGCACTGAATCGGGACACAACATTTGTTCTTCTTACTTTCCCATAGGACAAATTTCAAACATAATAGTCAGTAGTGGATTTAGTCTGCCTATTTATATTTAAGAAACACTTGTTCTGAGTATGTTCATGATTTTCATACAATATTCCTCATATAGGAGCTACACTTGAATAACATAATAATTGTTCTAAAGTAGCCTAATGATGAGATGCTGGAGAAGACATGAATTGATATATAATAGTGACATGGTATGTGATTTCAGGATGACTTTCTATATGATAGTTCAAATTTTTAGCCGGTCTTCTAATATTTCTCAGGATCTTCAAATAAATCTTCATCTTTTGTGAGTTGAAGATTAGGAAGCATCGGAGCACTTCATAGCTTAGCCCCCAAGTTTCTAGTTTTAGTTAATGAGTCAAGCACATATTTCCTATGAGATAAAAAAATGTCTTTCTTGCTTCTTGTAACCTTGACTTTTAAAAAATACTATAAAATTCCTAAATCTTTTGTTTGAAACTAACTGTGAAGAAAGGACTTTAGGGATGAAATTCCCATAGTATCACTTTCAGTAATGACAATATCATCCACATATACAATAAAGAGAATCATGTCAAATACTAAATGTTTATAGAAAACTGAGCGGTCAAACTTACAATTATTTATCCGAAACCTTTCTAATGCCTGACTAGGTTTTTTAAGCTAAGTACGAGGACTTTGTTTAAAATCATATAGGGATTTTTTAATATGACAAACTTATTCATACTCTCCTTGAGCAACAAATCCAACTGATTGCTCCATGTAAACTTCCTTCTTAAGATTACCATATAAGAAGGTATTTTTGACATCCAACAGATGTAAAGGCCAATCATGAGTAACTGCCATTGAAATGAATAAATGAATAGAGGTCTTTTGCAATAGGGGAGAAAGTGTCAATAATCCACATAAGTCTGAGCTCAATCTTTTGCCTTAAGTCGGGCTTTAGGTCGAGCTATTGATCCATCAAAATCGACTTTGACTGTGAACACCCATTTATCACTAAATCTCAGGTATATTAGCATAGAAAGCATTTATTTCCTCTATTATAGCATCATGGCAACTGGAATGGAATACGGTTTTAAGAATGAGGAAACGTGAAGAGAAAAAGCTCATCTTATTATGAACAATGTATAGGGTATTTATACACATATAGCTTGTACTCCTAGGGTATTTATACACATATAGCTTGTACTCCTAGGGTATTTATACACATATAGCTTGTACTCCTAAAAAAGAAAAGAACCATCTTTCTATATTTACAATCTAAAAACTAGGAATTCTACTAATTGGGGAATGCCACCAAAAATACCCTTTTCCACACTCCCCCTCAAGCTAGTAAATATCGATCTGCCACTCCCAGCTCATTAAGGATATTGAATTTTTTAGTGAATAAAATAAGACTATAGTATATTTGTCCTACACTCGTGAACCTCTTATTTGTGAATTTGAGATACAAATAATTATATAAACATCCCTAGCTAAATAGGAACTAATATGTCATTATAGAAATTTACGTAATTAACTCCTAAAACTAGACCTAAAAGCACTACAATTGTGAACACTCGCCCTCAACGTGTAGTATGTATAACTGCCACACCCGTCTTGCATACAATGAATGAAATGATCTATTACATAAGCCCTTAGTAAATACATATGCTAATTGACTCTTTGTATTTGTATAATTGATTCTAATTCCTGTGAATCAAGAAAAAGGGATGGGAAGAGCAATAGCTCTCACTCCCTTTATAGACTAGATTTTATATAAGGTAAGTTACAGTTATAATTGTAATCAAATCAAATCATAAGTCCTAAAGATACATTTTGTAATCACTAAAGATACTGAATTATATCACCTAAAGAAATTGAATCATATTAGAATCAGATCTTAATCTCTAAACACTCCCCCTCAAGTTGGAGCATATATATCATAAGCTCCAAGCTTGTTACATAGTTGTGTTACACGACTTCCAACCAAAGACTTGCTAAATAGATCAACTAACTAGTCCTCAAACTTCACATAAGTGGTTTTTATCACATTTTGTTGCACTTTCTCTCTGATAAAGTGACAGTCAACCTCAATATGCTTTGTCCTTTCTTGTGTTGGCTCCTTGAAGGATTGACATATGCGTGAATATATCTCAACAAGTGATGGAAGTTCAATTCCACTAACTATCTGGGCCCAAATTGGTTCATATTTTGGTCTTAAGCCAGTCAAGTATCTCAGCACAAATAACTCTTCTCTTTCCTTCAGAAGTTGATCCTTATTTGTTATTATCGGCTGGGTTGCTAAATCTTTTATAAATAGATTCTTTATTTCCAAAATACTCAGTGTGATTCTTCTCTTCCTGTTCACTCTTGAATAATTCCACAGTTAAATCATAAGCGTGAGCAACATTACTGGAAAATAAAAGTCTCACATACTCCCATAACTCCTTTGTTGAGTTCACATGTTGACACATGTTAGAAATATTTGGCTCCATGACATTCTAAAGGCTTGTCATTATTTGATAGTCTCGTTGTTCCCACTTCTTACACCATGATGTCTTAATATCAGGAGCTGGATCAGTGAGATGCTCATATATACCTAGGCACTTGAGATATACAATGATCGCCTTCTCCCAAGCAACATGATTCATTCCATTCAATTTCCAATTTGTGATTTGTTGAACCATAATAGGTGGCTTTCAATCTGTACTGTCAGTTTTGAAGTCACTCATGATGTAACCAATACAAAAAAATGTTAACGAGAAGATGAACATCAAATATCAACAACTTGTGCAATAACGAAAGATGGACTATGACTTCGACGGAATCAGTGACAATGGTTAAACTTACAATCCCACTTTCCAGCAATCAAAGGCAAAAAAACGCATCACTGACTATGGTTAAACACACAAACCTAATTTCTAACAATTGAAAATAGAAAAGCACATTACCTATTTTTGGAGTTGTGCAACTCAATCCATGGCAACAGGGTCAATGAAGAATCACCAGGAGGCATGTGGGATACACACGCCGGTTGAGCAGAGGTTGCAAGCGACGGGTGGGACACTCGCTGGCACTGCTTCTTCCTCTATCCTAGTTGCTAGTGGCTACTTGAGGTGTTTTTGGGGTTAGATTGTTAAGGTTAGTTTTATTATTATGAGAAAGGTTTGTGTATGGGTTTTTGGTTGTGAGAAAAATGGAATTGGAGGTAGGATTAGAAAACCTACTTTGATACCATGCTATAAATTAAGAAAAGGGGATGGGAAGAGCTTGCAGAAATCAGCAGCTCCTCCCTTTGTATGCTAGATTTCATATATGGTGAGTTACAATTAAAATTGTAATAAAATCAAATCATAATTCCTAAAGATACATTTTGTAATCCTTTAAGATACTAAATATTATATCACCTAAAGATACTGAATCATATCAGAATCAAATCTTAATCTCTAATACTAATGATCTGAGCTTCCAATTTTTCTTCGATAAAGAATTAGTTGATCTCAATATGTTTTGTACATTATGATGGACTAGATTATGAGCAATGCTAATAGCCGCCTTATTGTCACAATATAGCGACACAAACTTCTTAAGCCATACTTTACATACTCCTTGTGCCATAACTATATATTTTGCTTCATCGCTCGATCTAGCAACAACACCGTGTTTTTTGCTTCTCAAAGTTACTAAATTTCCAACAATGAAAGCACAATATTCAGAAGTACATCTTTTATCATTAGGAGATACTGCCCATCAACATTAGTGTATGCTTCTGTTCTTAAATGACTTATGTTCAAGTAGAGCAATCCTTTACTAGGACTAGATTTGAGATACCTTAAAATTTGAAAATTAGTATCAAGCTATGTAAGACAAATTGTGTATGAGAAGATAAATCAATCTCCCAACTTGCCTTAAATTAATGAGGTTAAAAATAGAAAAAATATTTCCTAAGAATTTGCTCCTAGTTAACAGTAAAATCTCTTAAAGATCTGGACTCATTCGGTCCAAGTTTTTTGCGCTCCCCCTCAAGTTGGGTTTTGGAGTTCGATAATACCCAACTTGGACTTCTAGTCTTCAAAGCTATATCTGGGTAGTGCTTTTATGAATGTATCCGTCGTTTGCTACTTGGTAGGAACATAGGAGAGCTTAAGTATGCCTTGCTCAATTTTTCTTTGATAAATGTTAGTCATTCTCGACATGCTTGGTTCTTTCATGTTGAACGTGATTCATTGCTATCTCAATGGCAGCCTTATTGTCACTTTGCAGCATCATTGGAATCGGTTTGACTGCTCTTAGTTCCTTTAGCATCCTCCTTAAAAAAATTCCTTCGCAAATCCCGTAGCTCTTCACTTTGAATTCTTGATCAGTGCTATTCTACTACTTGTTTTCTACCTCTCGATGTAACTATATTGCCCCACACATATGTGCAGTACCTCGTGGTAGATTTGCAGTCTGTTAATGAATCTACCTAGTTTGTATTGGTGAAAATATTTACTCCTTGATCTGTATAGGAAAAGACCTTTTCCTATACAGATCAAAGAGTAAATATTTTCACCAATACAAACTCTTTTCCTAGACTTTGTTCTAGGTATCATAGGATGTGTTCTAAGTATCGTAGGATGTGAACAACAACCTTCAAGTATTTTTCTGTTGGCTGATTCATGTATCTACTCACTGTCCCTTCAGCAAAACTTATATTTGGCTGAGTATCTAAAAGGTAGATCAAGCTTCCCACTAGTCTTTTGTATCTCCCTTTATCTCTCAAACTTCCTTCTTCCATCACATTCTTCGCAATAGGGTCCATAGGAGTGAGAACAAGTTTGCAATCTAACATGCCTATCTCTTTACCAAGGTTTTCATCTCTTCCTCTTTTAGCATAATTTTCCTCCTTGCTACTTCCCTCTTAACTTCATAAAAAACTTCTTTAGCTGTTGGTAGAGGAACTCTACTTAGGATTCTGCCACGGACATCGTCCAGTGTTTTGTTGAGACCAGACAAAAATTCAAAGACTCTTTCCTTTTCAATTTTCTGGTTGTACATCAAAGCATCTTCCTTGCACCTCCACTCTTCGTCCAACAGAACGTCAAGTTCGTACCATAATGCTACCATTTCGACCCAATATTCTATAACTTCTCTGTCGTCTTGCTTCATCTGCCACAACTTCGTTTTATCTTATAGATTCACGATGCATCCTCTCTGTCAGAGTATGATTGTCGCACCCCTTCCTAGATCTCTCGAGCTGTTTGCAGAAACATGAAGGTACGTTTGATCGACAGTATCATGACATTGATAAGCCATGATGAGACCATGGAGTTGTCTATCTCCCAGTGTCGTGCAACTTGCAAGTTCATTGGGTTTGGAATGTTTCCATCTCCAACGATAAAACTCAGCTTCCCGCGTCCTCTAATGGAAAGTTTCATAGCTTGAACCCACTCCCGATAGTTAGTTCCATTTAGTTTGTTAGAAATGATGACAAAAGAAGCTCCTTCAAGACCAGAGGTCATCGACGATTGACCTCCAGTCTGGTTTAGATTTGCCGTGGAGGATCCCTCAAAGATTGGAAGCCATTTCTTGACTTGTTGGGGTTGACTCCTCGATTTCACCATCTCTTTCACGTGGCTCTGTTACCATGCGTATACAAGCTGTTTTGCTCTATATCTAATTTCTTAGAGATTGTAGTACATATATACATGAATAGGGGATACCAAATAGGACAGAGAATCTATACAAATAAAGGAAATAATCCTAGCATAATGATTATCCCTAAGATAATGCTATCTAATCAATATAATCTGATTACAATCAGTTTATCACAACATTATGTGATAATACAGTATCTTGACCACAAGGTAACATCAGCTAACTCAAGATACTAGTTAAGATCACGACAGTAGTACTCATACTCTTTTTATAGACAACAGTAACCAATGAAAACAGATTTTAAAGATTTAGAATCTAATTTAGTCACCTACAAATGAACATCATGATCAAAACAAGTACTACCAAATATTAGGTGTGTAATAGGGAACAAATGTTTATTAGAAAGCATATGAAGGCATACAATTAATCATAAATAAGGCTGCAAAAGTTGTATCAACACAAAATTCTTTAGGAATGTTCATTTGGGATAATTATGTTCTGGTTGATTTCAAGAAGACGACTATTTTCTTTTCTAGTCACACTATTTTGAGTCAGTGTATCAACAAAAGGGGGTTAGTGAAGAATGTCATTCTGAATTATGTTAAGTATAAAAAGATGCCGAAAAAATATTCTTTGACATTATCACTTCTCAAACTATGCATAAAAACATTAAATTGTGTTTTAATTTTCTGGATCTTTTATTCATAATATTGATATATATATATATATGTTGAAGATATATTACTTGAGAAGATATCATCCCTATAATTAATCCTATGATTAAGTTATAATATATACATTCTGTAATATCATTGGTCCAAAGAAATATCTTTCTATTGCTAGGAGTGTATAGCTCATAATTTATGGACATGATACATGCAATTATATGCTGTTTGAAATTAAGATTCTTTGTTTGCTAGTCCAATAGAAGAAATCAATGGCTAAGTTTTTGTCAAAGCCTTTTAGGGAGTAGGGACTATGGAAAAATTCAATGAAAAAGTGTAAGAAGAATTGAGATATAGAAATATAGATTGAGATTTGAATAACTACAGCTACGCATAATACCTTAAAATACATTGAAAATTGAGAATAGTACTTTGAGAGCTTAATATTATGACTTTTAGGCCAATTGGAGGTAGTTGGATGACCATGATAGTCAGAATGTCTGAAATTAAGCATCACTTTATCTTTTGATGAGTTGCAATTTAGTCAATTTGTTATTGGAAAGATCCTTGTTTGTTTCTATTTTTCAACTGAATTCAAAATTGATTTCTGAACAGCCTACTCCTTCCATACTATTTCCTCTTCCCAATGTTCATTATTTTGTAAATAAGTAATCCAGAGTGAGCACTTTTAGGCCTTATCTTTGTTCCATTTGAAGGGAGATTATAATTTTGTGATTTAGCTTAATGAAAGAATTAAGCTATTGGCGCAATTTCAGACTTCATACTTGAGTGATGCATCATTTATCTTGTATTATATTCCAATATTTTGACATTTTTTACAGGTTGGAGTTGCTTATCTTTTGGCTTTTGAATGGGCAAATAACTTAATTATAACATCTATGGAAAACATCGAGTATGATAGGTATGTTCTCTATTATTTGAACCTATCAATGTGTGACTTATTGATACCTGTATATTGAAGAATTCTAGCGTATCATATGATTGATCAATGACCAATTCTTTCGTTATATTTCTTTCAAACTAGTGGGAGAAAAATTGGTGGTAAGATATGCATATACAAGTGCAATTATAAAAGAAACTACAACTATCGTTTTTGTTCTATGGTATCAAACTTTAACTAAATCAAAGAATTCTCTATTTTAGTAGATCCAATTTGAAAGATTGATTTCGTTTGATGATGTAGGATGAGTAGATGAAATATCAATTAATACCTAAAACTTACAGAAACTAGAAAAAATGGGCTATTGATTATTGTTAAGCTGCTAAAAATTTAGATTTTAGGTCTGGACTTCTACTTGGGACGCTGGAATTTCGGAATTGGGTCTAGCTAATTTAAGATAGAATTTTAGATTTTGATATAATTAGAATTTTAGGATTGATATGCTTAGGTTTTGGTTGTTGAAATTTAGTGAGATAAACAAGTAATGGAGGGTATGAACTACAAATCACTCCAAGGGTCTAAGAATAACTCTTAGAAGAAAGTATGACATATTATCGAAAACTCAAGTTTAAAAAAATTAATTTCTTTTCATTGAAGGGCTGAATACACACATCTACAAAAAAGTTTGTAGGGCCCTTATTCTAGTAAGAAAAGATTCGTAACTAATTTAAATTTAATTCTAATAGAAATTCTATAACAATTAAGATAGCATAATTACTTCTAGGATAACATATCTAACTTACTGTTGATATTATAGATAATTAGCTGATTCTATATAGATAATTAGTTGATATTCTATTAATTAGTTGAGATTTTTTTACTTGGAATAAATAGATTCCTCCTAATTTAATGAGATAATTAGGGCTTTATTGTCTTATATATTCCTTGTCCTATTTACAGAAATATTAAGAAAGAATTACTTTGTCCTCTTTCTTTATGATATCAGAGCCATGGCTCTTCTACAATATTTTTTCTTTCTTCATTCAAATTAGTCCTAAGTGGACTATCGCTTAGAAATGACTGGCTAGCGGAGAAACTCTTGATCTCCAACGATGATTTAAGCAGCTCGAGTGTGACTAATTCTGGTGTTATGATGGGAAATGTACAGCGTAACTGTGATTTTCTTGGCTCAAACTTGCCTTTTCAATTGGCGACTCATAAGTTGAATGGCCAGAATTACCTTTTTCGGAAATTAAAAGAAATATATATATTACCAAAGCTGGAAACTTATGTACAATCCTTTACAAGGAAAAGGACAAAAATAATGCAACCCATACTACTACACTACATCCTTACAATCGAACACCCCCTAGTGACATCTATAATAACCAAGTCGTTCTAAGGGCCTGTATAATGTCGTCTTGCTTCCCTTTTGCTATGATTAGCTCCCTAATCAAATGAACTATTGTCGTCGCAAGCTCATATTTATGTCGTTCATCACCTTTATATATGCGTCTATTTCTCTCCCACCATATATGGTATATCACCATCTGAAACGACGTCTGGATAAGGATAGTATCTCGCTGCCCATTTCTAGAATAATGAAGAACATCATTTAAAACTTCAGCCCACTCATAAGAGCAACATGGGATTCCAAGCATATGCAATATTCTGTTCCACACCGCTTTGGTGTATTCACATTCAAAAAACGAATGATTCCTGCTCTCATTTACATTTTTGCACAAAACACACAAGGGGTCAAAGGTGCCAAACCACCGATCTTTGGTTGGCAATCTATTCTTAACGGTAAGCCACAAAATGATAGCAGATTTAGGACATGATACCTGCTTCCAAACCAACTCAGCCCATGGGACCACTTCAGGAAAATTCCTCCCAATACTATGTGCAGATTTGTTAGTAAACTCCCCCCAAGGATGAGCCACCCATATGAACTTATCCGAATGTGTACTCAGCTGAACTCCATTCACATACTCATCAATTAAAGATACAAACCTACAGCTATTCATCTCCACGCTCTCCCGAAAAATCCATGCAATCTTAGTGTCCTTAGGAAGGCTATTACGAAGAGGTAATAACTCATTCTGCACCCATAAAGGACTGAAAATACTCCAGTTATCAAGCCAAAACCAAATATCCTCTCCATTCTCAACCTTACATTTTATATATGGATAGATAAATTCTCTAAGTTTCAACAAACTTTTAAAAATTCAAGAATGATCATACTACTCCAGAATTTGCCAAAAACTCTGTCCATTGAGTCAATAAGTTTGCACCCACTTGACCCATATCGCTTCTTTATCCACAAATAATCTCCTGATTCTCTTCATAAGCAAGACACATTGCATTTGTGTAATGGAAATGATGCCCAATCCTCCATATTTTTTTGGCACTACAATATCACTCCATTTAACCTTAGCTCCCTTACACTGATCATGCTTACCAGTCCATAGGAATGATTTTAGTATCCTTTCCATGTCCTTGATCACTCTCCTCGGAATTACCACATAAGCAGCCCAATGTACATGCAAATTGTTTAGAATCGATATAATCAAGGTAACTTTAGCAACAAGTGAGAGAAACCGATTTTACCAAGCTGAAATTCTACCTTTCAATCTTTCAATCAGTGGTAGGAAATCAGAAAATTTGGGCTTACCTGAAGTGATAGGAACCCCCAGATACCTGAACGGGGTTTCCTGAATAGCCAACCCAACTAATCTTGTGATCCTCTTCGAATTGTGCACATCGGAAGAAACAAATATGCCGCTCTTTTGAACATTCATCTTCTGTCCTGACCATTCAGAAAAGTTATGCATCAAGCTCATCATCAACGAAATCACATGAGGTTCCGCCTTACACAGTAGTATAACATCATCTGCATACAACAAATGTGGCAATCTTAGTTCAGGTCTAGGTAATAATCTAGAAAGACCCTCCATGGCAAGAATGAAAAGGTAAGGGGACAGAGGGTCCCCTTGCCTATTTCCTCTAGTGATATGAAAAGGTTTTGTAGGAATGCCATTTATTAGAACACTCATCGAAGTGGTTTGAACACATTGTAAAATCCAATGACAGAATCTCAGAGGCATACCAATCCCTTCCAAGCAATCCTTCAGATATCCCCAGTTAATTGTATCATAGGCTTTATATAGATCTATCTTTATAGCACAACTCTGGAGCTTTTTACCAATATGATATTCGCCTAGCAATTCTTGCATCAACAGTATATTATCCCCAACACTTCTTGAAGGAAGAAAAGCCCCTTGGGCTATGTTTACCACCTCTGCCAACACTATTTTTAATCTATTAGCCAGTAGAGAGGCAATGATTTTATACACCATAGTGCAGCATGAAATGGGACGATAATCAGTAATCATTTCCGGCCTCTCCTTCTTTGGAATCAAACAAAGGTACGTGTGGTTGATCTCCTTCAGGAGTTTACCCGAAGAGAAAAACTCTAACACAGCTTCACCTACTACTACTTCCTATCTAATAATGAATTTTAGCATAACGTAAATTTTAGCCTTCGTTGTCTTTGTTGTCAACTCAAATTTTCACTTTTCATTCCACCAAATTAAAGCTTGTAGTTAACTAATTTGTATTCCTTTATTTCATTTATAAACTGTTAGGAGTCTCAATAGAGATTGTATTATTGATAGTATATTGATAGTATTTGAGATAATAACAAGCTGGAGCGTGCTCCCCTTCCTGGATAAACCAGGCCTACTTTTCTAACAATGATGATAGTAATTGTTGTTACTCTCTTCTCCCTAGCCAGCTATATCACCCCCTCATTCTCTCTCCATAACTAGGCAAATGGATCTTTTACCTCTGAATCTAGTACAGGTTGTGTTAACTATACTCCCAATATCAACTTATCCTCAGTTCTCCATATACCCTATTTTCCCATTAACCTTCTCTCTATCAATTCTATCACTAAAGATCTCAATTGCAAAGTTGATTTTTCCCCTGACTATTGTGTTCTTTAGGATCTCCACATAGGGAAGAGGATTGGAATTGGTAGATTGTGGGATGTCTTATGTCTTGGAAGAAAATCATACGATAGTTGCACATCAAACTTCACTTGGAATGATGTAATTAATAAGGAAATTCTACAGTGGCATTGACGGTTAGGACATCCCTCGCTAAAAGAACTTTTAATTCTTTGTTTTGTGAAGCATGTGAACTTGCTAAACACATTAGAAGTTCTTATCATTTATTTAATAATAAGAGTTCTGTTGCTTTTATGACAATTCATTCCGATATTTGGGATCCTATTCCAAATCCCTCTCTTTTTGGCCATAGATGGTTTGTGACCTTTGTTGATTGTTGCGCAAGATTGACTTGGGTTTATTTGATGAAAGCCAAGAATGAGATTTTTTCATGCTTTCAATCTTTTCATAAAATGATTTGTACCGAACATGATACTAATGTTAAAATCCTAAGATCAGCAGGAAGGAATTTACAGGCAACATTCGAAAAGTGTCATTCTCTCCATAAACATTCTCATTCCTAGTACATTTTTCTTGTCCTTTCTACTCTCCTCTGCCAACTAAATATTCCCCTCCCTTGACACTCTTAACAAACAAGTTATAAGGCAGAAACAACCGTGCCACCTCGACCTTCTAGAATCTTGCTAAAAACAAACAAGGCAAAATTAACAAATAACAGCCCTTCCCCCATATTGTTCTTAGGAATTGTTGGGCGTATCCTCTCCTTTCTTTCTTCTTGAGTAGAAAAGCTTAATTGGAGGCTTATCACTTTCATTCATAAGAGAACTGAATAGGTAGGATTAGATTCCCATTTGACGAGAAATGTGTAAAATATGATATTGTTACAAATGAGGCCCTGTTAACAACTTTGTGATGCTGTCATTAGTTAGGTCATTACAGCATGTTTGCCCTTGTCTTTGATGTTATATCACGATCAGTAGCTGCATTGTTAGTGCCACTTCCAAATTCGGCGTGTAACATTTCGTTACGCGTTTGATGCCTGTCTTTCTTTAAAAAGCAGGAAAAGATGGTTCACAACGCTATACTGATTTATTCGCAGACTTATAGAAAATGAATATTTGGGTCTGAAAAATGGCATACTGGATCAGTCGGCAATACTCCTTTCAAGCCGTGGTTGCCTAACATGCATGAACTGCAAGGTAAGTATTGGATTCTTTTCCATTTTCATATTGATAAACTAACAATCCTTAATTTAGTCTCAATTATAAGGTTCAGATTTAATTTCTTTGTAATTTGCTGTATTGCAAAGTTTAATTAATTTGTATGACTGATATTCCATAGATTAGATTTAGTTTCTTTGGTCCTTCTCAGGTTGGATAGAAGAATTATAGGCAGTTGGATAGAAGAATTATAGACATTCTTCGTATTTTCTCTTTCTTTATTTGCTAGAATTTTGATGTATTACTTTATTCTTCATTTTTTAGTTCTACTGTCTTTTAATCGGTCTGTTATTTAACATGATGCTACTGTCTACTTTGTTTGATATGCTTATATTTTTCTTGTGTCTTTGGAATTATTTGCTATTTTAGACTAAAGAGCATAAGCTTGTACGCCCATTGAAGTTGCAGAAGTCCTACAAAATATTATTGGCATTTTCAGGCTTGAGAAAAGCTTTAACTAATAACCCTGGATATAATCTTCGAGTGGCAGAATGTCGAGAGGCTGCAAGTGTACTTCTTAAGTATGGTTCATCCCTTCTTTAACTAGATGGTTCTGAAGTGTCTATACTTCAATTTTCTGCTTCTCATCATAGTTATACACATTTTTTATTTAATTTTCTATATATGATGCTTGCATATACGTTTATTATTAAGCTCGTATAGATAAAAGGTGCAAGAACTTCTAAAATAAACGATGCCAAAAGGGCATAAAGTTGTTCACATCTAAGGCCCTTTTAAGTTTGACTAGACCATAATCCATTACACGCCTACTTAACTATGCATAATTTTAACTTTGGATAATAGCGTTTGGCAGAAAATAGATCTTGTGGTTATTTGTTAATATTATCATGTCAAATTAATGATCTAATTAGTTGAAAGCACCAAAAGCCAACAACACTAGTGAATGCTAACTCGATACTTACTGGTTAGTTGTTTTTGGTTTGATTATGTGAACCATTATGCTGATGGCATTAAGATATTTCTTCAATTATGGATTTGACATTTTAGAAAATAAAAAATTTAAGCATTTTTAGGGTATACTTATTGCATTGTAAGTTACTACTATTGTCGGAAATGCTAATTTATGGTTTTCATAAAAGAAAGAAAGAGCAAGTAGATTGGAATGTATGTATATAAGATGGAACAACTGAAGATGCAATTCTGTAATCCCTAGAGTAGAACATTGGCATTCTTGCTTTTTGATTCATCCTACCTTTCATCCCTACCTATCCATCCATTTATCTTTTTGAGGTTATGTTTGTGGGTGGAGAAAATCACGATCTCCTTCTTTGTCTTGGACCTTTGCCTTCACGTTGTATAAAGTCAAAATAATTTCATCTACAAGCATATTATCTCTCCCGTGGGTTTCTTTTAGAAAGATTTGTGGTTTTCTTCATCTTGTTCAGAATTTTCTAATTTCATTTCTTATCCTATAGCTAAACTAGTAACTTTAGTGTTGTAGAAGAAAACTTTTGGATAATATTTGCTATTAGTTATACCAATGTTAATATTGATAGTGTGTAAATATAGGAGATTGAATCAAGCCTTAATCAAGGGAATTAGTTAGGGTGATTGATGTTGTATAGTTATGCTTTCCTAATTTGTGTTAGGACAAGTCATTTGGCCAAGACCTATGGTAGTACATTTGAGCAATAGGTGGGTTAGTGATTTTAGCTGGTTCAAAATTGAGCAGTCACTTGACATGCCAAAAGATCGTCTGCTTGCACTTTATTAGAGTAAAATGGAAGGCTACGAAAGAATGGATGTACTAAAAAGAAGTAATTATAAACTTGAATTGTAAAAGTTATATATTGTATTTTTTATAATAGTACAAGATGCATAGATTTATAGTTGCAATTTAATTTCCTAGTGGTCTTTTTATTCCCATTTCCTTGCAAATTCCATGGGCAAGAGACCTGAACTCTACCTCACTCCACTTCTAGCCACAACATTCTAGTTTTTGCTTAGTTATTTAACAATATTTTCTCCAATAAAGTTTCAGTAGCCTGAAGTTGATTGTCTATCAATGGTGCAACTAGCCCTATCTACATTTGTATAGACTTCATTTTTAAGTTGTTACATTTTTGAAACATAGGACCCTTTCCAAGAGATCTTTGACGTATCTTAATATCCTATAAGCTGCATCAAAATGTCCTTATCCAGGCGAGTAAATATATTGGCTAACCATAGTCGCAGCAAAAATGATACGAGGATAGGTATGAGACAATTAAGCTAATTTGCACACTGGACTTTAAAACTTCTCCCAATCAAACACATCTTCAGCTTTAACAATATCAAGTTTCAGATTAGGATCAGGATGAGTTTCAACAGCTTTAAAACCTAGCAAACCTATTTTTCTAAGATTATTATTTATCTATGGACTTGGACCTCCTGTTCCTTTCATCTTCCTTTTTTTGTCCTAAATATCCAATCATTTCATTCTTTCTTCTCTTTTTCTTTCCCAAAATTTTGTTGTTGCTTGAATCTATCGCACTTCCACATTTTCCTTCTATTATAGGACATGTGTTATTTGTCCCTTGTTGATACTGGACAACTTTGTAATGTAGTCTCACTTGCATGCGAGGGTATTAGGGAACAGGTTTTTAACTCTAATTAGTCAACTTTTAATAAGAGGAAATCGAGAATAGTCCCATGTGTGTGAAGTTCACACGCCATGAACATAATGCTCCTAACAATAGCATATTTGGAGATTCCAACATTTGAAGATTCCAAAAGGGCTGCACATTTGTTGTTATCAGTTAATTTCTTTTGGAGATTCTTGGTTTTAGTTCATTTTCATTTGAAGTTTGCAGATAGTGGTTCTGTTTCCATAGTGACTAGTTAAATTGTCAATAGTACAATGTGAGAACTTATTTGACAAATCTTCACCTTGCAATAGTTAGTTTTTCTTTATGGTTAGTAGGCTTGCCTTGATCATAGTCTGATAAAAATATAGATCTTAATTATTTTCCTTTTTTTTTCTATTAATCAACCGAAGAATTTATTGTAACATTTGTTTTTCTATTTTATGTTATATCTAATCCATAGAACTTTGGGAAATGAGAAGATGGAGCCACTCCTGTGCAATGGCAAGTATCCTAAATTTATGCTTCTTTTTCTCTTTATTCCCATTTTGCCTTTACATCACAATTGACCCATTGCACTTCTGATCAAACAGTTGAACCAGAGGTGTATAAAATGTACAAGGTAACTAAATTTTCTTTATTTTCTATTTAAGTTCTCAACTTAGTGGAAAGGTATTTCTTCTTTTTTCTTTGGTTGTTCCTAGAGCTAAATTTGTGATAAAATTGATTTCTCAAAATATTAAGAATTCATGCTCAGCATAATGTTGGAGTTTCATTTCCTTCATTAATTTGTAAAGGGTGAGCTAAATGTTCCATTGAGCCAAAATGTAAATTTAGTTATTTCTTAGTTATTAATTTTTCCTTTATTATGAAAGAAATTCAAGTACTTCTATTTTATTTTATTCTTATTAGTTTAGATAAGTCTGCTGGGGAAAAATAAAATCTTTCTTAGAGAAGTGTTCTATACCTATTTTACTTATTTAGTTGGAATTCCTATTCCATTTGGACCAGGGTTTAATAACTTTCGTTATGTATGCATCTGTGCATTTTAACATTAACGAATAAGATAAATTGATTTTTTAAAGTATGGGACTTTATTTTGTTAAAAGTGATTCTTAGATATTAGGACTACTTTCTAAACTCTCAAGTGATTCAGAGAAATTTATTGATGTGATTCTTATGTCTATATTTTCCCAAGGAGTCATTCTTATATCTATCTTTTCTATTAGCTCTTCAATTTTATAAATTTCAACCCTAAAATCCTAGACTCCAATACACAAAATTTCTAGCAGCTCTAGGTTTTATAATATATATCTATTTTATTGAATTGAGGGAGAGCCTTGGAGCAACTGGTAAAAGTTGCTTCTTTGTGATTAGAAGGTCACAAGTTCGAATCATAGAAATAGCCTCTTTGTAAAAATACAAAGGTATGGCTGCGTACATCGATGACCCTCCTCAGACCCCCACAGAATAGGAGGCCTTGTATATTGGGTATGTTGACTTGACTTGACTTATTTGTTTTATCGAATTACTGGCATGTTTTCAATACACTGTGTTTTAGAGGCACACTGACTAGGCTTCTTTTTACTGGCTGTTTTTCTAAGTTTACCTGTTATTTTCCCTTTTTGTTTGTACCCATGTGGGTAGGCGTAACAGAATTGCCCATTTGAGCACCCAGCCATATACGAGGATCTCATCTGTGAAATCATCGAAGAATATTGCTCTCTCTAATTTCCTTCTCCCTCTCCCTCTCTATTCTTTATTTTATCTCCACTTTTTCTCTTAAATTCCTAGAAACTCAGTCATCCTTCAGAAGTTAGGCTGGGAAATTGAGGATCTAGAACCATTAGAAGTCACAATAGCCAATGGTCATCTAGTACCCGTTAAGGGTCTCTGTAGGGGGCTTAAATGGGAATGAGGAGGCTATGAATTTGTTGATGATGTAATGCTGATGCCACTGGGGGGTGTGAATTAATTCTAGGAATACAGTGGCTTCGGAGACTAGGGAAAGTGAATTGGGACTATGAAAAAATGGTCATGCAATTCACTTATGAAGGAAAGAAAGTGAAATTAAAAGGAACCCCATAAACTAAAGTGGTGGCTTCAACTCCAAGGAAGAATCAAACATGGTGGCAAGGGGTTTTGACTGGGGAAGAGGATCAGGATTTTCTCATATAGGTCAGTGGGGTTAAGTTGCAACCTGCATGGTGCAACACGCCAGAGGAATTGAAAGAAGAATTGTCTACAGTGTTAAATTAGTATGAAGAATTGTTCCAAGAGCCCAAGTCTTTACCTCCACACTATGAGTTAGATCACAATATTGTCTCAACTCCAAAGACACAGCCCAATAATGTGCGACCTTATCATTACCCAGCCCTAAAGAAGGATGCCATAGAGATGCTGATTCAAAAGATGCTAGCTTTGGGACTTATACGTCCTAGTCAGAGCCCATACTCATCTCCCATCATTCTAGTGAAGAAAAAAGATGTGACATGGCGTCTATGTGTTGATTACAGACAATTAAACCGAGCCACTATTAAGGATAAGTTTCTCATTATGGTTATAGAGGAGTTGTTGGATGAATTGAAGGGTGCTTCAATTTTTTCAAAGCTGGAGTTGAGATCAGGTTATCACTAGATTAGGATGTGAGAAGAAGATGTGGACAAAACGGCATTTCGAACACGCCATGGTCATTTTCAATTCATGGTGATGCCCTTTGGTCTCACCAGTGAACTCCATCTTCCAAAGCTACTTACGGAAGTTTATCTTAGTTTTCTTCGACGACATCCTAGTTTATAATGAGGACTGGCCAACCAACCAGCAACACTTACGATAGGTACTTGATGTTTTGAAAGCTCATGCTTTGCTCGTTAAAGCTAACAAGTGCAGCTTTGCAGTCGATTATCTTGGGCACGTGATTAGCAACGCTAGAGTTGCAACCGATCCTAGCAAGGTGGAAGCCATGCTATAGTGGCCAAAATCCACAAACATCAAACAACTGCGGGGATTTTTGGGCTTGAATGGATACTATCGTCGATTTATTCAACACGATAGCATCATAGCTTGACCCTTAACCTGTTTGTTGAAGAAGGATGCGTTCGCATGGACAGAGAAGGCAGACGTGGCTTTTGAAGAATTAAAGAAGTTAATGACTGCTGCTCTTGTCTTAGCCCTACCTGACTTCAAGAAGCCTTTTGCTGTAGAAACCGACACGTGCAATGAAGGGATTGGTGCAGTGCTACGGTGAAATGGTCATCCAATTGCTTATATAGGTAAAGGCCCCAAGATAGCTTGCCCTTTCAACCTATGAGAAAGAATTCGTAGTAGTGGTGTTGGCGGTACAAAAGTGGATATCATATCTGCTTGGAGTTCATTTTATCATTAAAACAGACCATCAGAGTTTAAAGCATATGTCAGAACAAAGAATCCTTACACCGGTCCATCAAAAGCTAATCACGAAGCTTCTCCCCTATGATTTCGAGGTTTAGTATCAGAAGGGCAAAGATAACATAGTTGCAACTTTGCTTTCTATGGTGCACATTCTAGAGCTTTTGGCCAAAGCCATAACCACATTTACTACTCCTCTGATCAAAGAAATCCGAGACAATTGTGAACATGATCCAAAGTTAAAGAAAATCTTGGAAGAACAGAAGGTTGAACCCACATAACATCCAAAGTATCAATTGGACCAGCAAAGTTTGAAATGAAAATGGAAGTTGGTGGTACGAAATATTATGGAATTGCGCACCAAAACTATCAAATTAGTACATGATGGGTGGTTGGTTGGGGACATTCAGAGATAGTAGCTACAAAGAAAAAGATAGCTGAGTTTTGCTTTTGGAAGGAATGTGGAATGATGTACAAGAATTCATCTGAAGTTGTGAAGTGTGCCAACGAAACAAATACGAGACAGTAGCATCATTGGGTCTACTCCAACCTTTACTGATTCCAACATCAGTTTGGTCAAGCATCTCCATGGATTTTATCGAGGGATTGGCCAAATCAGGAGGGAAGGATATTATCTTAGTACTGGTTGATCGATTGAGTGAAGCTTCCCATTTTATTGCACTATTCCCATTTTATTGCACTAACTCACCCTTATTCAGCTAGTATTGTGGCTGAAGCTTTCATGGAGCAAGTATACAAGTTGCATGGGACCCCAGCGGATGTAGTTAGTGATAGAGATAGAATCTTTATGAGCAATTTTTGGAAGGAGCTAATGAAATTGCAAGGGGTTAACTTGAAGATCTCAACAGCTTATCATCCGCAGACCAATGGTCAAACAGAAGTTGTAAATCATTATTTAGAGATCTACCTTCGATGTATGACTGGGGAGAAGCCGAAAGATTGGGTGAAGTGGCTTCCTTTAGCTGAGTGGTGGTACAACACTAACTACCATTCGGCAACAGGATTCAGTCCCTATGAGGTAATCTATGGTTAACCACCACCCATCCACGTCCCTTATGTTTCAGGTGAAACTAAGGTAGAGGCTACGAACAGGAGTTTAATGGCCAAGGAGAGGGTCATGAAACAACTCAAGGATAATCTAGCAAGGGCACAATAGAGGATGAAAGCATTAACAGATCAGGGAAGTTCAGAAAGGGAGTTTCAGGTGGGGGATTAGGTATATCTCAAATTATCCAAGTACAAACAACACACACTAAGGCAGGGTAGGTCACACAAGCTTGAACTCATAAGAACTTTAGGAGAGCCACACCCCAAAAGCTAGCTTGTGAGGGTGGAGAGCCCAAAGTCCTTATAAATCTGACACCAACTTTTTATTTAATCAATGTAAGATCCAAGTCCCATACTTTACAATTGGATCAAATCGCAAAATTGGTCCCCCTATAAGGACCAACGTCCTTGTTGGTCATGGCTGACACTTCCAGGTCACCACTCCGAGATCCTTGTTGGTCACGACTGGCATTCATAAGCCATCACTCCGTGGGCCACCACTCCTTGTTGGTCACGGCTGGCATTCATAAGCCATCACTCCGTGGGCCACCACTCTAACACTGGCTCTGATACCAATTGATAAGGACTTTAGGAGAGCCACACTCCAAACGCTAGCTTGTGAGGGTGGAGAGCCCAAAGTCTGTATAATTCTCACACTAACTTTGTATTTAATGAATGTGGGATTCAAGTCTCATACCTTGCAATTAGATCAAACCGTAACATGAACCTTGCTATTGTCACCCGTTTCAAGCAAAAAAGACGATAGGCATAGTAGCCTATCATCTGGGATTGCCGGAGGAAGCTCGTGTTCATCATGTGTTTCATTTCTCGGTTCTCAAGAAGAAGATTGGTGATTCAATAGCGACACCACATTTCCCCATTGATTATTTGAATCCTCCTAAGGTTCCCGTCAAGATTTTGGAGAGAAGGATTGGAAAAAGGGGCAATAGGGTAGCTACACGATTTTTGGTACAGTGGAGACATGCTGGTTTGGAAGATGCGTCCTGGGAATGGGCTGAATATTTGGAAAAGAAGTTTCCTGGGTTCATGAGCTCTTGAGGACAAGAGCCAATTTAAGGGAGAAGGGATGATATGCTGTGTTTCGGAGGCATGCTAACAAGACTTCTTTTTATTGGTTGTTTTTCTAATTTTACCTGTTATTTTTCCCTTTCTTTTTGTACCTATGTGGGTAGGCGTAACAGAATCGCCCATTTGAGCACCTAACCATGTGCGAAGATCTCATCTGTGAAATCAATGAAGAATATTTCTCTCTCTTTCTCCCTCTTTGTTCTTTCTTTTATCTCTAGCTTTTCTCTGAAATTCTTGGAAACTCGATCATACTTGAGCTCTGAACTTTGGCAAGCTATCAGTCTTACATAAAAAATCATGAAACCAAAATGCTTGAGGTATTTAAAGGAAAAAGTAGTTTGTTGTTTCAATAGATACTATCATAAAAAAGAAAAACTGCGAAGAATGCCATTGTTCCATATTGCTTGCTGATAATTTTTCTAATTATCAAAATCAAAATTAGAATTCGCTTATCAGTTGTTATGATGAGCACCTTCTTTAACCTGCAACTTCATTATCAAGGACTAAAAAACAAAAAAAATTGAATCATTAGAGTACTTCTCTTTTATCTCTACCTTCCTCTAGATGATTAAGGAATGGTTATTTCACGAAGAAGCATCTTAAATGTTGGCCCCTGCCAGATCTTGCAAGAGGTTACATTTGCTCTTAAATACTAGTAACTATAATGACATCGTAGCTACTCTTCCATCATAACTTTGAACAATGGGCCATTGCTTAGTTAAATCCTACCAAAAAGTGTCGTATGATCATATTCTAAATTTGTCTCTTTTTCTTAGGAGTTTCTCCGTACCAGAAAAAATTATGTTTGCGACATGCCAATTGTTGAATGTTGGGCAGTTCTAGATTCCTCGAAAATTTCTCATGTTAGGTAGAAGTCTTGTGATGGTTTATTTCCTTTGCTAAGCGTTTAACTTGGCAACCAAAAAATATGAAGAAGCCAATATTGCTTTAACATACTAAACTCCGACGTCACATTTGAATTTCACATTAGGATTGTGATTGCATGTTTAGTACTTATATTCCTAACAGATATCAAATCATTGTGAAAGTGAGTTGCTAAGAAGTGCATTTCTTCAATCCTAAAATTAGAATTCCTGAAGAGATATGTTCGATGAAGATTCTCAATTTTATGTCAGACAAATAGCCAAAGTGGAATTAACGTTCTGTGCGTCCCAAATGTGCATAAATGTCTGATACTTTTGCAACGTTTTCCTCTGTTTCTAAGCTGAAGCAATGAGTGCTAATGCACTAGCTAAAGAAGGCAAGGGAGTTGCTAGTGTGTCATCACTCGAAGGATCACTCTATATTAACAATTCTGTAAAATACGGAATAAAATACTGGCAAAAGAATAAAGTTTGACCACTATCAAGCAATAGAAACTTCTAGAGTTAAATTCAAACCACAAGGGTTTTACAAACAATAGCTATATTATAGGAGTCCTTGTGTAATTAATCCTAAAACAATACACAGACAAATGGATTAATGTGTCAAAGTACTAGTGATGAGATATTATGAGCCTAGTCCTGATATGATTGATTTCGCAAGTCCTCTCTCTTGTTATAGTCCTTAGATTTGCATAAAATCAAAATGTTTATGAGTTCTCATTCCTATGGTACCCTTTAACAGAACATCTTGAGTTTTACTTCTCTTAGGGAAGAATACAAAAACATGGAAGAAATTGAATAACATGATGAAAAGGCAGCAGCAGGTGCTGCAAAATGATAAGTCAACTGTTGGATTGGATATGCTGGGATATCTAGGATTAGCATGAAGAAAGAGAGATTTGGAAGAAGGGTTTGTAACACTGGTGCATAATAAACATTAATTCCTCTATGCATAGTTGCATGCTATACAAACTTTTCCTACTACTTTTATGCAACAAATAGTTACAAGTTACCATGTTTGTGATTAGTTTCTAATATTTGTATCTCCATTTCTGCAGGGGAAACTAGAGCCTAACATTGCTAAAAGGGCAGAACACTATTTCTCGGAGAATAAGCGAGTTATAGAAGGTGCAAGATCAATTAAATTCCAAACATGTTTATGCTTAAATTTATACTCTGTTTATTGTTACATTACGTGATGATCGTTCCAGGACTTGAAGCTTGGACCTCTGGTAACTTGGAAGAATTTGGAAAGCTCATTTCAGCCTCTGGACAAAGTTCCATTGAGAACTATGAGTGCGGTATAGCATGATGGGCCAGCCCATTGCCATCCCTAGACAATTATGGTTTTGCCCTTAAAATCGAAGACCCAATTTGAACAACTAACAAGAACTTTACCAACATATTTTTGGGATAAAATGACTGTCAATTAGTATTTTTATGACCAATTAGGGATATGTAAAAATGAGTTTCTTCATCATTTGGTTGCTTCTAAGCAAGATATTACACATCTTCAATTCAACATTTCATTTTCCTGGTAACCTTCTTTATGAATTAACATTTTCATTTTCAACGAACAACTTGCCTCCAAAAGTTCTGGGTACTCTAGTTCCACATCTGAAGGTTATAACAATTTGTTTTTCTCTTGGCCAGTACACTGTGCTGTTTTTCCCTTCAAAATGTTGTTTTTTTTTCCTCGGAAGCTTTTGCGTAAATGCTCTGCTGAATTGTAATTTCAGTAAGTTGCAGTGTTTCATATATGGACAAAATATGATCAATGACAAGCTACTTCTGAAAATGGATTTGATTTTGTTGTTTACTTAGTCATGATTGCTTATTTTGTAGTTATACTGCATAACTACACTGCCCTCTAATTACCCTAAATATCTTTTGTTTTTTAAGGTTGTGATCCACTGATACAACTTTACAAGATTCTTCTAAGGGCTCCTGGTGTGTATGGAGCAAGATTCAGTGGTGCAGGATTTAGAGGATGTTGTGTTGCATTTGTTGATGCTGATCTGGCAGCAGAAGCCGTTTCTTTTGTCAAGGAAGAGTATCAAAATGCCCAGCCTGAATTGGCAAGTCAAATTAATCCAGACTCGTCAGTATTAGTATTGGAAGCAGGTGACTCTGCGCGTGTAATCTGAAAGAGTACATTTATTGCTCATCCATTTCTGATTCCGTTACAAGTGTGAGCAAATTGATTTAATCCCATCTTAAGAGAAGTTACTGAATGCAAACTGGTTATAGCAGATGACAGCAGTGGTATGCAATTCAAAGTAATTAAGTTCTTTAATTTGCATTTAGAATTGGATACTCATCATATATCTCAATCCAATTATTGGCAGCATCATAGGTTTTCACGTGAAACAAAGAGAGACCTTCAGGAATGATTCTTAATATTGTCCTCAAACAATACATTGTTTCAAAGCTTACTATTCTTCTCTGTATATTGTATGTTAATGGTTGCCACTTGGATTCACTCTGGTGTATCATCTTGTTAATGATTAAATTCTACATATATATATATATATATATATATATATACACACACACACACACACACATTATTGTTTAGTTTGGATAAAAACATAACGAGTACTTGCTGTTGCTCATTCTTCAGCTTGAGAAAAAGATTTCAACTTAGAGAGACTTTTGTCACTTCATGTACGCTGGCTCTGGCATATCTTCAACTTGAGAAAAAGATTTCAAGTTGGGAGACTTCCATCACTTTCAAGTACGCTGGCTCTGGCTCTTGAGTTATGGGTTGACTCTAGCTGTTAGTTATATTACTCATCAGGATACTTTCAACGCACGTGGATGCTGCATGACTAATTAACTTAAAATGAAAGACGAAATCTCGGTATATTATTTAAAGTGAAAGATAAAGTGTCGGCATATAACTTAATCCGAGTTTGTGAATGCACAAATGCTACATTTATAAGCGGAATATACTTGATGTGTAAATTATTCATTAAAACAAGGATAAGATTGTTATGCATAGTTATAATAAAATAAGCACTACATATTAACACATAATGAGTTCAAATTCTAGCAAATGGTCCAAATTGTGTCCAACATACCTCGGTTTTTAACTCGGGGGTGTCATTCAAATGCTAATATTTTCTATTTCTTCTTTCTACGAGTTTTATTCGTATATAATTAAATAATTCAAGCAAGAGAGTGAAAAGAAGAAATAGGAAATATTATGAGAGGAATGAATTTTCAAGGCCCTTTATTTAGATTCTGAGCAACAGATAGTGCCCATCAACAAATCAAAATTTAGATTGGGAATGAGGAATGAATGTGGTTTGGTATGACAATTGGACTTCTCTTGGTCCTTTATATCTTAGAGAGGATACCTATTCTCTTTACACCAAAATCCCTTCTCATAAAAGATTCAACAAAATAATTGTGAATAACTCTTAGCATTTGCAAGGCAGGGGCACTGAGAGATTAAAAAATTATTTTCCCAACTATATACCCAACTCATCTCCTCTAGACAAACCCTTATGTTTTTTAAATCATAATGGAAACTTTTCAAACTCTGCATGCATCAAGCTCTCAAACCCTCTCATCCTCATATTCTTTAGTATAATATTGTTTGGAAAGGGTCCCTAAAGTTTTAAAGTTTCTTTTAATACTTCACTTGTAGTTATGAAGAGGTTGAAAACTAAGACATAATTATGGGATCTGAAGACAAATTATATGAACTATGTTGCTGTGAGCTTGAAAGCATAGATCACCTTTACTTTAAGTGTGGTTATTCAGCCTCCATTTGGGCCAGTATCTTGCACAATTGTAGCCTTTACTATCATGAATCATATTGGAGCAAAATATTGGAATGAGCTAATCATAAATTTAGATCAATGAAGAAAGATAGAGTCCACTTAAGCCTTAGCTTCAACAGTACAGTCTACTCCATTTGGTGAGAGAAATCACGAAGTTTTCAACAAGATCAACACTAATAAGCACGTCTTAGCTCACAAGTTTTATTGTTGGAGATGAGAAACATTGGTAGCTCATCACATGCAAGAACAATTGAGCTCTTTCTATAGAAGACAATAGAATCTCTTAAATATAGCTTTTTCTCAGAAATGTTACAAAATCCTTGCTTTTTATACATGTTTAATCCAACTTTGTAAGGACTTTTTGATGCCTTTTTACGGCTTAATGAATGAATTCTTTTATCTTTCAAAAAAAAAGAAGAAAATGAAATGAAGATTTGCAAAGAGCTGAAGGAAAGCACCAATTTGAGGTTAATGCAAAACATTCATAAGGAGCTTGTGCTTTTTAATCACTGCTTCTGTTATAGTAGAACAGAAAAATAAAAAAGTGAGCTTTCATAGGCATAATAGTGCCTAACATAGAGAATTTTATTTATTTACATGATAATTTTGTTAATTTTAAGTAATCTTATATATTGTTTTTGACTAGTTATTATTTATTTAATTTAGTATTTTGATTATACTAATTGTTATGATATAATTGAATATTATGTATTGTTGAATTTATATCTCATAAGTTTGTCAATTCAAATATTGTTTATCAATATTGTTTCCTTTCAATAGTAATACATCTCTTTGTAAAGATTCATCTGGAAAACAACATTATCTTACTGATGAGTTTACTGTTTGGTAGGATACTTAGATTGGTGAAAATAATTCATTAAATATTATAAACCAACACAATTTTATTATCTTATCGATAGTTGATTGATTATTTGATTGTGTATTGCTCTTACCTGTGAATAAGTCCATCTTTTAAGTTCAATTGACTCTAATATTTGGTGATTACTTTTGTGGATCATTTATGGAAGTTAAAGGTAAGGTTAATAGTAAGATCTTGTTTTACATGTTTATTAATATTATTGTTATGGTTTTTTGAACAATCCTCAATTCTTTACCAATTTGAAGCTTAATGGGACTAATAATAGATAATAGGATGAATCTCTCATATCAAGTTAACAATAATGAAATTAGACTCGATGTTAAAAGAGGACTCTCATCTAAAATCCACTATTAAAACTTCTACTCATCATAAGAAGATTTATGATTACTAAGAGCACTTGAACCGATGTTGTTGATTAAGAGCACTTGAACCAATGTTGTTGATAATTATGAGCATGTTAGGGTTATGTAAATATAGTGCCCTGGAAAGCAAGTATATTTACATATATCTTAATTTTCTTCCAATTACAATATTGAAATGAAAATATTTATTATTAATAAAACAAAAGAGTTTGGTTTTATTTGTATGAGCATAATATAACTAGTCATAAGGT
>JAOTAY010000008.1:29778185-29796291 GCA_025629805.1 Erythroxylum baracoense | reverse complement strand
AAAAAGCTAAATTAAATAAACTACAACTATACAATATGATAATGAACTATTTTGTAATTTTTAAAAATTTAGGGACTTTTTTATAAATTTAAAAAATTACCCGAAACAGTACCCGTTATTAATCGGTACCGATATAGTATCGTACCAGGACCCAATCCGATACGAAGTCCGATACGGTATTCATTACTTTGGCAGTGGGGCATCTTTTACTTATAGATACTAAGTCTAGGATGCCTAGAATTATATATGCCAGAATGTGTATGGAATTGGACTTGGAGAGGAGTTGGCCTTCGTCCTTTCAGTTGGCCACTTATAGTGAAGAAGGAAAAGCATCATTTAAGGACATTAAGATAGAATATGAATGGAAGCCTGAGAATTATACACAAAAGAAGGAGTGGAAACCTACAGGCCGCATGTTTGAAACTGGGACACAACAAGAGTCAGAAACGGTTTCATACTACCTATAGGTGTAAACCATCTTCTGGAGTGCAGGCAAGAGCAAGGCAATGAAAAGGATCAAGAAAGTACTAAAAAGAGCAGACCTTTTAAAATACTCAAAGAACAAAGTATAAACCATCTTCAGGAGTGCGGGCAGGAGCAAGGCCATGAAAAGGATCAAGTAAGTCCTAAGAAGAGCAGACCTTCTTAAATCCTCAAAGAACAAAGTAAGGGCAAGGAAATTCAACAGAAACAGGATGATTTTAAAGGTTGTCTTAAAGATGTTGAATGTCCTGTTATGAGTCCAGCAAGTATTCCTATTTCCTCTCTTATAACTTACTTAGTTCCTAATAGCTCTATTGATTCTTAGAGTCTGAGTATGTTGGAAGGGGCAGAGGGGGATTTTACCGCTAGGAAGAGCGGGAAATATAGGAGGAAAAAGTAAGTAGGGTTTTAGTTCTGTATATTGTGATGGATTTAGGTTTTTGGAATATTAGAGGTCTTAACAACCTAAAAAAATAGCTAGCTGTTAAATCTTTTCTAAAGATGTTATCTGTCTCCCTTGTGTGTTTGATAAAATCTAGGGTTAAGTCTTGTTCCCTTTTAAATAATATTTTATCTTCTATGTTTCCTAAATGAAATTTCTTCAGTAATTTAGTTCAAGCTTCTTGTGATAGATCAATGATAGATTGAAATCTAGATCAGTTCTCGTGTTCTCCTTTAATTACCAATGATCAACTGATTCATTTGGAGGTGACCCCTATGAATTATGCTTCAGTTTTTTTGTCACTTGTGTATATGGGTCTAATAATTTGAATCATAGGAAAAATCTTTGGTCTGCCCTTTCTAATATTAAACTCATTATCGGGAGTCATCTGTGGATTATAGTTGGGGACTTTAATGATATTCTACTTTCTCATAAGGCTGTACCTCTTAGTTCCTCAGCCATGAATGGTATGAATGAGTTTAGAAAGTGTGTAGAGGATTGTGGGTTGTTTGACTTAAATTCTAACGGTCCTAGTTTTACCTGGACTAATAAACAATCTGGTGACCTCCACATCGCAAGAAAATTAGATAGAGCTTTTATCAATTCAGAATGGAGTTCTAGTTTTCCTAGATCCTGTAGAGAGATTCATAACCCAAACATTTCAAACCACTCTCTAGTAGTGATTAGGTCCTTATCTTCCCTAAAGAAGAGGTCCTTTCCTTTCAAGCTCTCCAATTTCCTAGCCTCCCAATCAAATTTCCTTCAAATAGTAGAGGATTCTTGGAATTTTTATGCTCGGGGTACTCCTATGTTCCGTGTGGTGTCAAAGCTTAAATTAGTCAAAAAGGCACTCAAATCCCTAAACTCAGAACAGGTAAGGGATGTAAATGTTAGGGTTGAGACTTGTCAAACTGTCCTTAGAAATATCCAAGACCAAATTAGATTTCTGCCTAATACGACTCAACTGGTAACAGAGGAAAATGAGGCCATTTCCAACTTGATTAAAGCCTTAAGTGATTAAGAGTCCTTCTATAAACAATTTTTTGGGATTAAGTGGCTCAGGGAGTGGGATAGGAACACCAAGTTCTTCCACAATTCACTATTGGCAAATAGAAACAAGAATAGCATTTACTCAGTAGTGGTGGAAAATGATCATAGGATTGTTGACTTATACGAAACCCAAAAACAGTTCCTAGTTTTTTTCCAAAACTCTATTGGGAATAAGAAAGTCCTAGGCTCTTCTAACGAGTATATGGATGCCCTTTTCCCTCATCCGATTCCTGAAAACCTTAGAAATAACCTCTTAGCTGAAGTCTCTACGTATTAGATTAGGGAGGTTTTCTCCTCTTTCAACCCTAATAAGGCCCCTGGTCCGGATGGTTTTAATGGCTTTTTGTTTAAACAAACTTGGCCCATCATTAGGGATGATGTCACTAGGGCCATCTAAGATTTTTTCCAACATGGGAGGCTGCTCAAAGAGCTTAACTCAACTTTTATTTCTCTAGTTCCTAAAAAGAATCATCCTTCCACTATTTTGGATTACAGACCTAGAATCATCCTTCCACTATTTTGGATTACAGACCTATCTCCTGTTGTAATATGATCTATAAGGTGATCACTAAAATCATGGCCAATAGAATCAGAGAGATACTATCCCACATTATCAGCCCAAATTAAAGTGCTTTTTTCATTAAGAACTGTCTTATAGGGGACAACATCCTCTTGGCTCAAGAAATTTTTAAGCAATATCACCTTGCTAATAATCATAAGAGATGTTCTTTTAAAGTGGATTTGGAAAAAGCCTATGATTCAATTCAATAGGATTTTCTCCTGAATGTGCTCTTAGCTGTAGGACTCCCTCTAAAGTTTATCAAGTGGATTGAAGAGTGTGTTATCTCACCGTCATACTCTATCCTAATCAATAGATCCCCTACTAAATTTTTTAATGGTAAATTAGGGTTAAGACAAGGAGATCCTCGATCTCCTTATCTCTTTATTATCTATATGGAAGTACTCTTTAGGAGTCTGAATGTCTCAGTTTTAGATAGTGCTTCTTTTAAGTACCACTGGAGGTGTAAAGCTTTTAAACTTTCCTATCTCTTATTTACTGACGACCTTTTATTGTTTTGTCATACTGATTCGACATCGGTACATACTCTGCTTAATTGTATGAGAACTTTCTCAATTTTTTCTTGTATGGTCATGAACCTTAGTAAGAGTCAGTTCTTTTTGTCTCCTGATATGGATCATATGGCCCATCAGATGGAAACTATCTCAGTTCTCAAAAGAGGTTACCTTCCTATGAGGTATCTGGGAGTTCCTCTGCTTATAGGTAGATTGTCTAGGAAAGATTGCTTGTCACCGTTGGAAAAAATTAATTCTAGGGTTAATAAATGGACCCATAAATCTTTATCCTATGTGGGTAGACTTCAGTTGGTTATCTCAGTCCTCTCTACTTTTCAGGTCTTTTAGTCTAGTCATTTCATACTTCCCTCCTCCATTATTAAAGAAATAGATTCTAAACTTAGAAACTTTTTATGGTTTGGGAACGTGGAGTCCAAAGCTCATGTAAAAGTTAAATGGAATGATCTTTGTAGATCTAAAAAGGAAGGTGGTCTAAGGATTAAACATTTGTCAACTTGGAATAATGTCTTGTTAGGAAAAAGAATCCAGATCCTTTTTAATGATAGGGAAGCCTTCTGGGTTAAGTGGGTACACACCATTATCCTTAGAAGGAAATATTTTGAGAGTGCTCTTCTGACTAATAATAGTTCTTAGAGTTAAAGAAAGATTCTACATGTTAGAGATCTCATTAGGAACCAATTCATATTTAGGATAGGCAATGGGAATTCTACTCTCTTATGGCAGGACCCTTGGCATCCTAGAGGTATCCTAAAGGATCCCTTAACTCCTAGAGTGATTAATGGATCAGACCTCCCAATGAATGCAAAAGTAGTCGATGTTATCAGAGACAATGGATGGTGCTAACAAGATGCCACAAATGAGATCATTCGTATTCTAGAACCAATAAGGTACTTACCAGATTGTTCCCAATTTGAGATTGTCAACCACTCAAAAGCCTACACAAATGCCTCAGTTTACAAATTTATGAGACCTCCTATTTCGAGTGTGCCTTGGCATAAACTAGTGTGGCAGAAAGAAACAAACCCAAGGCATTCTTTCATCTTGTGGTTAGCTTTTCTTGATAAGCTACGAACAAGGGATAAGATCCTTTATTCTTATATCCCTAATCACTGCTCTCTATGTTCTTTGGATAATGAGTCTATCAACCACCTATTCTTTGAATGTCTATTCTCAAAATCAGTGCGGTTACAATGTCTCAGCTACTTCTAGATATACATTCCAAATTTGGTTAGCCTCCAATCCGTTCTAAATTGGTTCAATCACCTGCAAAACTTCAGAAATGTTGACCCCAACATCTTTATCGTCCTACTATCAGTTACTGTGTATAATTTATGGTCCGAAAGAAACCTCATAAGCTTCAGAGACACAACCATGGAAGTAGGGGGCATTATCACTAGAGTGATCTTCCAAGTTATGGAACAACTCTGCGCTAACACCGAGAGAAGGTAATTGTGGAGTTTTCTATTTTTTTTGGTTAATAGTATGTTTTTAGGATGGTTTTAGGTAAAGGAACTCGAGGTAAAAAGGAGTCTACTCCCTCTTTACAATTTTATGATAATGCTGAACCCTATCAGTTGGGTTCTATTTTAGATGTGTGGATGTGTGAGTAATGTTGATGATTCTGGGAAGGTTTTCAAAAACTTCAAGGCTACGAAGACTAGAGTAGAGACTGATTGGCTACAAGTCTTGGAGGAATAGGGTGTGCATTCTACATTATGTAAAAGTCCTGTACTCCTCAAAGAAAAGCTGGCTTTAATAAGGGAGAGATTCAAGCAAGTCATATTAGTATCCTAAATGATGAGATGCTACTAAAGGGAAATGATGATAGGACAGGTAAGTCAGTCTTCTAATCAGAGGGACAATAGTACCTGGAAGTATTGTATATGGTCTTATATAGTGGTAATTCTTGTGTTATGCTTGTACTCAGTTTAGGTAAAATTAAGTCTGCACGGGTTGGTTAGTTTTAATCTTGGTATTTGTTTGAGAACTGGTTTTGAGAAATCTCTAGCCATGTATATAAACCTTTAATTCTTGATTTATAATATTACTGTTTTATAAAAAAAATGTATGACACTAGAATTACTGACCATATATTGTATGAAGTACTCATATTACCGAAAGGATTAAATCCATGTAAGGCCAATCTAAGTTGAACATTACAATATTCCTGTACAAACCATGCAAACTTTCTACCAAATTCTTTCCATGCCAATGTGTCTATTAGATAACATATAATGTTATCATCAATGCGTTTGTCTTTATGCCACCTCATATCTATGGTTGTTTTTATTGACATAAAAAGCCTTTGAAATCATGGTTTAATAAGAAAGTATCGTAGGATTTTATTAGGTATCTTTTTCCCTCTCCCATCATCCACTTGCCACCTTGATGTGCCACAAATTGGACACTTATTAAGATCTTTACTTTCCTTCCAAAAAAGAACACAATCATACTTGTAAGCATGAATTGAAATATATCTCAATCCAAGGTCCCTTAACAATTTCTTTGCATCATAGTAAGATTTGGGCAATTTGTGTCCAACAGGTAAGGCATCATTCAGTAAGTTAATTAACATGTCAAAGGACTTGTTACTCCATTTATTATAGACCTTTAAATGCAATAACTTAACTACAAAAGATAGTTGTGAGAAATTTGAGCACCCTGGATATAATTCTTCTTGAGCAACTCAATAACTTCTTAAAATTATCTTTTGTAATACTACCAATTATTTTAGGCATACTTGTTTCATTCATAGTCTCCATATAATTCCCATAATCATCTAACATCTTGCCAACCCCATCATCATCTTCATCATTAACATTGGTATCATCTACATAACTTGTACCACCACTTCTACTACAACTTGCTTCCTTACATTCATCATGATAAAGCCATGGAGTATAGAATTTATCTATGCCTTATGTTAGCAAGTGATTATATACCACATCTTGACTTTGAAAGTCGACATTTAAGCAATCGATGTAAGGACAACGAAACATTCATCATCCATTTGATATTGTAAAATTTGCATAAAACTCTTAACTCCTTCCATGTATTTAGTGGACCATTTCTGATCAGCTCTTATCCATGTAGATATACAATAAAAGAAAATAATCGAATTATTAAATGCATTTCTCGTTCAATATTATGTTACAATAAAAGTTACTATTAATTAAGGTACGTGGCATTGTTTATACATGTCAATCAAGACAAGGACTTCTTGCTATCGCTCTTAGGCTCGTGGAATTTTTCACCGATAAGTTTCATCGAAGCTGCATCACCAGTTTCTAGCCTATATACCATCCTAATGTTGAAATTATTATCCATTAAATTCACATCAATTTAACTAACAATAATTATGTCTACAAATTATGGTTTTAATTCAAGTTCGTTCACAAAGTTATGTTTTGACAATTTGATCATTTGGTGTGTATTTAAAGATGTAATATGGTTTATTGTGAATATCATCTTATCATGAGTGAAATCTAGTCAAGAACTAAATGTGGTCTCTTTAACATAACTTGTAGTGATAAACCTAAGACTTTGGTCCAATGAAAAAGTGACGGAGATCATCAATTACATAACTACGATAAAAAAATTCACAACTAAGGTATGTGGAATTGCCTATACCTATGAATAGAGAAAGGGATTTCTTACTGTTGCTCCTAGGCTCGTGAAAATTTTCACCAATCAGCCTCATTGGGGCTGCATCACTGGTTTTCAGCCTATATAACGTCCTAACATTGATTATTATCCACTAAATTCATATCAAGTTATTATCCATTAAATTTTTCACTGATAAGCCTCATCGTAGCTGTATCACCAATTTCTAGTCTATATACCATCCTATATTTCTAATCAAGGTAACAAAACAACACTTAGTTCTTAATTGTAATCACATAAAACCTAGGAAAAATAGCATATTATTGAATCAAAACATATATAGAAAGTAGTAGATGACTTACCTAGATGAACGGATTTTAGCATACTACAAAGAAGAACTAAAAGGTTGGTGAGTTATCAACACTATAAAACACAAATTGTAGCCTATGAAAAAAAACAAATTTGTATTTACTATAATACAAAATTTATAGAAAATGAATCACTTATGTTGTAAAATATTTAACTCTTAAAGGGTATAAAGCAAAATCAATCCATAATCTTTTACTTGTAAAGAATAGTCATTTAGAACATAAAGATAATTATAAATTATTTAAGAGAGTGAAGAGGATTTTATATTGGCTTCAAAATTGGCTAAGGATCTTGAATTTGAAGGAGGTCATATCTAAGCATTATTTCTTAGGACATTAATCATTTTTGTTATAACTTGTTGGAAGGAAATCAAAAAGAGGGTACTTTATAAAAAGAGGTAGATTAATGACAATAAGGGATGACATTAATTAAACTAAAAATAGGTGGAGGGACCATATTTAATTTTGCCATAAATTAGGTTCCTCATTCATGGTTTACGCTTAATAACTTCTTAAAAGTATAAGAATTTCTTGCTTAAGTTTTGATTAGATAAAAACTTCCATCTTTGAGGATGTATTAGTATATTCATTTAACTTATAAAAATTAAGCATCTTTAAAGATATCTAAATATGCTTGGCTAAATGTCCTTGACTAAGAGAAATATGTTACATGATTTTAGTGGTATGATTCTTGATTTTTCTAACTAATTCTAATATGGCCCATATACTTGTATCATCATCCTGAAAAATAAATTCATTTAAAAGGAATCATTATTCTCTAGAAATGAACAAGTATTCTAACAATCAAATTTGTAATTTTTAACATAACAGAAATATTCTCTTGTAAAGAATAGAATAACAATTCCAAAATAAACCATTAAGGACTTTTGTTGAACATGTTATGGGTAGCCATAATTGAACGCAAGAACATAATCAAATCCTTCTGTTTTCCCTTCATTCAACAAGAACAACACAACTTCTTCACCATTCGACCATTGTCATCACCAACTAATGCAAACAATTTAACAAAAAACTAAAAACATAACGCAAACCCGTATAACATAATCTCAGGTTCAATCACAAATGCCAAAAAAAATGCAGAACACTACTCATCAAAAGAAGACACAAACCGTATGAAAAAGAATGGTTGAGACATCGAAGAGAGAGCAAAAACTACAACATTTGTCACATCTGTGTTTAAACAAATGTTGGGATAATGTCATTTGTCGTCCCACAGACAATGTCGTCTCAACTACTTTTTTTTCTCATCCGATAGGTTTGGCGACGAACATATGTTTAGTCGCTAATTGTGAAACATTTGCTTCAAAATTGAAATATCATCACAAATTATCCAAAATTTTGCTACCAAATTCATAAATTGTCACCAATTTAATAACTTTTCATAAAATTGAATCTTTTGCTAAATTGATTAATTAAAAGTATATATTACAATCAAATTTGTTAACTAAATTTGTTTTACAGTTATGCAATCAACATCATTAACATCAAATATTGGAAATTATTAATATATAATGTTGATTACCATTTTCTAATATATTGGAAATAATTTCTAATTAAACTACTATTATTATTATCTCTAATAAGAAACTATCTCTAACTTCGTGAAACCAAACATGTCTTGTAGATGAAACATTAGCTATCTTCTTTAATGGCTTATGTTAATTTTATAACATGTTTTCTCGCCTACCATTTATTTCTTATAAGTTAACATAATACTATTTCTATTCAATCAATACTTTGGTGTTTTATACTTGGATAATTTTGTTTCTAAGTTTGAATAGATATGTATAACTACTAGATGTGAAATGAGTCCTTACTAACTCTTTCTCTTAATCTATTCAAACCTCTTTGTCCAAATAGCCATTGGTACATTGTGTGGAAGTTTGATGCAGCTTGTCAAACTATTTTTTCATAAAATGATTAATGAAAAATATTTATAGGGTTTTGTTAACTTAATTAAATATTTTTCAAATTATTTCTAATAAACTGCTATTATTATTAAAACATATGGTAATTAACTTAATGTATTATCAAATTTGTTCACTTAATCAAATTGGCAACGGTTTTTTTGTACATTGAACAAATTGTACTATATTTCTTCCAAAAAATTAAAAACGACATCATTTACCTTAACAAAAAATAACATCGTTTTGTATTAGGTTTTTATCACTACCACAATGAACCTCTCTTCATTTTCATGTGAGCCATCAACATTCACAACATTCATAGTCCAATAACCAATGTTCCCTCTCTCATGCTCGTCTCGTGTATTGTGGTAGTCATCGGTGAAGAAGCATCGTTAACTGTGTTGGTATTGTTCTTTATTTTTATTCTCAAACCCTCCATCTTGTGTTGAGTTTTAATTATACCTTTAGGTGTACATTGTTAGTTCTTTTTTTTGCATTTGTTGTATAGGCTGTGTTTCTAGTTGTGATTCGAAGATGATTTATTGTCTTCCTTTGTTAGTTATGTACCGTTGACTTCTTTTTACATCCTTTAATGCTTCTTTTAGCATAGCCTTCAAAATATTTGATGAAATGTCTGAAAGAGTATTTAACTCTTATTGTGATAATAGTAATATAACCCTATATAGATAATACTATATTGTTGTACATCAAGAACATGGTCATCTGTAATAATCTACTCTAAATTTTAGATTTTAGATATGATATAAAGGGTAAGGTAAATGGATTACTTTTATTTTAATAAGGCTAACTTTCATCTCAATTGCCACCTTGATGTATAACTACTAAACTGTAGTACTTTTACTTGTCATCGAAAATTTCATTGAACATAATTAATTTTATTGTAAACTCACTTCTGCAAAATATAACTCTTAACATAATTCATCAAGGAATGCCAATGTGGCAAATAGTTTCCGATGGTGAAAATTTATTTCGCTGGGAGGGATGTGGAAAAGTTGTCCCTACTGAACAAAAAACCAATGAAGAACAAATCCCCTCTTCATACACTAATAATCGTTTCCCTTCCATGGTCGATCTTCTTCTTCAAGGTTTTTAGTATCATCCAAACTAAGTCACTTTCTGTATTATCTATATCTCATTTCTTGTTATAAAGATATTATATATATGAACATGTGATTATATATACTATATGTTGTGTTAAGCTTCCTTGAATCTTCAAGAGAACATAGATGGAAATGTAGGCAAGGGTGATATCACGATGATCCGTAAAGGATTAGGGAAATCGCTTGTTTTGGAAAATTTGTTGATTCTGATGACTATGTCTAATCAATCAGGTATGCATGTGTTGCAATTTGGGTTCGTTATACGGTTTCACTAAACAATCTATCTAAGTTCTATACTGATTATGTTTTAGGTAAAACACATCATGCTGGCAGTTCATCTGATCAAGTTGTCTTCCATACTAAATCTAGGGACTCATTTACTGTATCCTCTAAAAGTTTAGCTATAGCGAATAAGTTGTTAGAAGAGGGTTTCAACAACTTAGAACCTAAGAGAAGATCTTTGACTATTTCAATTGGTGGCTTCGAACGTGCAATGACCTTTCTTGGGAATCCAAATATAGGAAATTCATTTATCTTTATCGACTATCATATCACATGGAATCCAAATAAATAATTATATCATTGTCATTTTTCAATGGTATCAGCTGCAATCATCTTCAAACTTTATTTATCGTTATGTCTGTAACAATTTTTATAACAGCCTCCGTACTAGTTAGGGGTAAGATTGCGTACTATTGTTATCGTTATTGTTCTATATCTGTAAGAATTGTTAAACTTCTGATTAAAACCTTATAGTATTGACCATATATCATTATATTATATTGATACCATTTCCATAATTTTTATAAATAATTATTTTACTGTTACTAAATATTAATGATTAGCAATACTTGTTAACTTAAATTTATGACATTCATATCCTATTAAATTTAAAATTTTTGATTCACAAATATTTTAATGTGCAAAATACATTTACTTTTCATATTTTAAATAACCTACCATGTGTTTTTAACAGTACACTTTAACATTGAAAACAACTTAACAACAAAAAATATGTTATAAAAATGTCATTACAAACAATCTTCCAAACATATGTATTTAACATTTATTTTTTGTGTCAAAATATAGAACCGTCGCCATACCCTACCATATAGCGACGAATAAAATAAATAGTCAACATAATTGTAACAATCAGCGACGCTCAATGAAGTGGTCGTCAAAGAGTGGCGACGAAAGACTCACATCGTTGCCAATAAGTACTATTCTGCGACAGTTTATTTTAACACCGCTCAATATTATGATTATAAGGCCCTTCTTCGATGATGTAAGTATTATGTCGCTAATTATTCCAACTATTCCCGACGCTTTACCTTCATCAATGATAATTACGTTGGTTTGCCTGACATTTCCCGACGTTACCTCAATTCGTCACACAATGCTTACATTTAGACGACGAAAAAGCACAAACATCGTTAAAAATTGTTGTTATTACGACATAATCGACCAATGGTCATAAAATGTTTTCCTATTGTCGACGTCTTTTGTTTAACATTGTCAAATCATTTACTTTGCACGATGAAGTGTAAATTTGTCACAAAATGGTAGCTTTTGGTGACGTCTGAGGATTCGTTTCCAAAGATATCGTAGCCAATTCATCAGTTTGTTGTAGTGACCCTTTGCCTATAAACATAAATGTAAGCCAAATTGGCATAAAGTATGCAGCATAAGCATTAACCATTACATTGACCTTTTTAAAGATATAATTTGAGGACAAAATTATATTTCTGCAACAATTTCATCCATGGTCGTTGACGTAATTGAACAATTCGTTCCCTATCACCTACAATTAGCTGTGAATAATAGATTGAAACCTTAAAGTACTTCCATAGGAAGTGGAACCGTAGGGCTCATATCGCTTTACAATGTCGTTTGTTGGAACAGCATGTTCAAGTAGACGTCAGACCCTCCACCCAACGCTACCCCGTCAAATTTTACACTTTTTTCAGTGGGAAGACGGTACCTAATCCTCTACATCGTCTTTCACGGATACATAGCGAAAACCTAACAGAACATGCGAAAATAATATTAAACTATAGACAGTTTGGTGAGAAGTGTGAACGTAACTCCAAAATCAGATCACGAGTGTCACTACCAGACAAACTACTCTTCTTCATCCATCTGCAGAAACTTTACCCTCTCATTTCAGTTGCCGCTCTCTTCTTCCTCACTCTCATAATTCACAAAACTCAAATATCCGACACTCAAACTTAGAAACTGCTTTCCGTTTTGGCCATTTTCTCCATAGAAATCAGTGCTCTTAAGCAAGTTATCAACCTCTCATTAGTCCTACCAACGCAACTATGTTAAACCATTCACCATTGAAGCTGACTCTTCTCCTTTCTTATGTCATAGTTTATGCTCTTACCCTTCACTTATCTTCCATTTCTGTCTCTGCCCTCAAAATCGGTGTTCAAACTGCAGATTCCGCTATTTCTATTGTTCGTGTCGTTTCTACTTAAAAGCTTTTTATTCCTGTTTCTCAACCCAGTAAGTATTAACTAATGACTTTGGATTCATTTACTTTTGGTCTGATTTCTCAGGGTAAAGAATGCAGTAACAAGTGTGAGTCAGAGTTCTGTTCAGGTATGCTTCTTCAAGTCCGTGTTTACTTTTTTGTTTTTATATATATCTATATTAATTGTATGGTTAAATATGGTTAAAATGCGAGCATATACGTGAATGAATGGGTCATGACGAGCAGTGCCACCATTTCTGAGATATGGAAAGTATTGTGGTCTGCTCTATAGTGGATGTCCAGGAGAGAAACCCTGTGATGGCCTCGACGCCTGTTGTATGAAGCACGATGCCTGTGTACAAGCTAAGAACAGTAAGTTCATTCATTTTCACTACTTACCTACATCCTTTTTTATTCTATTTTTCTATTACAATTACCACACATATGGATATGCTATCTAATGAGAATCTCTGAATTCTGATTTATAATATATTACACGTTTTTGTTTTCACGTCAAATGCTTTATTATAGTCCAACTTCTCCAAGGATTCCATTTTTATGCTTTTCTTTCTTCTAAGAAAGGACTATTGCATCGCACCCAACTAATAAACAGGAGTCACAATTGCAGGCGTTGACTTCCTATAAAACAATTAAATATGCAAGAAGATGACTTGTACCGGGAGGTGATGAATAAGATTAATCATTCATGGATATTTGGGTGACCGAGGGAAGAGAATGATAATAAGGATGAGAATAAATATAATAATAAACGAGAATAGATATTATTATCATAATTATGATGGTTGGTTAAGAGAAAGGAATGATTATCATTACTATTGATAGTGGTTGGTTTGTAAAAAATATTGAGAAATAAAATTTTATTATATTTTAATTAATTTATTATAATTAATTAATTACAATATTTTAATTAATGAATGAATTATATTTTAATTAATTATATTGTAACTAATTAATTAATTATAATATAACTAATTAATTATTTATTTTTAATTGTAATTAATTAATTATTATTTATTATATTATAATTAATTAATTACAATAATTTAATTAATGAATAATTATATTTTAATTAATTAATTAATTATATTATTTTAATTAATTATATTGTAATTATTATAATTAATTAATTAATTAATTGTATTTAATTAATTAGTATTAAAAATATTTTTTTAAAAAGAGTCATTACTAAGTAATTAATTTTATTTCTCTAATAAATGGAGGTTGTAGAGGATTCATCAAAATTACTATATCAAATTATTGCTGTTATAATGATAATCAACAACCAATCATTTTTTTTTATTCTTACTCATTAACCACTTTCCAAACTCATTAACCAATCACCCCTAATCATATCACTCCAGCTACGCTGTAGTTTTCATTGCATTAGGCCTATACAGTCTTTAACTATGTAATAAATAAACATTTTAAGAAACTGTTTTAGCTACTTGCTTAGGAGGGTACCTATTTTCAAACTCTTCATACTCCATCGCTAAAAACCTTCACCTTGGAAGTAGGATGTTGCAATTAGTATAGCAGTTCAGCTATATCCGACCTTCGTTAACTTCTACATATATAGATGTAAAATTAAAAAATCTCAAAGAGACTACTATATAAATTTCGTCCACGATAGGAATAGGACATCCTAAACTTTTGGTTTTTTCTACAGCATGGCATGTATTATGCACATGGAATATCGAGTACAATGCTGCACATGTCTTCATTATCTTTTAAATACTTCTACCAAGTTAGGGGTTAATAGCCCCCCTTCATCCACGACAATTTAATAGCCGTACCCATTTGACAAGATTATGAAACGACGCATTAATTAAAGTAGAAATTTTGGATTGTATGGAATGTGTGCGTGATCACATTTTTGAGATGGTGATATGCAGATGACTATCTAAGCCAAGAGTGCAGCCAAAATCTAATAAATTGCATGACCAAGTTCAAGAACTCAGGAGGGAATTCATTCAAAGGAAACAAATGCCAAGTCGATGTGGTTGTCGATGTCATCTCCATTGTCATGGAAGCCGCTTTGCTTGCTGGTAGATACCTTCACAAGCCCTAGCTATGTGCAGATTTTCAACCTTCCTTCCTATTCAACCGGACAAAGTCAAAAATCACAACATGATAATCCGTATTGTTTTCTTTATCTCAACAATTACTGTTTACTTCCTAGCAAAAATCGTTACCTTATTTAACTTACGGTGGAAGAGGTGAATAATTTCCTTATCGATCTACAATTTACTGTTTCGTTATAGGATGCGATGGAAATGTAGATGTGCAAATACAAAAACACGGAAACTTAAAATGAAAACATCAAAGCGTTACCCCATAAAATATAAAAAATAAAAATGCTAAAAATGATCAATAAAATATATATATACGTTACAATATATGTGATAGAAAAAATATAATACTTTTATTATTGAAAATATGACGGGCTTGCAATCTTTATATACGTATGTTGATGTAGTATGAAGATAAGGCAAAAGAGATTTTCGAATGTATAAGATGCGAACAATATCTTATAATTTGTTAGTATTTTTATCAGTAACATATGTGAAAGTGTTGGTAGGATTATATGAAACTATCATGTGTTATCGATCAACTCATTTCAAGGTCACAAGTGGTGGAATTGATGAACTTGTCTCAAAGCTGTTTGATAATCATATTAAACTAAAGCTTTAGTCATGATATTAGCAATTTGTTTACAAAAAAGATGTTTTTGATTTTTTTAACCAAGTTTTGAACAAAATAAATGTCAATCTTGATATGCTTCGTATGAGCATGAGAAATCGGATAGCAAGAAAGGTGGCACCAATTTGCACCATAATATTTGTTTGATGTAAGATAAACTTATTTCACCAAGAACAAAGGTAAGCCAATATATTTCAGTAGTGATAAGGGTACTCTTGTATTCAACCTCAGTATTAGACCTAGCAATAGTGGCCTATTTATTGACTCCAAGAAATAAGATTAAGACTAAGGAAGATATATAGTATTTAGACGTAAAGAGATGACCATCAAGATAACTAGATCAGTCAGTGTGACAACATACTTATATGGGAAAAGAGGTTTTGCTAGTTAAGTGAATGCCGCAAGAATGAGTGAATCGAAGATATCCCAAAATCTATTTAAATATAATTTAGTGAATTCCATTAGGGTAACGTAAGAATTGAAATACTTCATTAATGGGAAATTGGATGATAGGGAGAGTAAGACAAAAGTATTTCAGAGCAGTAACAATGTTATGATATTCAGTTAGATAAGTAGGAAGAACGCTGTAGTTTTTAGAGAGACGAATGATGGCGTTAATTGGTGTGTTAGTAGTTTTGGAATTTTCATGACTTGTGCAACGAAAGAGGTCTTAATGTATTGGATTTAGGTAGGAAGAAGGCCATTTAGTGTAGTTGTGACTTTGATGCCAAGGAAATAGTTGACAGGACCTTAAGTCTTCAATAGAGAAAATTATGTTAAGATCATTGATAAAGGAAGTGAGTGCAGGTGAGTGAAGAACCTCTAACTAAGATATTATTCACTTGCACTAGAAGGACGTTTATATGAGATGGTGTTATGCGAATATAAAAAAAGGTGTCGAATTTGGATGAAGTTTTGTGATCATGTTGGATCGTAACAGAAAAATGATAGCTGTTATCCATTTTATCAGTTATTTAATATTTATTACTGCCTTTTTTTTTTTGGGTGTTTCGGTGTCGATCTAGGAATCAAGATCAACCTGCTTTATATTTATAAGAATGAACTTAAGGACTCTCCAATCAAAATATTTTCTGAGGGGTTCTTCGTCTTGATAATATCTTCTTGTATTAGATAATTTTTTAGAGTAATATCTATGACATATCAACAAATTTTTTTATTTGAGTAATATATTACAAGGAATGTATTACTTAGTATTTACTTGTAATATTGTTTGATAATATATGAGTCTTTCTTATATTCATAATTAATATGTTTGTATAATAAAAGATTATATCTATAATTTTTTAAAAGTATATTTTTGGTTTGATAACGAGTTTGCTTCAAATTGACCCAATAATGAGCTTGCTTCAAAATCATTTTGATTCTCGTAATGAATTAGTTTTTCATTTTCATATAAATTTCATTAGTTTAAATCTTTAACTTGAGCTATACAATGTTGTTAAGTCTATTTTCTATTTTTGTTGTAGTAATCTACACCAACTAAGCTAAGCTAAATTATATTTATATTGATAAAAACTTCTTAACCAATTTTTCCGTTGATCCATTACATAATTTTTCCAATTTTTGTGTTTTAATTCATTAATTTTATTTTTATTTTCCTATTTTTAATTTTATTTTTAAGAAAAAGAGATCCTCCATGATAGTGAAAGGTGGATATATTAGTTACTAACTTGGATTTGTGATCATTTATTAAAAAAATTATGCTTGTGAAAAAGAAGGATATGTTATAGAAAATCTTTGATTTTCATTAATTTTGTAAATATTAACTGTTTTTTTAAATTTAAAAAACTTAGATTTTGACTTGTTTTATCAATTCTTTTGAAATTTTCTTTATTGTTGGGAATGTATTTATAAATAATTTTCTTGTTGATTCAAGAAAAAATTGCTAAGATCCTCGAAATAGTGATTATATCTAAAAAGATATTTATGTCTATCTTTTCAATTTAAATTTTTATTAAAAATGGGATTTATGTCCTAGTCGAGTTTTTCTTCTTTTTAATATAAGTGAAATATTTTTGTTGATTTGAATTTTTTAACAATATAACTTATTTTGATGGGGTTAATATTTATTTCTGACTTAAATATGTTTTTCTTTTCATTTCTCACTATAAGAAAAATGTATTTTTGCGACGATATTTACCGACAGAAGACGAAGAAATTCCATCAGAATGTAAGATTAGCAACGAACATTACCGACGGACAAAAGCATCATAGAAACAGCCGTAGCTAATATATATCGACGAAAAATTGATTTCTGTTGGTAAATTTACTGACGAAATAATTTCTACCGTCGATAAGATTACCGACAGAATATCTTTACGTCAGTAAATTGAACGACGGATTATCTTTACATCTCAGTATATTTACTGACGAAAAATTGTTTGCCATCGGTATATTTACCAACGGTTGGAAATTTCAGTCGGCAAATTGTTATAAAGTTACCGACGGAGATTTCGTCACATACGGTTGCCGTCTTTCCTTCTGTACTATTGTGCAAATTGTTTCGACTTTACTGACGGAACTTGTTAACCGACGGAAATTTTTTTTCCGTCGGTAAATGTTTTAGTGGTAGCGACGAATTTTCATATGTCCGTCGGTAAATGAATTAAAAGTTTTTTTTAAATGTACTGGTAATACCATCAATAAATTTTATTTTACATAATTGAAACAACTATTAATGTAATAGTATAAATTTAATTTTTTAAACATAAATTTATTAATGATATAAAGTTGAAAATATCTTAATTGATAATAAAAACATTAAACTGTACATAATAAGTTTTCGTATCTCTAATAAA
>JAOTAY010000008.1:29700372-29734787 GCA_025629805.1 Erythroxylum baracoense | reverse complement strand
TGGGATTTATAAAGACTTTGGGCTCTCCACCCTCATAAGCTAGCTTTTGGGGTTGGTTCTCCTAAAGTCCTTATCAGTAGGGCATCAAAAAGCATTGTTTTAAAAAATTGTCTCATCAAATCTTTCCCATCCATAAACAAAGAAAAAGCAAGAAAGTAATTCTCTAAGTGAGATATGCCACAGAAAGCATTATGCAAAATAAGGTACCGTATCCTATTGGAATCGTATGAGATAGCCATACAAAACATCTTATCCAACCTTCTATTTGCCTCAAACATGTTCTAAAAAGAAAAAAGTTGAGGCATTTCGAATTGTTTGTTCACACAAACAAAGGCAAGGAAAACCTCTAAAATTTTTCAATATTTTGACCTTGGACAAAATAGTTTGAGAGAAGATCTTGTGTCACATGGAAGCTTGCGCCAATCCCTTTCCTAAACTCTTGTCATTGGGTTAGCCATAGACTTAACATTTTTTATTCTCATAAAGAAAAGTGCTGCAGAGTTAAAGATTTCCTACTATAATTTCCATAATTCACGCTGTGGAAGATTACTGTAAATGCTGCTCATCTACTGTAAACGCTGAGTCTACTGGATAAAAAAAATGCCTTTAACCATTCCTATTCTAAAATATAGAATAAATTGATGCCCAACCTCACAAAAGTATTTGTTAACATCACCTCATTTTCCCCCTTAAGATTGTTCTGAATGTTCTACAACCTATTACTCAGCTCCGCAAGAATTAAACCAATAGAAATGAAGTAATCAAGTTTGACAATAAGTCAGAACCAGTATCCTGTCCTGGAAAAATGACTTTTTTCTTGTGCAGTTTGACAGTGCAATTAGATAAAACTTGAGAAATAGGCTTATTCAGAAGTTTGAAAATTAAACTAACAATCCATGTCAAAGTGATATTAGCAGGTAACCAAGTTCATAAGATATTCTAGAAGTAAATAGAAGTCTGGCATCCTATCAGATACCAAATTAAAACTAAGAATTGATTATATAAATGTAGCAAAATCCTCCACAGCAAAGAGTTGAAGAAATCAAATGGCAAACTATACCTCCACATGTCCAGCATGGAAAAGATCAAATGCTCCATCAATGTACACAACTCGTGCATTAGACCCGGGTCCCTGGAATTAAACGAAACAAGAATTGTTATTTGAGTAGCTAAGCTTCAAATTATGCTAATGCAAGATCAGTCCTTCCTCCTTCAATAAATCAAAAGTATGCAATCGGCACCACTAAACACAAGCAAGATGGGAATGGAAATTTCCCATAGACCAGTCTATAGTCCCTAATTTCTTTCCTTTCCAGTCTGTTTGCTACTTTGTTACTAGTACTAGATCCTAATCACAGAACTTTAGTAGATTTTGACCACTTCAGCTATGCCTCCCACAACAAACACACGCAAACCTATAAAGAAGACTCAATCCTTCTGTTCGCAGAAATTGGTGAATGAACATGGAAGCAAATTCTTTTCCATAAAAATCTTTTAACTACTTTGTGAGTCTATGAGCCTAATCATAGAGCTTTAATGGATTCTGAAAATCTAACCAATCCCTTTTCTGTTTTCTTATAACTTCCAAGATGTATCGGGTACTAAGCCAATTGTCCATAATGAGTCACTGCTACTTTCAAAATTTGACACGATCATCTTCACATGTAACAAAAAATAGATTCGTGTACCAGTAATTCTCCAACCCAGTCCCGGCTAATTGGTTTACCATGATGACAGCTAAGCCCCACCATCGTTCAATAAACTCATAAAATCCAAGGAAGTTACAGAACAGATCTCCTTATACCCCTTAGCTTTGTTCATGTTCATGACACCAGTAACTTCTCATTTTTTTGGTTATTGCAGAAAGTACGTGAAATTCTTAGCCTATGTAAAGTGCAATGCTTACAAACTGATCCTTCTGAAAATGAAATGCAACAAAGTGATACCTTGCCATTTGAGAACTGCACAATCCGACGTGATGTTGGTAGAAAGCGAGATATATAGCCAGTACTTGGGTTACTTTCTTCATGAGCATCTCTTGGTGAATTCTCTTCAATAACGTTTCCATCCTTACAGGAAGCAAGTATCCTCCCTGCATTGCAATTTGGGCAGACGATTAAATATTAGTCAAGTCAGAATCGTGGAGGATGATCAATTTGTCTCAACTCTGAGGCGAGCTTCACACACACACACACACTCAGAGAGAGAGAGAGAACGAGAGAGAAGTTCTACATCAAACACATCAAATTTTTATCTTTCATCCGCATAAGCCAAGATAGAAACCTTTCCGAGCTCCTAATTTCATTTTTCTTGCAACAATCTAAAAAAAAATCAACGAAAATGAGTGTACCAAGAATATCTGTGCTGGAGACCCCTTCCGTCCGCTTAATCTGCTTGTAACGACCAACTTTCTTAGCCAGTGCGTAAGCATCAGTTCCATCCGGAAGCAGGCAAGGATCATCTCCATGTATTATATAGTCAATCTTGTGCTCATTGAAGAGACTTCTCATGAATTGCTCCGTAATCGCATAAGGGGCATCAGCTATAACTTCATCCACCCACTTTAATCCACTCACAAGAGCCAGCCTAAAAACAAATCAAGAATTAGATCCAGGTGATCTCAATTCTATTCAGATAATCTAAGCAATGTGTTACCAAATTTAGCAAATGCTAAGAAAAGGGTCGCAACTCCCGACACAAAGAAGAAGTCTTTAACATTAAAAAAAACTCAGAAGCAACCACGAGCGAATGAAGAATATTTAGGAATACCTCTCTTCCATGGGCAAGACAGGAGGACCCTTATTAGCAATGATCTCCTCATCGCTGACAACACCCACAACCAACTCGTCACCCAAAGCCTTGGCTTGCCGTAAGGCGTTGGCGTGGCCATAATGCATGAGATCAAAGCAACCATCCATGTAAACTCGTATACGCTTCTTTTTCTCCAATTTCTTTTTATGAAAAAGACCCAGATCGGACCACATGTAAGGCAACGAAGACAGACCAATTCCGCCGAAATAGGTAGTGGAGAGGCCAAGCAATGCGGCCGTTAACATAAGACCGCCGAACAGATGTGGGTAGTAATAAACCCCATCCCATATCCAGTTGCTGCTCTCGTAATCCATAGTTTGTCAACCCACAAATCTCTCCTTTGCTCTTTCAAGCAAGAGCAGAGCAGAGCAAAAGCACCCACGAACCTGCAGTTTGACGTCGATGAATCAAGAACAATCTCAAGAGGGACAACCTTTAGTCATAAAAATATAAATCTTACCCACAAGTGCCAATCAAAGTTGTGGTTTAGGAATTACGATGAGGAAATGAAAGCAGGTGAAAGAGAAAAAAATTGAGAAAGCAGAGTTAAAGCATAGGATTTGATGATTGCGATATGTGAGTGACAGAGATTTGGAAAGCGTAGGAACTAGGGAGGGAGGAGGAGCAAAAGAAGAAAATATCTCGTTATTTTGATGTCCGAATTTTGTTGCTCCAAATTCTCTCCGCCCCGTTGTGTCTGTGTCCGCTATTTTATGTTTGCTAAAAAGGAGGAGCCTACTTCGCCCTCTCGTCTCCTCCTCCTCAGTCCTTAGATTTGGTTTTTCTTTTCCTTAATTCCAAAGCAAAGCAAAGAAATACAAATTTTCTTTTTATTATTATTATATTATAATGGTCGTTTTGCTTACGTAAGCGTGTGCGTGCCTGCCATGAATTTCCTGATTCCTATATTTTCCGTCAACTCATGCATACAACTAATTTTATTTACTTGAGCATCACGGATTTTCCTTCAAATGTTCTTTTCAAGTGTTTCTTTTTATGATTAAATTTGATATTGTTCATATAAAATTTTTAAGGCTTTGGTATATTACTAATTAATTTTTACAAAATCACATAATCCCCTCCTCATTTCTTATAAATGTTAAGTTTTATGTAGCTCGAGCTCATAAGGTGGGGGCTTATGTGATTTTGTAAAAATTGAGCGAGGGCAACCTAGGTATCCGCCTAAGCCTATCCTTATAGGTAGCAAAATATAACTCATTTTTATTTTCATAAAAAATAAAATGAAATAAAATATGACCCATTTTTCTTTTTAAAAAATAAAATGAAATAAAATAGGATTCACTCTTGTCTTTATAAAGAACAACAAAAGACACATTTTTTAATTCTTAAGATATATATTTTGCTTCTTTTTATTCTTTATAAGAACCCAAAAATAAGTAAAAATAGGAACTCATTTTTTTACCTTGGTCAGGGCCTATAAAATACTAAGAATAGTCCTGGAAAATACTGACTAAGTAAAGATTTTATATATTGTGTAATTCTTTAAAAATTCTCTCTTGTGTAGTAAAGAAGAAAAAGAAAGAATAGTTGTCAAATCTTAAAACAAGAAAAAGAAAGAATAGTTGACAAATCTTAAGAGCGGTTACCTTTAGCCTTTGTAAACTTGGGGGAGGGTTAATAAAAAAATGTAATCACAGAGCTCCCATATATTTTAAGAAAATTAAAAAAATCTAATTTTAAAAATTAAAAAATTTATAATTAATTAAAAATCTAATTAATTATATTTGGGTTTAAGAACTGAGTCGGATCGTTAAGTAGCATTTTGTTAGTAATTATATAATATTTATATCAAGTTTATTTCATCATTATTTTTCAACCGAAATCTAATAGAAGAGATTTTTCTAAAAAATTAAAAACTACAAGGAGTTCTTTCGAGAATTTTAAAGATTAAGTCAATTTTCCACGTCTTTTATCCTTAATAAAATTTAATGAAATTAATCTCAAATAATCAAATAAATATCTAAAATTGATAGGAACAACAATATTCAAATTAAACATGAAGATAAATTCATGAACCAGAAAATATATCTTTAAAAATAGATAGGTAAAATTATTTATAAAATCTATAAGAATGTATTATTAATCACATAAGTATTTATATAGAAACACATACTATAGTTAAAAAATTGTTTGAATAAATATATTAATAAGCTTCTTATTTGAATTTTAAATCTTCCTTGCAAGTTATAAAAGTGTCTCTTTTTTGTCCTTCCAGTGCAGATAATTTTTCAATCACTATATTAATTACACACATATTCCATATTCTGATAAAATGTTCTTTCCACATTTAGTCCACTAAAGACTTTCACTTTTGTGATGATCAAGTTAATCCAAAAATCAAATTATGTAGCATCCATCATAAGTGTCCAAATCAAAATATCTTAACATCCCTTGCTCACATACTTGAAAAGTAATATGTATGATCATAAGAGATCTAATATTATATATCTGTTAGAAATACACAATCTCTCAACTAAAAGCAAATATTTAACTCAATATCCAAAACTAGATTATTTATTGCATCAATTATTACCTCAATATTATAATATTAACATTTTTTATTCCTATTGCTTTCTACAAAGAATATTGACCCTTTTTTAATACATCTAAATGCAAACTTAGATATAGAATGGTAGTTTAAAATTTTCAATCCTTCAAATTAAATTAATTTGCTCTTCTACAATGTCCAATGAGATTAAAATATTTATTATTTTTTATAAATATTTATAATGAACGTTAATTCAAATTTTTTGAAATAAAAACTAAATAGAAAGGGTATTTACTTTAATGCTTAAATAGCTTAAAGGATCTTCGCATAATATAAGTTGAGATCATAACATATATTATCTTTATTGGTTAACTACACACATATGGTAAGATTAATGTGCTATAGTATTGATGTAACTAAAATTTTTATTGGATTAAGAATTATATTAAGGACAAAAAGCATATAAAAAAAATCAAAGGTGTTAAAACTATCTTGAAAATGACACTTTAACGTTTAAGTTATCAAAGGAAAAGAGTTGTTTAATTGACTGTAGAGAATGATAAAAAAAGAGAGCAAATGAATGTTACCTAAATGATTAACATCTTTTTATAGTGAATTTCTAAAGAGGATGATATTTATTATAACTTTAACTCCTTAACATTTAAATCTCAATGCAATCTATATGATCTACTAGATAAACCTAAAGAGATCACATTTGTATCCATTAAGAACTCTATGGTCTTTACTAGATTGAGAATCTTTCAATGGGTGTTCTCCTTGTGAGGTTTATCCTTATTAGGTTTACCTAACTCTAGGTTAACCATTGGCTCTTTGAATAGGTGTTTTATATGCATATATTGAACATGCATGTGTTAAGCCTGCAATATGATAAACCTTACTGTGCTGAGTGTGCATATGTTAGCATGTGTTTGCTGACCTCTATAGATTGAACCAACATATATTGTAAATGTATATATTAAGTCTACAAATGCTAAGTTTGCACATATTGAGCATGCATATGCTAAGTTTATATATGTGCTTGAATTTGTTAAGTGTATATATATGGATCTTGCATATGCTAAGACTATATGTGTTGAGCCTACATATGTTTATAATGTATATATTAAGACTACATATGTTAAGTCTACATATAGGAGCCTGCATTTGTTAAGCTTACATATGTTGAGCCTGTATATATTGAACCTACATATGATGATTATTAAGCTTACACATATTGAGATCACATATCCTTAGCATGTATATGGTAAGATTTAGTATTTTGGGCCTGTTAACTTAAAGATTTTCTATAAGTTGAATGTTCTATTATATTATCCAACTTGTCGATTATGAAAATGAAGCCTTCCTTTAAGGAGTTTGAATACTTTAAAAACCCATTAGAGGTGAATATTTGGTGTGTATGAGATATCAACTCTCTTTTTTATCATAGCATATATCTTATCTCATAATATTATAAAAATGATATGATGCAAATAGAAAGAATGAAACCTTGAGACCTAAAATGCTTTTTTCTTAATCAAGCACTTAAAGAAGCTAAACCGGATTTAAAGATAGGACATTGACTAGATAATTGTATGGAAGTACAAGATAAAGATATAAAATTATCATGACCTGTCATTATGAAGAACAAGAACCAATATTATAAGATTGTTGAACACCACAAGTAAATAACTTGATAAGTTCAAAAAAATTTAAAAAATAGACAAAATTTTCATAATTATATTATTGATCCAAGATCCATTCTAAGTTAAAGAAAATAAGCCTTTAAATACTAAAACATAAAACTAGGACAAACATAAAGGATTTGGATCAAATTCTTAAAAAATATATAGGATTTTGATTGGACACAATCTAGGTCACAACTGTGGCTAGACCATATTGCCTAAGATAATTTTAATACCATTAGGCATAGTTTGGTACACACCTTTATTCCCTTATTTTTAACTTTAATCTCCTTTCATCTAAGAACATCTAGTTTATTATTTGGACCTACACCAAATCACCTAATTCAAAGGTAATTTTCTTTTTCATAGAGGTATACCTTTCATTTTTCTTTTCGATATATCACCAAATATTTTCATGAAGTTGCTTAGCCATTTTATCTTTCTTTTTACCATCTAAGCTTTTCCTCTCATAAATAGGCAAATGAACTAAATCTAGTGAAGTTAGTCAATAAATCTAGAAACAACCTCAAAAGACGAATAACCATTAGTATTATGAATAACTTGATTATATATAAATTCAATGAACAACAAACAATCTTCCTAATTTTTAAATTCTTTTAAATGATTGCATGCAATAAAATAGTTAAATTCCTATTTATTGCCTTGGTTTGATCATCCATTTAGGAGTTATAAGTAGTTGAAGATAATAATTTAGTTTATAATTCTCCTAAGAACTTAATATCTCTATGATGCACATCATTCCTAAGAACTCCATAGAGTTGTACTATCTCTGTAAAGAAAATTTTAACTTTAATGACTACATCACCATTTTTACTACATGAAAGAAAATTTGACATCTTAGAAAACTTACAAAAATACATAGAATCTTTGCCTCCTCTGGACATAGGTAACACCAAAATGAAATCTATAAAAAAATCAATCTAAGTTTCATTATGGTACAACTTTAAATTTAGCTTATCTATACGTAATGCAATTAGTACAAATTCTTTCACCATCATGACATATATAAGGCCAAAAGAAATGTTCAAATGAAATATCTAAAATCTTTTTAATGTCAAAATGACCTATTAATCCTCCACCATACCATATACACTAGCAACTCTCTTAAAGAACTCTTATGCGTACATAATTTAGTTTCTTTATCAAAAACCCAAGTTGCCTAAAGAATTTTTCAAAAATAATTTTATCATAAACCCTAAAAATAGATGAAAAATCTTTATCATACTCGTATAATTATTTACATGCTCAAAGCTAACGTTTTCCTGTTTAAGATTCAACTCAAGGCATAAATATTACATTAGTTATGAAATTTTCTTTAACTTGTCTGTACTTAATCACATAAGTATCAATGAACTCAATCCATAAGGCATATCGTCAATGCAACTTTCTTTGCCCTTTTAAATGCTTTAAGGTCTCGTGATCAATATGAATAAAAAATTCTTTAGACCACAAATAATGTTGCCAGGTCTTCAAATTATACACTAATGCATATAATCCTTTGTCATAAGTTAGATAACTAAGAGTAGCTTCGTTGAGTTTCTTGCTAAAATAGGCAATTGGTTAATTTTTTTGCATTAAAATAGTACCAATACCTATCCCCAAAGCATTACACTCGATCTCAAAGTTTTTGGAAGGTTAGGGAAAACTAGTAAAGGAGTAGAACATAAGCTTTCTTTAATCAAATTAAAAGTACTCTATTATTCATTACCCAACATTAAATCAATATAATTTTTGAAAAAATTAATAAGTGGTGTAACTAGTGTACTAAAATCCTTCATACACCTCCTATAAAAGCTAGCTAAACCATGAAAACTTATCACATTAGATATAGATTTAATCATAGGCCACTTTTGAATAACCTTAACCTCCCTTTCACCCTTGTAACAAATCTAAGAAAAACTACTTTATGCATGAAAAAGGAACACTACTTTAGATTATCTCAAAATATATAAAATATAATTTACATGGTCAATACCCGCATCTAAAGTTATACTATAGACTATAATCTTATCAAAATAAACAATCAATAATTTTCCAATAAGAGCAAGCAAAATATAGTTTATTAGCCTTATGAACGTCCTAAGTATTTTAAATAATCCAAAAGGCATCCCCATAACTGATACAAACCTTATCTCAATTTAAAGTTTATTTTCCCCTTATCTCCTTATGTCATCTTAATTTGATGACATCCACTTTTTAAATCAAATTTTAAGTAGCATGTAACTTATTAGGCATGTCTATAATCTAAGAATGGGATGTCAATATTTTACTATTATTTTATTGAGAGCGCAAATGTTAACACACATCCTCTAGGACCCATCCTTCTTAAGAACAAACAAGATTGAAATAATGCATAGACTTATACTCTCTCTAACATACCCTTTTAATAAAATCTCCTTAACTTGCCTTTGAAGTCCCTTAGTATCCTTTACATTACTTCTATAAGTTGGTCAATTAGGAATTATAACACAAAGAATGAAATCAATTTGATGTTATATTATCCTAATTAGTGTTAAACTGCTACGAATATCTTTGGGGAATAAATCTTAAAAATCTTGTAGTAAAGAGACAATAATAATAAGAAAGGAAACTTCAAGATTGCTTGTATTAAAACAAACCTTTTATATGCGAGTAAAATCATAGGCTAATAAGAACAAAAATCTCTTTTGCTCTCATTCTCTAGCATAAAAACTCATTTGTTTCTTTGCTTTCCTTTTAACACTCTTTTTCCTTTTTCTTAATTTCATCTACTTTTTATTATTATTTTGTCTCTCATCCTCATTTTTCAGCTTACTCTCCTTTTTCTCACTCTCTTCTCTTAATTTAAGTTGATCATCATATGCTTGTTTTATGGCCTTTTTATAAAATTCCTAAGTTCTTATTAAGAGAATATGCAAATATATATAGACAATACATCATAATATCTATCAGTAAAAAATGAAACCAACATTTGTTATGACTCTCACCTCACTATATTTTCTTTAAAGTTAAGTAATTTTATTAAAAGTGACAAACAAATATAGAAATTGTAAGTTGTCATCTTACAAATAGATGTCCATGATACTTAAGGATCCAAGTTGAGAATTTGAATCAATACAACCATTCATAAATATTTAGACATAAACTAATTGATTATTACATTTCAGTGGTGTTGTAGGGACTATTTGGTACAAGTAAATGGATTAATAAGAGGTTGTAGGTGACATGCAATTGCTTTTGATCTAATAAACAATGAGAGTTTTTGGAAGAAAGTAGCTACTTTGATGACTTTTAATCCAAATAATTAAAATTTTTTGAAACACCCACATACCCCCTAGAAGGATATATAGATGTTGCACCCAACAGAACCAAAATAATCCAAAACATACCAAATGATCCCTTACAGGCAGTTTAGAAACTCAAGCAAATAAGCTTTACAAAATACATACCATAATTCCAATTTTGACATGTACTATGGTTATTACAAACCATGCACATATAAAATACAAATTCCAATATGTGTCATTACATTAAATACACCAAAAAAACAAACTCAAATATACATCTCTGTCAAAATAAAATACAGCCTTCTTTGTCCTAGTCATTAAACCTTCTTATCAGAACCTACACAGAGGCAAAACTACTGTGCTAAGTATAAAGCTTAGTGGGGAATAACTAAACATAATGCATGATGGCGACTATTTCTAACAGTCGTCTAACATTCATATATACAGAATCAGATCACATTTCAAACAATCTTTGATTGTTCATATAAAAGCTCAACCCAAACAATATGTATCTCAAAACAGAACATGCCATATCGATACAAGATATATTTGCTTCAGAGCAAAACTTACAAGTATCAAAAAAGGATACCATAATATTATAACAAAACTTTAAAGTACCAGAACAACACTTGAATGTATCATAACAATATTTGATTATATCAAAACATAACTTAATTATTTCAGATCAGAGCTTGATTATATCAGGATTAAGTATCTAACAAAATACAAAACATGTTAGTCTACTAATCCTTTTTACAGAAGTGGGTAACGAGACCAGAGCAGAAGATACCGTGTTTGGTATCTGAAACAGAAGAGAATTAAGTCTCTAAAACAGAATACACAGAAGTGTCTAAAATCAGAAGACACCGAAGTTTCTGGTATAAAAGACACCTTAATGTCTTATTACAAAAGATATTTTAGTGTCTGGTTACAAGAGCAGCTGCAAACCCTTTTAGGCATGCCTACTTACCCAGGAATAGGACTTAGTAGTTTTAGAACAAACCATTTCAGATTTAAGAATCACATGTAAAAGATATAATGCATATCATATAACTTATTCCATTTTGCTCACATAGGATATAATCATTCATATTTAATCAAACTTAACATGCCTTGTGAACATAAACATTTGTAATAATGCACCAATGAATACATTAAGTAATTACACATTACATGTAGTCACACAAGTTTCCTATTCACAAATATTCATAACCAACACATTACTCTTGTTATTTAAATCACATTAATATTCATAAGTAGACTTCATTACTTTAATACCTTATAAGTTCCAAAATTAGATACTTTGTTATCTAATAACACCTTCTTTAAGTTATTACTTCAATTACAAATCCAAATCTTATTCAACCTTTAATAAAACTATTCCATATCAAACTAGGTTCATTTTACACCATAATTATGTCTAATTACACCACATTAAAGAGACTTGTTCTTATGTGGTTCAACAATTGTACAAATCAGCATTTACCATGTAAAAACCCTATCCATCGTAACAGAAGCTATTACTTCTGTCCACGATCGTGGGATAGGATATGCCACGATCGTGGCCTATTCTTTTCCTACACTTTTTGTAGATTTTCTCAGGACAGGTTTCGGGTCAAATTTGTATGACCATTTTGACATAGAAATTGAGGTTTATGTGTTGGCCTCTGAAATTTTTGTTAAGTTTAGCATAATATTTTATGGAATAATCATGGAATTAGAATTTTTGCCTTAAAATAAATAGAATTATTAAGCATGATTTAAATAAATTATGAGTTTATGATAGAATAATTATTGGAGTTTAATTATTTATTATAGTGGTAGTAGGATTTTATTATGCTGGTTAGTTCAATTAAAGCAGTAAGAATATATTGAGGGCAATTATAGCATGTCACTTAAGCTTAAAAATCATGAAGCATTAAATGAAGCGTAAGGTTGACATTTCACACTCATTAAGGGTATAAGTGGAAGAGGAAAATGTTGTCTTCTTCATAAGATGAAGAAAATGTGACATGAAGGGAGAGAAGGAGTGAAAAACATAAAAGAGAAAGAAAAGGTGAAGGAGGTTCAACCGTTAGAGAAAAGGAAGAAGACAAAGCTTAGGTTTCATCCTTTCTTAGTTTTCAAGAGTGAATTTGAGATTACTCAAGAAGAGAAAAAGAAAAAGGAAGAGAAGAGCTTCCATTTAAACCAAAAATCTCTTTGTTTGATGAAGATTCAAGGTAAGCCCATTTTTTAAATCCTTTGGAATTTGGAAGGAATTTTAATTCATGAAGCTTAAGAAATACATAGGTTTAAGTATTCTAGAATCAATTTTTAGTAAATATGCTATTTGGATTCCCAATTTATATTCCCATTGAATCGGATTTTTGCCAATGTTAAAGGAAATCAAGAGAGACAAGAGGAGTAAGAGGAAGGGCATTTTTAAGCAAGTTTTTAAGCAAGGAATCCAGGTGGGTTACATGATTATAGTTTGAGCAAATGAGCCATGAGTATTTTCCTAATTAATAGATTTAAATGATTTCATTTGCTTTATAAATGTTGCATTTATTGCTTTTTAAATGATTTAAGTATTTGCTACATGTTTTTTACATGAATCTTGATGATGATTTATGAAATGATGATGGAAATTATTTTTGAAATATATCATGCTTATGGAAATCATGTTTTTGAAATGTGCCTTTGTGTAATATGTTTACAAGTCATGAAATTCATGTTTGTGTTTGGGTTTGTGGTGTCCATCATGTTACGTCACGTGCACGTTGACTATGTTAAAGGCTTCTCCCACCTATCTACTAGTGGCATGGAGCTCCATTATGGACTCCCTCATGTTTATTGGAACTTCGCAAGAACTCCCTCATTTATATGGTTTAGCTGCAAGGCTCTCGATCATGTTTATATGGACCACCCAAACCATTATGCTTGTCTTATATTGTTTATGATTTGTTTTAACAAGTTTGAGAAATACATGTCTTATGTTATTTATGATTTGTTTTAACAAGTTTGAGAAATACATGTTTTATGGTTTCAATGCATTTTACTACATCATGAATATTTTAAATGGTTTTGCTTGTTTCTCTGCTATAAACTTGTTTTTCACGAGCTTTTAACTTACCCCCTTCCTCCCCATCTCTAGATGATGAGCAAGAGATCGAGTGATCGAGAGTCAAGGCAACACTCTAAGTCTGCATATTTTTGTATTTAAGTTAGTATATAGAAACTCAAGGCTTTAGTCGAATTTCAAGTATTACTTATTCATTTATATTTTGTATTTTGTATTATAAGTCCAATGATGCACTTATGTCTTGAAATGCCCATTAAAGCTTTGTAAAACTCCATTCTTTTGAAGTTAACAAAATATATTTATGTTTTGCTCATGATTTTCCAAACTTCTGCATTGCATTTTCAAGCATTCATAGAGGTAAAATTTGTGTTCTAACTTCACGGAAAAAACTGTACTAATCTAGGCTGATTTAGACAAAGTTATCTTCTTAGAAGTTGTAGTTTATCCTCTTAGCTTTCCAATGATATAAAGCTTGTAATTTTTGGACATCGGAGTTAAGAGATATGATTTTTACAAGTTAGTGACACTGCACAGGGTACATGCTAGACACTTTATAGCCCTATTATAACTTGATCCAAATAACCCTACAGAGTGATACACTCACGTTTGACTAGACTTCAGAAATGGGATCTAACATTATGGGCAATATTTTCTTCTCAAAAATGTTACTCTATGTCTTAAGTTTCTAATGAACTAAAGTTAATACAATTCGGTTCATTATTCCTATAGTTATACCCAAAATACTATATACTATTCGTAGACAGTGACAAAAATCCAAAACCCAACTTTAAGATAAATTTCAAAACCCCTTAGAGACAGAACTAAAATTCTGTTCCTTTATGAAAATTGTAGACATATGTATGTAGTTTAATTTAAAATTAAAATAACCCAATTTGGATATCTACAGGTCACGATATGGCTAAAATACGGAAGTCTATTTAGTGGAAGCACTGCAATTTACTCATGTCTTACATCTTCAACACCCCTTCACCTTAGTTCATCATCAATTCAATATATATTCTATCCAATTCAAGCATCAAATACTTCACATTACAACATGTAATTAAGTTTACATTCCCTTACCTTCTTTAACTTCAAATTGCTACTTCAAAGAATCAACTAAATAAGCCCTTCCAAACAATCAACATATATCTAAGATTAAGGTGAAAGTTGGAGGTTCTTAGCACCAAAAAGATACCAACATAAAAGATAATTTAAGGTAGCTTTCTTGATGTAGTATCTTACTAAGATTCCAAGTGGAGACGATCCAAAATCAAACAAAAACTCCAGGAGGTGTGTGTAAGAGAGTTTTGGTGGTAAGAGTGTAAGATGGTGAAGAATGAACAAAACAGAAATTACTCCCGCAAAAACTTGTCTCATCCAATGCTTGGTGTCATCAAATTGTAACATGGGTCTTTATGCATGTTCTTCATTTGTCCCATATAGAGCTGCAAAATGTCACCAATATGTTAGGCCGTTTGTCTCACTTATTGCTACCACCTGTCAATTTATTAACTATGCCATTTGTCAATGCCTTACCTATGCCAAATGTCATTCAATGTAAAGACCTAGTCATCCAATTTTCATGCACAAACTTATCTTGCCACTTGACATTTTTCCTAGTCCAAATGTACATTTTAATACCTTAATTCTCTAGTGGTATTAATTAATTTCAATTCACTAAGTATGATCCAATAAACCTAAATTTAACTCATATGCAATTCTCAATCATTTCACAATTTTAAAACCTATCATACATGTACTTTCATGAACATGTAACATTCCAAATAGGGTAAATTTTGAGGCCTTACAATTTCCTTCAAACTAAATATGGTAAATCAAGGCACTAAAAGCATATTTGAGCAACTTGCCATCTCCGTTGGAGCTGAAATGGATGGAGAAGATCCATTCAATGATGTGCAATAAGAGAGACCAAAAACAATTTAGATTGAACTAGTTAAGTATTCCCCTCTATAAAGTATTAGAGTAACAACAATTGAAGAATAGATTATTTAAAGTTTTTAGAGCTTCTTCACATAGTAGACAGTCAAGATTAGGAATGGAGTACTTGAAGTTATCCTTCTTTCTAAGTTTTTATTGAGCTACTAGCCATAACGTGAAAGAATGGGAAGGTGTGATTAATGAATCCCAAATTAGTTTATGAAACTACATCTGTGGAGAATTGCCATAGAATAATTTTTTGTAAGAACTAGTGGTGAATCTGGAGGTTTTACCAAAGGTATGTATCACTGTGTCTTGTGTAGAGGAATTGGAAATAATGGAGGCCATAAGGTTCAAAAAATTAACTTTTCCTTTAAAGAATCAAAGGGTCAATGCTAAAAGTTATTTCTGATGAACTATTGGATTTTAACGTTAAGTGGTATTTTCAAAGATTGTAGTTTTATTGAACCACAAAAAGGAGTATGCTAGAAATCAATCCGGGAGAAAGTTTTACTTCCATTACCAATTTTGTGTTTGATGTGAGGATTAACTGAATCCCTCATTTTTAAAATTTGGCTGAAAGTCCATGAAATACTAGGATTAACTTTGTAACTCTATATATTTATATAACCCTTTAGGTAGATGAAGATATAACCATTTCAATTATAAGTTCTCATCCTTAAAACATTGTTTCCAAAGTCTCTTAATGAGTATTAAATTACTCATAGTTCGAATTGAGGTGATTCCAAGGTCACAATACTTCTTTGATTGACACATCAATTGCCTATTTAATTTTGGGATCCACTATAGATGAAACCTATATCTTTTAATATAATTTATATGCTTGAGAATGTTTCATGGTAGGCAAGCTTAACTTTTCAACTAAGGAATTGCTAGCTAAATTTTTGTTACTACTTTCATCATAAATCATGCTACTTACCTTATTATTGATGTTACATGTTATATGAAAATTCTCTCATTACTTATTCAAACCATTTTCTTTGACTTGGACATTTAGAGCAAATCTAATCACAAGGGCCTTCTTATTAATTGGAAATCAAAACCATAATCATCATAATCTTAAAATGATGGTATGGAATCCTCATCACTCTTACCTTCAATCTTAATCTCCCGTATCTTCTCTCATGATCATCTCCCTTTTATTAGGAAATTGTAAAATTGTGTTCCTTATTCTAAAAAAAAACAAAACTTTTAGCATCTTAATTATGAGTATGGGTATTCGATTTACCTTCCACTTTACTAAGCACTTTCTTTCTTCTTTAGGTGGTTCAACTTTAGCTTTAGGAGCAGCATTGTCATCCTTTTTCCAATTCAAGTTCCATGAAGATGAACTAAAATTATTTTATGAACAGTTTCCCTATCTTTTTAGTGGTCCATCTATATTTATTATAATATAAACCATATCTTTTAGCTCTATATAATATTATAATTTTACTCCATCATTGATCTCACAATTCAAATCATTTAACCATAATGGCTTCCTAATTCCTCTTCATTAGCTCCTTCTCGATCCTCCTCTATTCCTGCTCTATATTATCTTGAATTATGACAATCTCCATCCTTTATAATATTCCTCATCACTTTTTGGCCTTTAAGTGAGGCATTATAGTTTATTAAACAAATCCTTATCATAGTAACTAATTATAAATCCCCTTTTTATGATTGCCTTCATATCCTCCTTCAATAGGCCTTTCATATTTCCTCTATTAATTTATTACAAGTTGAACTTACTAAAAGATAATATCATTAGTAAGCTCAATAGCAACGAGTTTTACCTTCTTCTCTTTAGTGTAATGGTAATAGTAAAAAAAATTACCTCTTTTTTGTTTCCCCACTCTAAGTATGCCTTAAGTTCATTTCTACTTTAGAATGAATGAATCTTCATTTTACTATTTCTAAGTTTTCCATCTTGTCTAGGCTCACTTTCATGACGTATCCCTTACCAATTACTTTAATGCAAATCTGTCTGTATTATTTCTTCATGATTGGTTATTATTATGCAAGTCATCTCCCCATCATCACCAAAATCATGTTAGACAACTCACTCTTGTTGGCAATGTTCATTAAGAATTTGTGGTGATTATATCCTTTATAAATTGGCTATATCAAGATCTTATAACTCTAATCAATCTTTAATATTGCTAAATAACATATTCCTGTGTTCATGTTGTTGTTGCATATCCTGAAGCATAAGTGTATCATCCTTCCTTCCCCTTTGAACTCTTATCTAGGTTAGATTAATTTATAAAGCAACTTGTGAATCCTTAAATTGACATTCTTTTCCCTCTAAATAGAGCGGAGAGTATGTTTAAAAACTATCTTGAAGAGAATGTAATCATCTTTAGACATTTTGTTAAGGTTGTGATGCCTATTGAGTAATATTATCCCACTTAACCTCTTAGAAATATTGATTAACTACTTGTTAAGTCTTCAACCAAAGATTTAGTTCATAATTGCTCATAAAAATTAGGTGATTGGTTGAGTAGGTTTCAAGATTACATAATGTATAAAAAAGGTTGGGGTTATTTATTTCTTTGACCATGTCTAAAATTCTTAGCCTATTCCTTATTTCAAGTCATGATATAAACGAGACCTTTTGGACGTTATGTTCGAAGCAAACTAACCTAAATAAGGGAACCTTAGGAGTTGGAACATTGAATATTTCCTTACCATATTCTCTTGTTATATAGCCTTGATGAATGTCTCCTCCAAACTGTGTTATCTTCTATATTCTAATTGGGTGAATATTACATATGGGTCTATCAAAAACAATCTCTCTACCAGGTAGGGATAAGAATGTGAACTATTAGACCTCCTTAGACCTCACGATTTAGCAGGACTCTCACTGGGGGTTGTCTTTGTTGTTGCTGTTGTTCTAATTGGGTAAATATAAGGGTACATTATTTAGAATAAAAGCAAAGACCTTGATGTTGCAATGACATTCACTATCCTATGTCAGATTTTTGACTTTTTCATTCACTGATAATATATTCATTAGATAGTGTAGTTTTAGAATTAGGTATAAAGGACTAAGGTCAGTTCAGTTATCATATAACAACTATGTATTTTTTTACGTTACCTATTTTATTCTTGAGTTTTATGTATAATATCTCCCTTATCCTTAAGATGTAGATCATCATCTAAGAAGACTTACTTTTGGCTTTAACTCTTCAAAAGTTTTCCTTTTTAAGTAATGGCAAATAAGCAATTTGATCTATAATGATTCATTATCTATAAGAATCCTCTAGATTCTTTTGGCATGCATTATTTTAATCATCAATTGAATGGGGATAATGTTAAGACCCCCTCATTTTTGGGAAAGCATACCTTAGTGCATTTGATCTTTCCAAATAACTTCTTATAAGCATCATCCATCCATAAGAAATTCCTTATTAGTTTCTCAATGACTTTGGACAAATTTTTATGGATAATAAAATATAAGGAACAATAAAAATGCATGTTATTTAAAATAGAAAGAATTATTTATAACTTGCCAACGAAAGATAGACTTTTGTTACTCTAATTTCCTACTAATTTTCTTTTCACTAAATCAAACAAGGGTTGAACTATTTATAGGTAGGTCTCATAGTTGTTATATGCACTCTCATATAAGTGAAAGGTGTTATTTTGATATGAATACCTAAAAATATTCGCAAGCTATGGAGATATTAGTTTTGCTCCTACTGATACAAGAAGGTGACATTTATCACTATTGATAATTAGGCCTAGTAGCTTGTTGGATAAATGTAGCCTCAACTTCACAAAGTAATAAAAGGTCATCAATAAATGAGAGATCGATGGCCTAGATTTTTATTTTATTATAGAATATGAATTTTCTATTTAGTATTTGTTATGATCAATCAATCTTATTAAAACCTCAATAGTTTGTGTAAATATGTAAGAAATCAAAGGATCACCTTGTCTTATTATTTTGCATCCATAATCATCTTAGTGGGCTCTTCGTTGAAAAAATGATAAATAAGGTGGTGGCAATGCATTGCTTAATCCAAATGATAAAAATAGAGGAGGAAATCTAGAAGTAGAATGAAATTCCAATTTGTGGGGTTAATGCTTTGTAGAAATCAATTTTTATTGCACAACTCATAATAGAGGTTTTTTTTTCTGGTAATCCTTGAATAACTTTTATGTTAACAAAATATTATCATCACTAGACCTCTCCTTGATGAAGTCACATTAGGCAAGGTTGATGATAGAGGATAACACCTATTACATAAGTTTTATATATAATCAAACTTCCACTATCTGTAAGTATACAGATCGTAGTTTGTGGCTCATTCAAAAATCTACATCACACACTTTCTTAATTAGGTTCTGAAGTTGAGGGACAGAATCAAGGATGAAGTTACATGCACAATTGGGAATGGACAAATGACTTATGTATGGTTTAATAATTGGTCTACCTTGGGACCCCTCATACACCACTACAATAGTCTGAGTAGCCCTCAAACCTCTTCACTTAAACTTAAACTTACCTTTATGATTACGGAGGGCACATGGAATTTTCCTGAACAATTAAAGCATCTCCAACAATCTTATCAACCACATCCAAACTCTCAGGATACATTCTACTAGCAGAACCAGCCTATCCATAAACTTACCAATGGTACCACTAAGATATGCTAAGAAGTAGGAAATAGAAGGTGGAATGGCATAGAGTTATTTGTGTCAGATCCATATGGAAACTAGAGATCATCTCTTCTTTACATGTCCTTACAGCAGCTATGCATGGGGATCTATATCGAGCAGATGCCTAAGTCTAAATCTATGAATACAATCACAGAGATAGTACAAAATTGGCCAATTTCTCAAACCCTAAGAACCTAGACATACAGATCCATGTCCTGTCCTTAGGGCTATGTATATACTGGGTGTGGAACAAAGGAACCTAAGACCATTTGATGGTATCAAATCACCTAAAGAGTTTCTTGTATTAGAAATAAATTGAGAACTCAGAGAGGTCATCCTTCTGAAACAGCTTAACCAAGCATGTAACAGAAATATTCAAGCTTCTCTGAATATGTAAGAGGCTAAGGAATTCAACATAAGAGCATACAAGGACAAATGAAAAGAATAGAAGGAAAGCAAGAGGAAGAGAAAATTGATTTGGGGAGAATCTACTGTAGAAAGTAAGTACGAATTAAGAATACAAAAGAAGGAACCTGATTAAAGATCCTTCTCTATGCCCTTTGAGGAAGGTGATATCCAATGATAGAGAGAATCTCACCAATAAACTGGACCTGAGAAAAGAAGTAAGTAATCAGATGAAGAAGAAGCAAGGAAGGATGAACCAAATAGAACTGTCTCACTTACAAGTGTTGGTAGAGGAATAAGATCTTCATAGCCACTGAAGGAGTCAGCCCTAATTGGAGAAGATGACAGGTAGAGAGAAGTGGAGGAGGTCAGAATTTTCTTCTTTAATCCAGACCCTTCAGCAATCAAGAAATGTTGTCATGTTGTAAATGTAGGGACTTAGAAACAAAGTTGTTTTTGTTAAGAATGTGGTTAGTAGTCATTGGGTGGTTTGGAAAAGGAGTATAACTCCAAAGTTGTTGTACTATTCCTTGACTCATTTTCAATACATATACTTTATGTAATTTTTCAAAAAAAGTATACAAATCATAAACTTGTAGTATCAAAAGGTATATCAATGCCACAAGGAATAGGTAAAACTAATTGAACCTAACTTTGTCTAAGGTAATAAAATATGATTTGAGTGAAATATTAATAGAAAATTAAAACAATTAAATAAAATCAATCAAATAACAAATATCAAATAATTTTTCGTAATTATTTAAGGATGATCAAAAATGAATGCATAGGATTTATTCTTTTGTTATTTTGTTCCCTTAACAATTATTGATCCAATTATGTTCCAATCCTAGATTTTCCAAGGGGTTGATTGTAACATCCCACTATCTAACCCTAGAATATAGTATATTAGAGATTACTGAGTAGTTAAAAAAAATGCATTTCATACTCATGCATCATTTAGTACATATATATGTTAAATTGAAAATTGTAGACAATAAAATGATTGTACATGCATTCATTGGCATTTTCAGGTATAATTGAATTACATATGTGATTTTTGATATGAATTGTGGTTTATGTGTATTGAAATTTTCATTAGTGTGTATAAGAATGGATTTAGAAATTTTGGTGAAATTTAGGAAAATTGTGAAATTTTGGGGTATTTTTGGACTAGAAAAAATGCCAAGTGGCAGGATAATTGATTTATGGTAGTAGATATAAGATTCAAATGGCAATAGAAATTTTGATAAATGACTTTAGGAATTATTGACAAGTGTCATTGAAATTTAGGAGACAATTGGATTAAAATTTGGAGCTAAATAGACTAGTTATTAAAATGATCCAAATGGGACCATGGTAGAGTGACAAGTGGCAAAGACAAGTGTCACTACCACTCCCCATATAACTTATACAAAATTTAAATAGTGAAAGACAAGAAATTGTTTTCTTTCACTTGTTATCTTCTTCATCTCCTTCGTGACTCTCTTCTTCATTCTTCTTTTTAACAATTTGTTTGTTTGATTCACCAAACAACGTTATACCTTACTTTCATCTATCAATTGCTACTTCCATCTTGCACTCTCCTTCATTTCTCACAAAAGACCTAATCTTACCCCCTTAGATGATGAAGAACGTGTAAAAGAAGAAAGCTAGGGCTAAGTGAGATCTTGAAGAACTTGGGGTCTTATCAAGTAAGTTATGCTTTGATCATCATGGGTAGTGTTAAATGAAACTAAATGATGAGTAATTTGAGATTGATGAATTGATCATGAAATTATATGTGTGAATCGTGAGTGATGAAATGGTTATATAAATGTCTTGTTTTTGCATATAAGATGATTAACCTTTCATAAGTTGTTGTTAGAGGTGAGTTTGAACTTGAAAGATCATTAAAATGGTGTAACAAGAAGTGCAAAATTTCTGACTTGTAAATTGGATATTTATGATATGTTTTCTTGGTTTATTAAATAAATTTCTTTGATTGTTTTAGAGATGAACTAAAGTGAGCTTAGAGCTAATAAAAAGGAGTACTATGGTGTCTTGAAGTAAGATGAATTAAGGTGAAAGTTAGGAATAAAATGAAGGTGAAAAATGAAGTGGAAAAAATGCAAAAAATTTGACAGATAAATGGAGTTTTCATGGTGTGTTTTTAATGCTTAAATTACATCAATTTTTAGGTAGTTATTATATGGATGAACTAGAATGATTTTGAGGTTAAAGAAAGGGCTAATGTGGTGTCTTGAAGTTAGTAAATTAGAATGATAAGTTAGAATTGAAATGAAGGTAGAAATGAAGTTGAACATGTGCAGAAAATTGACGATGAATGTGGATTTAGCATGTTCTATTTTGGTGTGTAATAATGTGGATGTTAGTAATTGAAATAGAGGTGAAGTAGAGTGAATTAAAAGATAAAGAAAGTGATAGTATAGTGTCTCGAAGTGAGGAGAATTATGATGATAGTTTATAGATAAAGGGAAGGTGACAATGGAGATGAATGTGTGCTAAAATATTGAAGAATATATATACATGGTTGATGTTATGTTTATGTTATTATGGTCAACAATTTTTGTGGATGATTTGAATTGGAATGGAGGTGAGTATGATGTGTTTTGTGGATGTTTTGAATTGGAATGGAGGCGAGAATGAAGAGAAATTGAAGTAGGATTGATAAGATATGCATAGATGTGTTAGATATAACTTGTTGGAGTGGGAAATCTAGAAATTGGCTAGTAAATGTCCGCTAGGTGGACATTCTTTGGAATTTCAGAGTTTCAGCTCCGTTCATGTCCGTTTAGAGGGACATACATGTCTGCTGGGTGGAAATTCTCGGGACACCTACATAAATATGCAATTTTGACCTTTCAGATGACAAAATCTCTCTTTTGGATCTTTATAGAAGTTGTAAAACTCTAAGTCCTCTTCAAAACTGTACTTGAATGACCTTAATCCAACATCCATAATGAAAGTTATGCCTATTATCACAAATCATGTACATATATAAATTATTGACTTATCCATGCTTTCCTATGATGTAATTAGGCTTGAATGGAATCTTGAATGAGCATAGTGGATGATGAATGAAGCGATTAAAGTAAGGAAAGTATTTTAGGTATTAGAGAATGATTGAAAGATGATGTTAATTGATTATTAGACACATATTAAGGAAATGTACCTGAGATTTTCATTGAGCATGCATTGTACATAATATATATATACATATGTGCATAAATGAGTACTTATATAATTGTCCAAAGTTATAATGTGTGTAAATGTATGTGTTGCATGATATAGAGGAGCAATTAGAGTGACCTCACCCAGATATTGCCAGAACCTCGAGGCAATAAGCTATCTGGAGCAACCTGTGAGTAACCTAAGATGGTCTCACTATGATTGTTTGTTTATTAAATTATGTATTGAATTGTTATGTGATGTGTATGTACTGATTTCTGGACATTCAATGTTTGAGGCGTTTGATGCATGAATAAAACATTGGAAGTGCTACTTGAATGTCAATGTGATTGACAACTTGTTTCTCAACTTAAATGTTAAATGACAGACTAAAAGTTCGATGATAAATGTGAATGAGAAAGAATGTGAATGTTACTGAATGAGCATAATGATTGAATACGCATGGTGCATTTCATTACATGAATGCATGAAAGATAAAGGCAGTTGTGACCAAAGTCGCCAGTGAAAAAGAGCCCTATATCTCCAACGAATAAGGGACAGTATAAATGAGCCCGATATATAAATGAGCCCGATATCTCCAACGAAAAAGGCATTTGGTCACAACAACAAAATAAATGAACATGAATCTCATGTACATTGCATATACATATGAGTTATATGATTTGAATGATTGTAATTGAAATGTGGAATCGAATTGATTGAAAAATGCAAAAGTTTATGATCAAAGTATGTCGTGATGATACATGTTGATAAATGTGAATTATGTGAATGTATGAATTGTTGTTATATGTGTGATATGACTGAACCATCGAGGATGGTTACTCAACTGATTTCGTAAAATTCACCAAAATTGAAACGTCGACTTTCCAGGTTTAAGAGTAACAAATTAGCTTCTAAGACTGCTTAGAAAGTATATAGTACAACTTTTTGGTAAAAGACATGGCTCAAAGGTTGGTCAGCTGGGATTAAAGGATTTAGTTACATTTTTTTTAATTTCCTCATATATGTAGCATGTTCTATAGACAGAGCTGTAGACTCTGATAGGTTGTCGATATTGTATAAACATGGATGTTGTAGTACTGCTACATTGTAAATCATGGTTTATGAAATTAATAAGAAATTTTTGGGTTTTAGACATTGTGACATTTATGGTTTGAATTTATGATGCCATGCGATATGTGAAAGTTATATAGTTAGCGCCCCATTTTCGTCGGGCATGTGCATGGACGTCTAATGGGTGTACGTGTACACGTCAGGCAGGAGTAGGGTGCTACAAATACCCCATGCCTAAATTGTTTCTATTCTTACATAAAGTCATAACAATAGCATTAAGCATATGTGTGGAGGTGCACACTGGGATGTTGTAATCCATGCACCACAATAGAAAAAGTTCCTTTATTGAGCTTTTGCTGGTTTTTGATTTGTGCTAGAACTCTCCTGACTAGCCCTGATCTTCACATGAGTCTTTTAGTTGATGTCACAAAGTTCCATGTTATGGGACTTAAAGATTTCAGCATGCCACAAATGATGGTGATTTAGAAAATCCAAGAGGTAGATGGTTAAACCACTACAATCTATGCTATATTACCCAACAATGGAGGAAACCAAATACCCCATGCCTAAATTTTTGCTACTCTTACATAGAGTCACAACAATAGCATTAATCACATATATGGAGGTTCATACTAGGATGCTATGATCCATGCAACACAATAGAAAAAGTTCCATTATTAAGTACTTGTTGGTTTCTGATTTGTGAAAAACCAATAAGTGCTCATGGGTTCGTATGATATTGTTGTGGGCATTCTTAGCGTCGAATTGCTCTAACCCAATGAGCTCATTCCAATAGCTAGGAGAACGAAAAACATCATACTAATCAATAATGGAAGATTCAGGGAACTCGCAAATATCATACACGATTTTAATGTTTAGCTCATAAGTTCATCCCCACAACTTAAACAACATTTCCTTATGGTTACTAGGTTCGAAGTAAAGGGAAGTGAAGAATTTGAGAGTGAGTTCTTAGTAGATAGGATATTGGAAGTGTATAAACTTCACCAACTGAAATCTTTCTACTAGATTGTCTACCCTATCTCACAATTCTAGCCTATCAAGCGTATCAAAATCAAAAAATTTCAACACTATTATTTGTTTAACATTAAGGGATTGGAAATGAATACCTTCCTCCTCTGTGAAGATTGGGAAGAGTGCTCCAAAATTCACCGCTCTATTCCTTCGCTCTCATCCTGAGACTTGATTTCGTCCTGATGATTGGTTGTGCTTCGCTGACTGCTTAATGCGCAGCATACTGGCTTACAAGTAGTCGGAAGTTAGAATAAAATGGAAATTTGGAATTTGGTTAAAGAGAACTGAAAGTATTTGGAGGTTCTAACTTAGACAAATAAAGTTAAAATGAAAGTGAGTGAAAAAATGAAGTGTGACATGAATATATAGGTCAAGGAAGGGTAAAATGAAAAAAAGTTAGCTAAAATTAACATAGACATTTTTACCCTACCACAGGCCATGATAATTTTCACCAATTTCTGTTTTTTTCTTCTTTTGTCCTCCTACACATTCCTAAGATCACTTCCTAACTCTTTATAGATCTTTCGCCTCCTTTTTTCTTACTTCATTGATCATCTAACTCATATTGAAGTCCTATGCCTTCTCAACCTTATTTGAAAATGAAATAACCTGACTACAAAATTTAAACTATCTAAAAGTCAAAAGAAATAACATGGAATTAACAATCCATAGGTTGCCTCCCATGTAGCACTTCTTTTAATGTCGGTAGCTCGATGCTCTTCTTATGCTCAAGGTGGTCTAAATGAATATTACAATGGCAATGCAGTCATTGATCTTACCATTTGCACATGAGCTACCATGCCCTGGGTCCTACCTTCCTTAAGCTTCACCTTCCTTTGCTTTCTCCTTTGTGATTGTTTCTTTGAAAATGCATTCCCAAGATCCTCAATATCTTCCCATTTTCCTCGAGGTTTGGTTTCTTTGATGTTAGCTGGAAGTAAGGGAGAACTGTTGTCATTCTTCGACACAGTGAAGGTTATTTGATGCTTTCTGAACCTCAGAGTTAGTTCACCCCGTCAACGTCAATTATTAAGAGAGCAGTAGTCAATAACGGTCATCCAAGGACCATAGGGGTTTCCATATCTTCTCCAATATCCAATACAAAGAAGTCTGTAGAGAAGGTAAAAATATCAATCTGTACATGCACATCCATAATAATACCCTTTAGTCGATGAACTATTTTGTCCGTCGTCTTCACTAGCATCTTTGTGGGTTCTAACTCTCCTAACCCCAATTTTTTGACTAAAGTTATAGGGAATCATATTAACACTCGCTCCCAAATCTGCAAATGCCCTATCTATTTTAACTCTATTAATACTGCAAGGAATGTAAAAATCCCTTGGATCCTCTTTCTTCTATGCTATATTAGGGTTTTCTTCTGCTATGTTCTCCTTAACCTTCTTCTTGATTGATTCCCTTAATGTGAGCCTTGTTTGTAGATGTTTCGTTATATCCTCAACATCGTTTAATTCAACCTCCTCAGAATTCCTCGTCGCCTTACTTGAAATTGACTTCTGCTAAAATTGACTTCTGTTGAGCTAGGATAGGGCACAGAAATTCAAGTCGAGGTTGCTCAATTGGCTTAATTACAAACTCAATTGGAAGGAATTCCATATGTGGTTATCCTTCACCCTTGTCTCCATCTTCTTTCGTATGTTTGAGTTTATTTTCCTGGGTCTGAGTAATGGCTATGATCTATTCCTTTGGGTTAGATTCGATATTGCTTGGAACGGTTCCTGAATTCTGAGTAGAAATTGCCTATGTTGGTTGACCTACTTGGACCTCTAGATTGTGTATTGAAGAGGCGTGGTTTTTAGTGACTTGATCGAACTTGCTTTCAAGCCTCCTATGCGCATCCTCCATGCCTCCAATTAACTCTGCGAATAGGGAAGGAGAAATTGACATTTAAGGTAACTACATGAGAATACGGACCTCCTTCACCTCCAGTGGATCTCAAAGAACCCAAACCTCGAGGCAAATGGGAGGACAAAGAAGATCCTGGGAATGCTTTCAGGAAGAAGCGCTCGCGAAGGAGGAGGCGAGGAAAGGAAAATTGTAAGGACTGTGGTAACTGTGGTATGGTAGCTAAAGTACAAATGTTGAGATTAATGAAGACGCTACCATTGAACCATTCATTCCAACCACTATGAGCTTAACAGAGCATCGAGCTACTGACGTTAGAAGTAACACTGCATGGGAGGCAACCTATAGAAGAGTAGTTCTTTGTTAATTTTATTCCAACGTTTGAAATTTTATAGTTAGGATTAGTTTGTTTCAGAATAAAAGCGAAAAATGAGTAGGAATTTGGAATTATGTAGAGGATTGTGTAAGCATGAAAGGAGAAAAGAAAAAGGGTCAAAAAAGAATCAAGTAGTGGAAGTCAAAAGAGTGGAGAAAGAACAAAAAGGAATAAATTATGAGTGGTAGTATGCTGCTAGCCACGACCATAGCCTAGCAGGCCACGATCGTAGCCTGCGATTGAGCATGCACTAGCTAGTAAGCCACATGCCACGATCATGGAATAGCGTACCATGATCGTGGCCGGTGATTATTTAGAAAAAGTAAGGGCTCGAAAATTTAAAACCAACTTTACCATTTTACCCTTTTTACCACCTATATATTTAGTACGAACTTCACTTTCACTTTCACTTCATCTTTATTTTCATTTTATCTCTCTAGAATTCAAGCATTCAAACACTCTTACATCTCTAGAATTTTTCAACTTATAAAATTTTCCAATTTCTACCAAAATCATGCCACGCATCAAGCAATCAGCCCACTGGGAACTATATGGATGACAACAAGTTGCAGGCCAGGGACGCAGAAACCTTGCAGTAAATTTTGGAGCACCTTGTCCAATTTACAATGAGGAGAAACGTACTCATTTCCATTCCCTTCGCTCTAGACAAATTGTAGTTCCAAAGTATTTTGACTTTGACACACTAGATAGGCTAGAATTGCGTGAGCGGGTAGAAAATCTAGTCTAGAGGATCAGTAGGCTCAGTTTATTCGATTTCAATTCCCTATTTATGAGGAGCTTACACTGGAATTTTTCACAACCCTGACCTTTGATCCCAAGAACATAAAAGAACTATGGTTTAGATTGAGGGGACGGGTATATGAATTGAATGTTAAAATCATGTGCGAGATGTATGGATTCCCCGAATCCACCACCATCAATTAACATGATGACTTATATCCTTCTCAATATTGGTAGGAGCTTACTGGAATTGAGGGATTCTATGCAAAGAATGCTCACAACAACATCATACAGGCCCATGAACACTTATTGTTGCATAAATTTATGTGTCGGTTGGTCTTTGACAAGACCAAAACCAATAAGTGTTTTAGTAAGTAACTCTTTATATTGTGGTGCATAGACCACAGTATTCCAGTATGCATGTCCACCTATGTCCTGAATGCCCTTGCTGCGACTCTATGCAAGCAAAGCAACCATCTTGGAATGGGCTACATAGTGTCTAACATTGCAAAACATTTTGGTGTGGAACGAACGAGGTTAGCAGTTCTCCTCCCTGACTTCCTCAATCACCATCATTTATTCCGGGCTGAGATCATCCATTCCACAAACATGACATTGAGCGACATTAGCCAAAAAATGTATATTCGAATTACGGTAGGTCAGGCGAGCTCAAGCTCCGCACCACCTCGGCAAACACAAGAAGAATCCACCAGTAAAGAAACCGAGAAAGAAGAACAAGGTTGGCAGAAGGTTTTGGATGCCATCACAGAGACCAAAAAGACAATTGTGGAGATGGCACGAACACAAAGACACCAGAGCTGAGATATCTGACGGATCCATTAGTATTTCGAGTCTCAAGGCGATTAATAACTACCTCTGACACCAGCAACATCTCCTGTTGGATCGAAAACTTAAGCATGCAAGATTTGGCTAAAGCAATGGATTTCAAAACTTTTTTTTTAGAAATCAAAATTCAATGGAAGCAATATAACTAAATCAACATGCCAAGCTATATATGATACGATATAAGGAAAATATTTAACATAAGAACAAGATGATCAAATTATACTGACTCCTTTGCTACAGCTTTAACTCCTCGCTGTGCTATCCTATCCTATCCTTTTCTTGTTATTGTATCCTCGACCAATCCGATCTACCACTTGTTCTCCTTAGATAACTTAGTTAACAAGATCCTTTGGTGGGAAAGGAGAAGAAAACTTTAAAAGATTTTGCCTTAGAAAAATAAGTTAAAGATGAGACTTAGAAAAAGAAGCCAAAGATGAGACACCTCTTATGCAAATTTTGGCTATCTCATGCAAAAAAGGAGAGAGAGAGATAAAAATTCAATAACCCCTTGTATTATCTCTCTCAATTTCGGTTAAGCCTCAAAGAAAGAAGTGAAGTGCATCCAATGCATCACGTCCTTCCTTAATCAATCATAATGAAGCCAATAAATGAGATTCTTCTCATTTGTTTTAAGATAACTATATGAAAATACCAATAACCTAAAATGATACATCTCATTTTTGGTTTTGTGATGAAAGCAGCAAGTGGGTCCATCAAATGCACCTTTTTTTTCTTTAATCCAATGAATGTTAAATGGTTACATGCTATCATTAAAAGACAACTATTAAATCATTTAGTGATAAGGTTATAGCTCTATTTAATGATGATAAAGCATGTTAAAAACCATCTTAAATATAGCAAACCAATGCTAACTATGCAACTGAACATTTTGCCCATTAAAACTGAAAATCTACCTCCTTTTATCTTTAATAACTTTGATTTAATTTAATTAATCTAATTAATCAAATTAAACTAAAGTCAAGTCCATTTCTAAATGTTCATTTGGGCTTCTAATTAAAGTAAGCCCAACATTTAATCATAGGCTTTAAAATCTCTATTTGTACTTCTTACTTTGCTTCATGACCTTCCTAGAAGCCAAATGGGGAATCAAATTGGACTTATATAATTCAAGCTCTAATAAGCCCAGAATTATTTTAATCTCATTAGAATTAATTCCAACTTGTTAACTAAATGTCATTCCACTAAAGACAATTAGTTGAACTCTTGAATTATTAAATATTATGAGAATATATGTTTCAAATAGGATGTCCAATTTTAAACTCTAATATGAACTATATTATAGCCATCCGCACAACAAAGGGTGAAATTATCATTTTGCCCCTATGTTGGTTTTTCCTTCTAGATCTCCTGTTTTACTCTATACGGTGATTAATACATAAGATCTCATCTTGGTGTTAAGACTTGATGGTAGCTAGTCCATCAAACTACTGGAGCCAATTTAATCACTAATCTTTATAAAACATCTTGAAGTGATGATATCACTATAAACTCTTTATTTGAGTGAATATTCCATGATACATGTTTCAATTAATAATGCCAACATGCAGACACTAGATTGATACTCTGTTAAAATCCATTCCGATCATATCAAGAATTATAGCGAAACACATAAGGGTTCCCCACTCATCAAGATTATGGTCCATTATAAACAAATGCTTAAGTGTATGTTTTAAGATTAAAGTAACGACCTACTTTATTTTTTAAAACATACGTGATTCCAGTTTTAATTAATAGTACCATTATCGATAGTCAACTACTATCATGATATGAAACTTATCATTCCCTTGAAGTAAACTTTTTTACTTACATGGAGATAAATCGCAACACTACAGTCTAAACCATAATCAAGAAAACAACTTGATTATTCAATTGTGAATCAATTATTTTATATTTTAATAATATATATGTTTCCTATACATCTCTATGTATATGTATATTACTTACAAAAGAATCTCGGTATCTTATGAGTAGTTTTATTATGCTCATACATATAAAACCAAAATTTTTTGTTTTATTAATAATAAATATTTTTTACAAAAAGTAACTGGAAGAAAATTAAGTTATAAGTAAATACACTTGCTTTCTAGGGCACTATATTTATATAAATCCAATAATCTCCCACTTGCCCTAAAGCAAGTTTGATATATCCCTCATTCCCATCTCTATTAGGTGGCCCTCAAAACTCTTTTAAGACAGCATCTTCGTAAATGGATCAGCAAGGTTTTGCTCTATGTGAATATTTACCACATACACCTCACCACGTTGTATTATCTACCTTATGAGATGATACTTTCTCTTAATATGTTTGGTAACTTTATGATTCCGAGGTTCTTTAGAATTAGCCACTACCCCACTATTATCATAATAAAGTGTAATGGCCTTTGCTACCTCAAGAACTACCTCCAAATCATTCAAGAACTTGTGGAGCCAGACTGCTTCTTTTGCTACTTCACAAGCAGCAATATACTCAGCCTTTATAGTGAAATCAACAACATAAGATTGCTTGATACTTCTCCAAACTATGGCTCCACCTCTTAAAACAAATATAAAGCCAGAAGTTAATTTCCTAGAATCAACATCTGATTGGAAATCGAAATCTGTACATCCCGTCGGAATAAGATTACTTCCAGAGTCAACAAGCATTAAGTTCTTCGTCCTAAGAGGATACTTCAGTATGCACTTAACTGCAGTCCAAGGCTCCATTCCTGAATTGGACTGGAATCTACTTACCAATCCCATTGCGTAACAGATATCTAGTCTAGTGCAAAGCATAACATACATTAAACTTCCAACTGCTGAAGCATATGGAATGTTATACATGTGTTCGACCTCCTTTTAGGTCTTAGGTGCTTGCTCCTTTGAAAGTTTGATTCCATGTCTAGTAGGTATGAAAACCCTCTTGGAATCTTACATGACAAACTTGTTAAGCATGTTCTCAATGTAGGTTATTTGAGACAAGGCTATCAGTTTGTTCTTATGATCCCTTATAAGTTTGATCCCTAGAACATAGCTAAAGAACTATTCATTTAGCCATCCCTTAACAATAAATAACATTCCTACATCATTCCAATGAGCATAGTGTCATCAACATACAAGATTAGAAAAATAACCTTGCCGTCTTGTATCCTTTTATAGACACAAGGCTCATCTTAGTTTTGTATGAACCCATAAGTTTTGATAAACTTATCAAACCTAATGTTCCAAGACCTAGATGCTTACTTAAGCCTATAAATGGACCTCTGCAATTTGCATACCTTATGCTCATTACCCGGCTCAATGAATCCTTTTTGTTAGGCCATATAAATGGTTTCCTCAAGATCCCCATTAATAAATGTGGTCTTGACATCCATTAGCCATATTTCATAATCAAAATAGGCTGTTATGGCTAAAAGAATTCTCATGGACTTAAGCATGGCAACTGGAGAAAAAGTCTCCTCATAGTCTATACCCTCCTTTTGAGTATAGCCTTTAGCTACCAATCTAGCTTTGAAGGTCTCTACCTTTCCATCTGATCCTCTTTTCCCTTTGTAGATTCATTTACACCATATGATTTTTACATCTAGGGTGGATCAATTAGGATCCAGACTTTATTGGTGTACATGGAATTCATTTTCAATTCCATCGCCTTAACCCATTTTTCTGCATCAACATCATTAATAGCATGTGTATAAGTAATGGGATCCATTTCTTCTTTATCTGAGAGGGATATAATGCCTTCTCCTAGACCTAGATACGTATTTGGTTGTCTCATAACCCTCCCACTATGTATAGGCATTACTTGATGTTCAGGTTGCTCTTCTGATTCAACTCTTGAATTCAATTCGACATCATGTTCTGCTATATCCAAATTAACTCATGTGGATGAAATAGCTAACTCTTTGAGTACTACTTCACTTCTTCCTTTGTGATTTCTCATAAACTCTTCATCTAGGAAGGTTGCATTTGTCGACATAAATACCTTCTTGTCCTAAGGACTGTCAAAATAGTACCCTTGAGTACCCGTAGGATATCCTACAAACAAACATACTTCTAACCTTAGTTCCATCTTTGTGGATTCAGGCCTTAGAACATGGGCTGGGTAGCCCCAAGTCCTTAAGTGCTGCAATGTTCACTCGGCCAGTACACAACTCTCTAGGTGTTTTAGGAATTGATTTGGACAGAGCAAAGTTAAGAAGATAAGTTGCCGTTTGTATGGCATATCCCTAGAACGATTATAGAAGGCTAGCGTAGGACATTATTGATCTTACCATTTACAATAGAGTCCTATTTCTCCTCTCAGCTACACCATTCTGTTGAGGTGTTTGAGGAGCTGACAAGTTGGAAACAATTTTGTTGTTAATTAAATATTGTTGGAACTCTCCAAATAAGTACTCACCACGTCGATCCAATCGAAGTTGTTTTAATGGCTTACCTAGCTACTTCTCAACTTTAACTTTGAATTCTTTGAACTTTTCAAAAGGCTCACTCTTTTTATACATCAAATACAAATAGCCATGTCTAGAGTAATCATCTATAAAGGTTAGGAAGCATTCATAACCTCCTCTAGCTTGTACATTCAGAGGCCCTCACACATCAGTATGTACCAGATCCAACTAGATTCAGATCAGTTTCCTTTGGAAGGAAATGATGCCTTGGTCATTTTTCCTTCAATACAAGATTCATAGGTGGGTAATGGATAATTATCCAAGGCCATAAGGATCCCATCCTTTACTAACCTGTCAAGTCTTTTTCTGATTGATATGACTCATTCTTTAAGTGCGACAGATATTTTGAATTAATGGTAGAGACATTGGATTGTCTTGATTTTACCAATTATGTGATGTTTAGTGAGCTTGTAATAAGTTATTTATAGAACAATCCCTGTTTAATTATTACATTACAAATAAAATCCTTATTCTCATATATTGAAACAACATTTTCAAAATAT
>JAOTAY010000008.1:29664479-29677804 GCA_025629805.1 Erythroxylum baracoense | reverse complement strand
ACTTTGTTGTTAAAACTCTTAGAGAAATAATTTGCGATTTATCTACGTAATAAGTTGTGATATTCTTCTAATAAGAAGGAAAAATTTTCTTTTAGAGACTTTATAGCAAAAAAGGAGGAAACACCATTCAACCCCCCTATCTTGTGTATCTAGTTTCTTGAACTTAAAGTCTTTACTAACGTGTGATTTACTTCAGTATGCATGATTTGATGCGAGATCTTTGCTTCACCAAGGCAAGACAGGAGAATTTTCTTAATGTTATCAATCATATGAAATCAAAGGGCCGTCCAATCAATATTCTGACTCCCTACAATAGTGTGGCTAGGTCCATTGGTAGACTCCGCAGGCTAGCTATCATTTCAGATGGCTATCTTTGCAAATTCATCCTTTCAGGTTACAAGAGAAATTCTCACTTGAGGTCTCTTGTATATTTCCATGAGAATCCATGCAAGATAGAGAAATGGGGCTTCGTAAAATCAGTGTTTAAAAACTTCCAATTAATCAGAATCTTAGATCTTGATGGCATCTAGGGTGATGGAGGAAAGTTGCCCAAAGAAATTGGGAAATTGATTCACCTGAGATTCTTGAGCCTGAGAGATACTGATATAGAGGAGTTTCCATCTACAATAGGTAACTTGAGATACTTACAAACCCTAGATCTGTTGACTTGGAATTCAACTGTACTAATACCAACTCAATATGTAAGTTGCAACGCTTGAGACATCTGTATCTTCTGGAGTCCTGTGGTTATGACTCAAAAAAATGGCCATTGGCCGATTTGATCAATTTGCAGACCGTGGTGAACTTTCCTTTAGAGAAGTGCAGTATAAGAGATCTCATCAAATTGAAAAATTTTAAGAAACTTATAATAGATGATCCGTCGTTTGGCACTATCTTCAAAATTCGTGATACGAAAATGAATGCATTGCAATCCCTATCTTTTGTCAGCAATGAAGATTCAACTGTAAATCTAGTCATCACAGGATGGCCTCATCTGTATAAGCTCCATATAGAAGGGAAAATAGAGAAGTTGCCAGAGCACAATCAGTTTTCTTCCAACCTTGCAAAATTGGACTTGCAGGGTTCAAAACTTACAGTAGATCCAATGGCAACACTTGAGAAGCTGGCCAACTTGAGGATTCTTCGTTTACAAATGGATTCTTACCTCAGAAAGCAGATGATTTGCTCTGATAATGGTTTTCCTCAACTTAAGTCGCTATTTTTTATATGATTTACCTAACTTAGAAGACTAGAGAGTGGAGGAAGAAGCCATGCCTAATCTTTGCCGTATAGAGATTTCAAACTGCACCTCTTTAAAGATGGTCCCAGCTGGATTGAGTTTCGTCACTGCTCTTCAGAATGCATAATTCTCCATGTTTGATGAGGTGAAAAATAGGTGAATGTCGATCTTTAAACATATGAACATATATATTTCTCAAGTTGAGTTAAAGTTGAATGACTTTTCATCCTCCTTATTACCCCATTCAATAATTTTATACTAGTTTGTTGATATGTCTTGCAGGGCTCTTAAACATACCATAGATCATTTAATGCTTCCTTAATTCTATAAAAGAAGAAGATTCAGCAAAGTAGCTGGCGTACTTCTCTAGGTGCACCATCCTCATTTAATGCTCCTAGTGGCATAATCATCTGGGATTTGAATTTTTTTCAAGTAAAATAGAATTTGATCCCCTATTAAGTCCTTAATATGCTCTACAAATATAGAGACAAAAAGGCCAAGTTCATACAAACTAGAAAAGTTCTTATCAACAGGGAGAGAGCTTTGAATTCAAAAATTGATTCTCCTTTGGTTACATTCTACTGTATCTAATTCACATCAAATTGCTTTATATTATATTTAATTATTTTTATTCATTTTTAAATTCATACAACTTATCTTAATTTGTAGTTAATTGGATTTTTATGTTTATTTAATATTAATTATTTTATCAAAATCCTCAAGTTAGATTAAATTTATTATCAATTGTAATTAATTATCCTTTATTAAATCCAATTAAATTTTAATTTCTAATTAGGGTTGGTCAAGTTTTAATTAAGAAATCGTTTAGGAACCATTTGGGGAGAGAGAGAGAGGGTGAGAATATAAATAATGAAGAAGAGGAACTAAGAAAAAAAAGAAACGAACAAAGGCAAATGAATAATCACATTAGTTAAATATTTTATAAGGTTGCAAAAATTGATATTTTCTAGAACTTAGAAGGAAAATTTCAAAAGGAAAATATTAAAAAGGTTTTGGAGGAAATTTTAAAAAAGAGGAAACAAAGAATCTTAGCGGATAAGTAATATTTGGAGAAAGCCTTGCAATAAATAGAGAGAGTGGGTCATGTAAGAAAAATAAAGAGAGAGAGAGAGAGAGAGAGAGAGCCAAGAAGAATATGGGAACAAAGCTGTGAAAGGAAAATGAGCTAGTAGAGAGAGAGAGAGAGAGAGAAGAAAGAAATCCTAAAGCTACGTCTCTTCCACCAAATTATTTTATTCCATATGGAATATCCATTGTTCATATTTTTAATTCTTTCATAGTCAATTGTGGCTATTGTTACGTGAATTTTTCTTAGTATAGTGGAATTAAATAAAGTTGTTGAACTCCTTATGTGATAGTCAACTTTAATCCTGTTAAAGCTTGTTTCAACTTTTTGTTTATCGTTAACTAACAAGTCCATTTGTTTTCAAATGCCCACACTACTTATGTTTTATTATTTCACTCATACTCTTAACACAAGGGTTTATTACAAATTAGTCATAAAATAAACGAGAGATATGGTAAAGTCAATCTTAATGTTGATCAATTCACAAAATAAAACAATACAAGGACTCAAGTTACATAAGTAGTGTAACTTGAAGTACTTTACAAAATAATATGTCATGACCTTCCTACTTATAGCTCTCAATAAGAACTTTCTCTTAACACTCTTAACTCTCTTATAAATGATTGAATGTACTCAATGTAACCTTAAAGAACTACAAACAATGCCACATCGCCATGCCACTTTTCTACTACTTGAAGAAGTGTTCTCACTTTGTAAGGTAGTAATCCTACTTTCTCTATCCACTAATTTCATGTTCCTAGCCGTTCTGAGACATTTTGTGCATAGTTGATAGTTGTAGTTTACATTATGTTTTAATAGATATTTTAGTATGTTTTTAGTTGTTGATTAGATTATTTCCGCATGTTTAGGTTTAGAATTGTGTCAAATTGATTATATGTTTGTGTTTTTGAGTGTTATGTGGTTTAAAGCATATTATTGGACTTTAATTTTTTACATTTGATGTGTTTATTAATGTTTGAGATCAGATGAAGAAGATTGAGAGAAGTTGGGGAAAGTTTGGAGGAAGACTCAGGGTCACGATCGTGACATTCCAATCACAGTCTTGACAAAAGTAGCCTAGACATGACCACAATCGTGACAGAAGCTCATTTTAGGGGCCACAATTGTTACATTGTTGCCACGATCATGACAGAATCTTCTTTTCAATGGTCATGACCATGACATACCTGTTACGATCGTGATAAGCGTAATACAGATGTGGGGATCTGCTTCCATTTTTACTTTTGGTGGGTCATTTTAGACTTTTTAGCCTAAGTGAAACCTAGTTTTTACCTTAGAAGGAAAAAAACTATAAAAGGAAAAAGAGATGACCTAATCAAGTAGCCTCAATCTTACCATTTAGAGAAAGAAGGCAAGGAAGAAAGAAGAGGAGAAAAGAGAAGAAGAAGATGATGAGAAGTTGTTGCTGCCAGCCACTCTAGCCATCCTTCCAAGTTAATTTTCTTGATTCTTCTTGTTTCATTTCATTTGATGTATAAGATGAATATGAGGATGATTAATAATTGCTTAAGGATGTTCTAAACTTCATTTGGGATTTATTCTTTAATCAATTGTGATTTGATTTCTTTTGATGTTAATGTGTTTGGGTATTATGATTGTTTGTCATTTTTGCATACTTTGGTAACAAATCGAGAGAGTGAACCGATAGTAATATGATTAGGATAGATAATGAGCATTAACAACCTAATAGATCACATAAACAATCGAATCAGTAATTATACAAAGAGAGATCTCATGTGAGAACCAGATTTTCTATTAGAGTGCTTAAGAACTAATAAGAAGGTGGGATATTTTGTTAATTGAGAAATTGTCAAATTAGTAAATTGATTTAAATAGGAGTTATGATTTAGGGTTTAACGATTAGAATTCGAGAGAGAATAATCAACCTTTCTAATTTCTAGGACCGACACCCATTAACTTAAAAGTAATAAGCTAGCAATTGACAATTGGATAAATCCCCTCTTCTCATAATTGGTTAATCTTCCTTGTGTGATTTTCGATTGTTAAGTAGTTATGCTCAATTTTGATTTCCTTACATTAATTTTAGAATTTCCTTCTCAATCAATCCTTATTCAATTGCTTACTTTTCTGTTTATTTTATTTTCATTTTAATTGCAATTTTTAGACCTCAGACAAAGCTAGGATTCAGTTAGTTTAGCTAATTCCTCATGGGACCAACACCTCAACTGCTACACTTATAACCCGTGCACTTTTCAAATATTAAGGGTATATAATTATAAAACTTGCTCAACAAGTTTTTGACACCGCTGTCAGGGAGTTAGTTTGGATTCCTTTAGTCTAAGAAATTTTCACCTCTCGTGTGTTCGCGCGATTGCATGAACATAAGAGTTCCTCAGAGTTTAAGTCAGATAGCCGAAACTTTAGTTATTGAAATCACCCATTTGGAACAAACAATTCGTCGAGCAAGACATCAAGAAAAAGAAATCGAAGAACCAATGGTTAAAACTTTGCATTAAGAATTCAATCAAGGAGGAAATCAAGGAAACCAGTTATAAACCTTTATGTATTTCTTAAGACTAGGGTTCAACATTGTAAATCAAGGTATGATTCGACCACCAGTTTAAGCAGTCTTATTTGAGATTAATTCATCCTTGCTAAACATGCTACAAACTAATGTGACAATTCTACGGGTTGACTAATGAGGATCCTAGTGTTCATATAGTGAATTTCTTAGAAATTTATGATACCTTCTAATATCATGGAATGCCAGAAGATGTCGTTAGGATGAGGCTCTTCCCTTTCACGCTACGGGATAGAGCCAAGGCATGGTATCATTTGCAAAATCCTACAAATGTCACAATTTGGGAGACGTTGGTTTATGCATTCCTGTATAAGTACTTCCCTCTTACTAAGATGACAAAATTGATAAAGAAATCACGAATTTCCAACAAAGTGATGGGGAGTCACTTTATGAAGCGTGGGAAAGGTATAAGGATTTTCAAATGAGGTGTCCTTACCACAACTTACCCAAGAAATTCCTGCTATAAACCTTCTACAATGGAGTTACTACACCCACACGAGGCACCATAAATGTAGCATCTAGAGGACCTTTAATAAGGAAGATGGTTGATGAAGTGGAGGAATTATTGGAGGAGACGATAAGTAATATGTCTTTGGATGATGGATAGAAGTAGATAGCATACAACTCTCCAAAAGCAAAAGGGAGCCATAGCTGTTGACTCAATAATGAAAATGTAAGCCAAAATTGACAGCTTAACCTGATAACTTAATAACATGAAAAGCTCCTCTTCAGCTCCTGTGAACTGTGTGGACAAGACAACCATGATACCATTGACAACTTTCTGATGCAAAATAACAAATTGGAGCAGCTAAATTACATGGGAGCACAGTTTGGTCGAGGAGGGGGCAACAGTCCTTACTCATACACGTATAATCCTGGGTGGAAGAACCACCCAAACTTTTCTTAGTTAAATAATACAGGAGGTCAATTTCGACCTCAAGGGCCACCTGGTTTTCATTAAAAGAAACCAAACTCCACAGATGCTAAGTTAGACAAAATATTGGATAAGATCGAAAGAATTGATGAAGCTTATAAGATGTAACATCTAGTTTCTGAAACTTGCTTAGGGTTAAAATCCTAGATCAAGCATTCCATATACATGCATAACATTAGCATTCATACACGAATTGTATTTTGTACACATTTCAAAGATATTATATGCACTCAATTGACTAATTTTGGGATATGAAAGATTTTAAATAATTATGATGTGAATGTGTGGTTATGTGTTGTTTGTGTCTAGAATTTTGTTTTAGATGGATTAAAATTAGTGAATTGGAAATTTATTGTTACAATTGGGTGATTAATGAAGTGTTATATGCATCTAGTCTAGGAAAAATGTTAAATGGCAAGACAAATTGATACATGAAAATTTAGGTTGGTTAGGCCTATGAAATGGTGACACGTGGCACTGGAAATGAGTGACAAATGGCTAGCTAATTGGGTGAAATGGCTAGAATAAATGAGTGACAAATGGTGGTATAGTTGAGTGAAAAATGGACCAAACATTAAGTGACAATTGGTGGTTGAAGGATGAGACATATGGCTTGGATCTTGCATGACAAGTGTCATGCCAATTGTCCATATTCTCACTATACACCTACACCCACGATTTTCCCACACTTGAAAGACTATTTTCCTTTTTTTCTTATTACATTTACCCTCTCTATCTTCCTCACCACCGACTCACACACATAACCTTTGCACTTTGAGTTTTGCCCAAAATCTTACACCTTGTCATTCCAAAATCTAGTTGTCTTCATCTTGTTCTTGGAATATACCTTATCTTTGCTTAATTGGAGGGACAGTTAGCTTGAAGATTGAGGACATTTTGAGCTAAACAAGTAAGTAACATTTTTTTCTTTATGGTTTGCTTTAATAATAAGATTTCGGTGATTGTTTAAGGATGGATTAGTTGTGATAATGGTGCTTAAGGTGTGCTGGAATATGTTAGCTGTAGAGTTTCCACTGAATAGGCATTCGTATTTTAGCCATATCTTGATCTTTAGATATCGAAATCGGATTATTTTTAATTAATATTAACCTAGAGAAATATGGCTACAATTTTTATGAAAGAATCTAATTTTAATTCTGTTTCTAATGCTTTCAAAATTTTGCTTGAAGTTGAGTACTGGGTGCTGTCGCGGTGTGAGAATAGTCTATAGGATGTTTGGTATAACTCGTAGAATACTAAACTAAACCACATGAACTTGATGTCGTTAGAAACTTAAGACATATAGAAACATTTGTTTAGAAGAATGTATTGCCTAAATACGTCATTTTCTATGTCAAAAGGGCCATGCAAAACTGACCCGAAAATTTGTCTTAAGAAAAACTGCAAAATTAGAGTTATAGGTAGAAATTTTGGTTTCAATTTCATCTTACTCTTTCGACCAATTGTACATATCTTTAGGGCATGAATTTGAAGAAACTCAAAGAATGAAAGTTGTATATTTAGATCTTAGCTCGACCTCTGTGAAAGTGTCTTGATAAAATAGTAACTAGAGCTTAAGTTATGCTTGTTTTTCCTAATACTGCCTGTGACAGGCCCCTGTGCAGAAACCTTATATTATTTCTTAATTTTTGGGGAATTTAGAGCTCGAATTAGTCAAAGTATAAAGCATGAAAATGATTATTGATGTCTTATTAATGTCTCTATTTTGTCCAGAAGATATCTTAATAAATAGATGTAGTTAATTGAAGTCATAACCTAAAGAATGGACTGTTTTGATGAGGTTGAGTTCAAATCTGGAAATTTTGAGTTATTTAGGGAATAAATGAGTTCTTTTTGTGAAAACATGAACTTAAGAACATAAGAAATGTGTATAAGCTATGGAAGAATGAGAATTGGAGAACATGGGGTATTTATGAATGAGAATTGGGTGAATGTATGAGAATATGTTGCTGGAAGAATTTTGGGGAATGCATAGATTTGGCTTGCTAAAATTTCAGATGTAAAGTACCAATTGTGTGTGTATTATAAGGAGCTTTTTTATCATGAAAAATGTTCAAGGATATGTGTAAAATCTGAGTTGGTAATGATATAAAGATGTTCTCATGAATGTAACGTGATTCAAAGTATGTAAGTGATGAATCGGGAATGATTGAATGAGAACTAGGAATTGTGTGAGTGTATAATCCTAGGAAAAAGAGTAATGAATGTGTGAGTGATAAATTGAAAGTGATCAAGTGTATTAAGGCATAAACCTAATTGCAAACTAGATGATGCATAAACCATAATGAATGTATAAGTATGATTTGTGAATAACATTTCATACCTGGAATAATCAATTGAGCATGCATTAAACTTGATACAAATACATGTTGAGAATTCATTTGGATGATCAATTAGTGATGTGTGTATTGTTTGATTTAGAGACAAACGTCGACTGACACCATCCAGACATTATCGACACGTCGAGGCAATAGCTATCTGGAGTGTAGTGTGAGTTAACTTAGTTTTGTAAACTCAAATATTTATGTTTTTGTTAGAATTGTATATATAGTGGGTAATCTAGATGTGAGTTTTCGATTGGTAATGTATTCTGTTCAAATTGTGTTTATTAAACTTAATTCCTCTATATTGAATTGATATTCATATAGTTGTGATACTACTGATTCCAGATAATTGATTGTCTGAGGAGTTCGATATTCGGGGCTGTATTGGGAGTGCTTGTGATTTGAATGTGAATAAGGAAATTGAAAGCTCAATAATTTGTTGAATGCCAGACTTAGATCTGATGAATTGTGAAAATTGAATGTGCTCATTGACTGAAAGTGTGATGATAGATTATGTGAACTATGATACTCTATTACATGATGCATGTTCACATAAAGGAGTTGTGACCAGAGTAGCCAACGTGAAAAGAGCTTTAAGCTCAGTTATACGCATCAGAGCCTCAAGCTCAACGATTAATGAGCCCAGTATCTACAATGGATAGGGGATAGTACTGAAAAGAGCTTAGTATCCACAATAAATACGAGACAGTGAAATAGGCACTCGGCCACAACGAAGTTAAAATGGAATGAGTCTCATTTGCTTTTGCATTTGTATCTTTAAATGTGTTCATGATATTGATTGCAAATGAATGTTGAACTATGTTATGTTGATATTGAGAAATGCTTATGACTTTGATGGTGATATGAAGAATTGTGATAAATGAGTGTTATGTTCTGAAATGATTATATGATATTCTTGCATTCAGAATGTACTTTTGGAATGAATTAAAAAGTTATTGTATTTTTAAATGCTTCTTTTATTATGATACAAATTGTAGAATATGAGTTATGCTCTGAGTGAAACGTTACTTTGATTGAGCTGAATGTTATTCATTGATATGTATGTGTTCTGTTTTGAGTGAATACATCGATGATGGTTTACTCACTGAGTTCTCAAAACTCATCAAAATTGCCATATTATTTTTTTCAGGTTCAGGAGAAATCTAGCTAGTCTAGTTGAAGTAATTGCTGTATTTGGATATGGGTCAGTGTTGGGATCAGTTGTACCTACAAATGTCTTAATTTTGTTGTATCAGGAATTGTATTTTTCAACTGTTGTATATTATACATGTGAATTTTAGAAATGTAATGACATTTGAGACTGTATATGTTTGTGAATAAACATGGAACAACATGATTATTGGAATGCTTTATGTTATGTTCAATGAATTAAAATGTAAATTGAATTGATTTAACCATCTTAATGTGTCATTTTTGTAGAGTATATTCCCGAATATCCTTCGCTATGTCGGGTATATACTCTATGGGAGTGGTATGTTATATTGCACATGAACTATAATAAATAATACCTTTAAAAAGACCTCAAAGAGAAGGGAAGTTAGTTATTTCAAATGATTATATGGTTTATTTACAAGTTAGATGTTGATATTGGAATCAACAAAAATCCTTTCATTTTCATAAGTAATAAAATGTACGGAGTTTGAAAAATAGATTAATGTCATGAAAGATGATTTAAAATCCATAAATGATAATAACTTTTAGGATCTCATTGAATTCCTAGAAAGTTCTAAATGATTTGGGTGTAAATAGGTTTTCAAAATCAAATGTGACTTAAATGGCAATGTTGAATGATATAAGACTTGACTTATAACTAATGATTATACTAAAAAAGGTGATATCGATTATAAAAAGACATTTTTACTTGAATTAAAGAAAGACTTATGAGTATTGTAAAGTAATTATGGCTCAGTATATTTTAGAGTACACCAAACATAAGTGAAAACAACCTTTCTATATAGGGATCTTAAAGAGTTTGTATTTATGAACCAACATGAAGGTTTCTCAGCAAAAGATCAAATAGTGTATAAACTTAAGTATTCAATATACAGACTTAAACAAACTTCTTGACAATGATATCTTAAGTTCCAAGATACTATAATATCTTTTTATTTTTAAGAAAATATTGTTGATTGGTGTATATATCAAAATAGCAGTAGGAGTAACTTGTTTTCTCAATTTTTTATGTTGATGATATCTTACTTGCTATTAATGATTTAGGCATTCAACAAATATTCTCTGTAATATCCCGTTTCCATACTAAGGGCTAGAACCATAGATTTTCGTAATTGAGAAATAGCAATGAGATATTAGAAAAATGCATTTCATGCTCATGCATAGTGTTAGCATTTAGGCACGTGAATTTGAATTTTTGCACACATTAAAATGATTGTACATGCATTCATAGACATTCTAGGTATAATTGATTTATAATTGAATTGTGAATGTGTTTTTGTTGAGAATTATGGCTTTTATATGTTGAAAATTAATTTGGAGAGTGTATTTAGTAATTTAAAATTTTTGGAGAATTTTAGAAAATTTTCTAAAATTTTGGACTAGGAAAAATGCCAAGTGGCAAGACAATTGATACATAGTAGTAGAATTAAGAGTCAAATGATGTTGAAAATTTTTTATAAATGACATTTGGGTTTAATGATATATGTCATTGAAATTTGGAGACAATTGGAGTAGAAATTGGAGTTGATCGGACAAATTGAATGAGAAAACCTAAGTGAACCTATAAGGAGATGACATGTGGCAAGTGAAAATATCACTTGCCAAGCCATGTCTTAAAACTCAAGATGCTTTCTAATTGAAGGGTGTTTGTTCTTGTTTTCTTCTTCTTTTACGTGACCTTCTTTTCTCCTTCTTCATGAATTTTGTTCCCAACCTTCACCGACTTTGAACTTAGCCCTCTTATCTTTCATTTGCTACTCTTATCTTGTTCTGTTTTTCATTTCTCACTAATGACCCAACCTCCCAACCTCCATGATGATTTACATGGGTTTTACGAGAATCTAATGTTGATGTTCTTTTGAAGGATTTGAAGAGAAATCAAGTAAGTTATGTGTTGATTTTTATGGGATAGAACTTGTATGTTAAATAATTTGAGATTGATGGATTGGTCATAAATTTATATGTATATTTTATGGATGAAGAATAAAGATTGTTGATGTCTTGTTTTGAGTATATGATTTGTTGATGATTGATAAATTTTTGTTGAGATGATTTTTGAGATAGAAAAGTCATTATGATAAATGTGTATATGATGTGTTTTGTTGTTGGTGAATATGACCAAGCCTGGATTTTGAATTGTGTATTCATGATATTGAACTGTAATTTGGGTATAAGTGAAGAGGAAATGATGTGGATATAAGTTAGAAGTGATAGACTAAGCAAAAGAGATGAATTAGGATGAAATTGTTGATGAAGTGTGCTGGAAATGTGTTAGATGTAGTGTTTCTACTGAACATACATTGGTTTGTTTGACATATCTTGATCTAAAGATATCTAAATAGGATGATTATTGATTTATATTAAACTATATAAGAAGGGCTACAATTTTTGTGAAGACATCGAGTTTGAATTCTATCTCTAAGAGTGTTGAAAATTGTCTTGAAGTTGAGTTTCATATTTGTCTCTATTTCTGAACAGTATGGAGTAAATTGTGTATACCTTTCAGAATACCTAGCCAAATTGTATGAACTTAGGTTCTTTAGAAACTTAAGACATAAATGAACAATTGTTTAGAAGAAGACTTTACCTAAAAACCTCATTTTCTAGGTGTAAAATGGAAGTGAAGTTCGGAAAAAAATAGAAGATATAAGGAGGAGTGCGTCGGCCAAGAAGTAGGTCACTATCGTGGTCGCCTCACGATCGTGACATCGTTGGTGAGTCATGATCGTGACCCTGAAGGTGATATGTGGGAGATACCTTTTAAACATGTGTTAGTATTTTGATGATAACTTGAGCTGTAGATGTCCAAATGAGGTGATTGTTGATTCAGATTATGTTGATTTAGATTAAACTAGAGACATAATTCTACAACTTTCTTGAAGAAGTGTAAATTTAATTCTATCTTTAAGACTTTCAAATTTTGGTGCAAAATTGAGTCTTAGTTGAGGTTGTAGTACTACCCGAGACATAAATTATGTCTTGCTGTTTTCATAAAAATTGGATGGATATAGGATGAATCAGACAAAGCTTTCTTCATAAAAGTTGTAGTTAATTCCCTTATCTTTCAATTGGTACTAAGTTTGTAATTTTTAGATATCTGAGTTGAAAGTTATGAGTTGTACAATTTTAGGGTATGATCCTGATCTAGCCAAAAGTTCAATTATACATAGTCTGTGGTATTTTGAGCATAACTCATAGGATATTGAACCAAATTGAATGAACTTGGTGTCATTGGAAACTTAAGAGATAGAAGAACAATGTTTTAGAAGAAATTATCCTTAAATGACTTCATTTTCTCAGTCAAAAAGAACTTGGAAAGTTTGTCATAAAGTGTGTCTTAGAAAAAATTTGAATTGAAGAAATGAGTTATGAATTTAGATTTTTTATGGTTTTATTGAGGTATAAATCATAAGTATAAATAATACTTATGTGAGTTTGGAAATATGAATGATTATGTGATGAGAATAATGGAAAGATACCTAGGATTGTCATTGAGCATGCATTATACACAACACATAGACATATGTATATGATTGGGTGTTCATATGATTGTCCAATTAATAATGTGTGTAAATGTATATTATATGATGTTGATACACAAGATAGAACCTCCGTATCCAGATGCTTCCAGATTATAGAAGTTAATGCTAATTTAGAGCGTACTGTTAGCAACCTACATGGTCTCACTCAATTAATTGTTTATTTTATATTATGTTTGAATTATCGAATGAATGTGATTTGATTGTGCTAATTCTGGATAGTAAAGGTCAGTTAATTATGATGAATGAATGTGATATTTGAAGTGCTCCTTGCATGTGAATATGACCAAATAAATGTGTTTTCTCAACTTAAATGTTGAATGCCGAGCCAAGGTTCGATGACATGTGAAAGTGAATGTGTAAAGTGAAATAAAGTGACTGATTGAGCATATATGACTGATGCATTTCATTACATGAATGCAT
>JAOTAY010000008.1:29627773-29656839 GCA_025629805.1 Erythroxylum baracoense | reverse complement strand
GAGATTGGATATGCATAAAAATAATACCAACACATTTTTCTTTTAACTTTTTTTGTTACCTTAGAAGACGTCTTCAATCTAAGGATGGAAGTTTCTGACTGTTAAGAAATTTAAGAAATGTCATGGTCAAGGTATCACGTCCTAAAGCTTTTCTTTTGATTCTTATTTTTCTATCATAATTTTGCAAAATATTTTTTATTGCATTACTTCATACATTTCTCTCTTTATTTCTTTCTTGCCTAGTTTTCTGTTGTCTCACTATAGCTTTATTATGGATCTTTGTGATAGCCACTGCTTATACTTGGTATATTTTAGGTAATAGTGGTGGTCCTGCCTTCAATGACAAAGAGAAGTGTATTGGCATGGCATTCTAGGTGTTAAAATTAATTCATCTTTTCTTGGTCTGAAATATGTGTTCTATACTTCATAGTTCTAATATTTACTCATTTTTTACTTGTTTACAGGTGGGAAGATAATTCTAATTCTCATGCTTTGTTATTCTTACCCAAAATTAACTGTTGTTTTTCACTGTTTTCACTGCATAGTTTTTGTAGGTTTACGGATCTGAAGAGGCCAAGAACATTGGATATGTGATTCCCACAATGGTTGTTTCTCATTTTCTGAATGATTATGAGAGGGATGGGAAATATATTGGTGAGGTTCTCTTATTATTTACATTTGTTTTTGTACTCATTCATTTAAGATCCGAAACCATCAAAAGTTTGAACTAATTACATTGTTGTTTTGACCTTTTCTAGAGAGAAATATTTTCTGTAGAGTCTACAATGGTGTGGTTTTATAACTACGCAAGAGAAAGTCAGGATCCCACATTCACCTATTCTTTCAATGCAGTCTCTATAGTAAAGTAGCGAAATCTATCATGCTCTCATGTAGAGTGATTGAATAAAAATGTATACATTTAATTTCATTTTTTCATAAGCTCAAACTAGTATTGAAATATTGAGGAAGTTTTTGGATTTGGTAATAAGCTAACCTTAAAGGCAAAGGTTTGGACTAATATTTAGGCAATAAGAATGGTAGAAAGTTGATCTAAGAACAATTACTTTGATCACTATGGAAATAAAATAATTGTGAAAGCCTAAAGAGAGAAGGAACACAAGTTTTATGTGGCTCAACCTTAAGTCCTACATCTATGGACATATAAAACAAAGGTACGAAAGTGTTATTAATTAGGTTTATCTCATTTGTATACTCAGGCTATACATGCTAATTAGGTTTATCTCATTTGGATTAATTTCCTTTACTTTGCACTATTTTGTTATTCCATTTTAACGCACATTTTCTTGATGGACTGAATGCATTTAGCAGTTTGATTCCAAAATACTCCTTTGTAGCAACTGAAATAAACCTTTGACTTAACTGGAATTGATTGAAATGAGAGAAGATGCTTAGTTTGATTAGGTTGGTAGTAAAGTAGTTGGCTTAATCTATTCACTGCAATGAACTTAGATGAGTCTATGTCATGTATCGACTTAATTACATGATATTTTTACTCACTCACTCACATTTTATGCTGTCTATATGTACCTGCCTTAGTTTAGGAAAAGAGATGAATATGAAGAACTTCTTTAACATTGTTTGTTTTCTTTTCTTGATAACAAAAAGCTATACAAGGGTATTATATATATATAAGAGAGTAATGATTATAAGTAGAAAGATTATTCTGTAATAAATCATTAACATCTTAATTCTAGTTATGAATTGCTGAAACTAAAACTGAAATGAATTGACTAGCATGAATACATAAATGTAATCCCAAAGTTAAAAGAGATTTCTAGAATGCCATTGGATAGAAAGGAAGGTTTTAGCACAGCATTTACCTACTCCCATCATCTAAACCTCAGTACTATATAGAGCTTTAAATCTATTTATCCCCCAACATCACCCAGAAGTAGAATGACAAATAGAAGCATCTTAAACTACGAAAAGATAGAAAGAGTCTAAAGAAAATTAGCACAGAAAAGAAAACCTAAGGGATGTTCACATAATGTCTTACTCAGCAACAGGAGCACATTAACTTGAATTTTAAGAAGTCTTCATGTCAACTAAAGAACCAAAAACTATTGCACATAGGCTAAAAGAAGTGGCCAGACAACTGTGAAAATATTATGACTTACTCTTTATCCAAGGGCCACCAAACTTTGATTTTACACCCAATTAGTTCTTCATTGTCAATGACACTTTTCTTTGTTTAGCACTGGAAAAAGGAAGAGCAAAAGGAAGTTAAAGCAAAACAATAAGAGAAATAAGTAGGACATCGTATTATATGTTGAAAGGGAAATGGGTATTATAGAAAATGAAACTTACCTGCTAAAACCGAAGAAAAGGGAGAGAAGCCCAAATCGAAGTGACTAATGTTCGTGTAGTGGAAACCGTCGAAAGGAGGAGAGAGGGCAGAGGGGACTGGGACGTTTTAAGAAACCGAAAACGACGTCTTTTGGTTTTAAACCAAATGACGACGTGTTACTCCTGCAGAAGAACGTTTTTAACTAGGCCTTCTGTGACGTTTTCTTCAACAAAACATCGCAGATTCTATTTCGTGTCGTTTTATTCATAAAACATCGCAAAAAGTATCAGAATACGTCACGAAAAGCTTTTACAATCCGTGATGTTTTACCAAAAAAATGTCGCGGATTGTGTTAATTTTTTGTAGTGTGATTTGATTTAATTTTCTAAATTACTATTTCAGTTTATTTCATCATACATTTCAATCAGTTATTCACTTGTTTAGATTAGATAATTGAAGAATAGTCACTACTAGTAGTCACAGCGTTTGTGGGATTAACATTAGACTCACCTAGACTATACCATAAAAAAAGTATACTTACTTGTGTGATTTCTTTAATATTGTTCATTATATTTCATTTTATTTATTCATAATTTGTATCATAGTTCAAAGTTTTTCTTTATTTTTAGTACTTTTCTTGAATTTTGTTTACATATTTACATATTCAATATTTATTTCTATTGAGATTAAGCCAGCCTTGCTAAACATGTTGTAAACCAATGTGACAATTCTATAAGTTGACTAATGAGGATTTTAATGCTCATATATTGAATTTCCTGAAAATTTGTGATACCTTCCAATATCATGGAATGCCAGAAGATGTCGTTAGGATGAGGCTCTTCCCTTTCACGCTAAAGGATAGAGCCAAGGTATGGTATCATTCGCTAAATCCTATAAATATCACAATTTGGGAGCAATTGGTTTGTGCATTCTTGGATAAGTACTTCCCCCTTACCAAGACGACGAAATTGATAAAGAAAATCACGAATTTCTAACAAAGTGATGGGGAGTCGCTTTATGAAGCGTGGGAAAGCCATAAGGATTTTCAAATGAGTTGTCCTTACCACAACTTACCCAAGGAATTCCTGCTGTAAACCTTCTACAATAGAGCCCACCCAGACAAGGTACCATAGATGTAGCATCTGGAGGATCTTTAATGAGGAAGATGGTTGAGGAAGTGGAGAAATTATTAGGGGAGACAGCAAGTAATATGTCTTTAGACGATGGATAGAAGTAGATAGCACACAACTCTCTAAAAGCAAAAGGGACCCATAGCTGTTGACTCAATAATGGAAATGCAAGCCAAAATTAACAGCTTAACTCGATAACTTAATAACACGAAAGCCTCCTCTTTAGGTCTTGTGAACTGTACGGATAAGACAATAATGATACCATCGACAACTTTCTGATGTAAAACACCAAATCGTAGAAACTCAATTCTATAGGAGCACAATTTTGTCAAAGAAAAGGAACAATCCTTACTCAAACATGTATAATCCTAGGTGGAAGAGCCACCTAAACTTTTCTTAGTCAAACAATATAGGAGGTTAATTCCGATCCCAAGGACCACCTGGATTTCATAAGGGGAAAACCATCTCCACGGACGCTAAGTTAGACAAAATCTTAGACAAGATCAGAAGCATGGATGAAGCTCATAAGAGGTTGGAAGAAAGGTTCGAACAAGTAATGAAGAATCATGTATCTTCCATCCACAACTTAGAAGTCCAAATGAGCTAATTGGCCACTGCATTATCTGCACGAAAAGTAGGGAGCCTTTTGAAAAATACTAAAACAAATCTAAAGGAAAGGATAATGGCGATCACCCAGGCCACTGAAGATAAGCTCAATCAAGTTGAAGAAGAAAGGGAAGAAGAAAAGAAAAGGGCCAACGAAAGCTCCCTTACAAAAATCAAGCAGTATCATCCTACAATTCCATACCCCATTTTAATGCAAAGAAAGCCAAAAGAAACATAATTGAATGAGGTTGTTAATATAATAGAGCAACTAAAAACATAACTTGCCCTTATAGAATCCATAAAAGAGAAGTTAATAAATAGAGAGGAACCAAAGAAATCAAGATATGAAGTTTTAAGCAAAGAGAACTCCAACGAAGTGGCAGCATTACCAAACAAGCAAGATGATCTAGAGGATTTTTATATTCCCTATACTATTGGTAGTGTCAAAATGGATAAGGCTTTTGCAGACTTAGGAGCTGGCATAAGTATGATACCTTACAATTTATGCAAAAAGATGGAGCTAGGTGAATTAACATCAATCAGGATGTGTGTACTAATGGTTGATAAATCAATCCACCATCCTAGGGGCATAATCATGGACGTTCTTGTTAACATTGACAAATTCACCTTTCCTACATACTTCATTATCTTAAAGATAGAGGAAGATTTAGAGACACCCCTTATCTTCGAACGACCATTTTTAGCTATCGCTCAGTCTCTTATAGCCATTGATGAAGGCGAGTTAACTCTAAGAGTGAGGGATGAGAGGGTTTCATTTAAAGTATCTAATGGTACAAGAAATTCTTTCAAATTTATGGACACTATCAAGAGAAACCAGTCTTGTGAAAAATTTGAGCAAAGTTATACTCACAAGGACCCACCAAAAAAGCCACAAATTTGAAAGAATAATTGAAAGAAGAAGACGAGGAAGAAAGGTGGTGGGAAGCACAATCTGGTAGCTCACTTATAGGTAATGAAACCTACAGGGGTGCCACAAGTACATGATTTGCTTGTCCCACCGTCAACAAAAGAAGTACGTCAAGCTAGTGATGGTAAATGAAGCGCCGCATAAAAGGAAACTCATGATTTTTTTGAAAAATCAAATAATATATATTAAATTATAGCAAAAGCTAATACACGATCCTAAACAAGGATCATACAATTACAGACAAAAGAGGCTATACTACAACAAAATACAAAATATATATCAAATTAAGCACATTGCTTTAAGATCTTGACTAATTATGCATTGCTTTTCATTGGCTATCATACTAATCATATTGACAATTTGCTCGACAAGTTTATACTTGTGCTGCTCCTCATTCTTATAGAATCTCCTATTCCCTTCTCTCCAAATGTAATAGATTATCATCTGAAATGAAGTCTTGATGAGGATCCTCTTCCTCTGACCTATTTTGGTGAATTTAATGATAGTATTCAATGTCTCATGCCATACAAAATTGATGCTTGGAAGTTGTATCATATTCAAAATACCCATGATTTTAACTTTTTGTTGTTTTATCTTTTGCTTTAGATTAGGATTTCAATTCTGGTTTTGCGTGTTTTTCGTTACAAGTTAATATCTTGGAAAAATCGAGCTGGGTTTTTTTTGTCTCTCTCTTTTTTTCACAATGGATTGGAAGGGTATGGAAGGCAAAACAATAAGATGATGATGCAAATATAAGGTAGGGAAGGAATTTGGGAGTGACATAAGGAAAAGAATCAAAAAAGGGAAAGGAGTGTAAAATTCCCAATGTCACGATCGTGACTTAATTTTGAAGTCTGAACCTTCTGTCACAATCGTGACCCTATTCTAATCCTTCTATCACAATTAGGACATCTTAGAATAGTCCTAGATGAAATTAGGAGTTTAGGAAAAGTTGTTGGGATTAAAAAAAATAATATTAGAACAAAATAAGAAGATCAATTAAAATTCATCTAGGATTTTCAAGGAAAAAAAGCCATGAGAACTCTATATTCTTTCGTTGTTCTTTGTTCTTTATTCTTTTGTTAATTTTACTATAAACTAGTTGGGATAAGTAACTAGATATGATGAGCCCTATAATTTATAGTTTGAAATGATTTCTTTTTATAAAAAAAATTATAGTTCCATGAGATGCAATAAAATTTTTATATTATATTGAATTACAGTAAGGAAGATAAAAGATTAAACATACTCATATATAGGATTGAAGTAGCATAGAAGGTATTCTATATAGCATAAGTCATAATGTGAATAATGGTGGTTTCGTGAATCCTAGCTATTAGGATCCATAATCTTTCCGAGTTAGGGTGTAACCTATAAGGAGAGTCTATATATCATTTTAATGCATTCTTTAAAAAAATTTTATGTGAAGAAACTTTTGGTTGAAAATACTTACAAATTGGCATTGTATATATCTTGATGGTGAGTATACAATTACAGCTTTAAGATTCTTATCGGTCTAAAGAAACTAGAATTAATCATTAAATTAGAATAAATTCAATTATAATAATGTTTGGAGGGTTTCTTATCTAGATCTAGTTATTGAATTGATTGTTTATTGTTACTGTTGATTTGATTTAATTTTCTAAATTCCTATTTCAGTTAATTTCATCATACATTTCAATCAGTTATTCACTTATTTAGATTAGATAATTGAAGAATAGTCACTATTAGTAGTCACAATGTTTGTGGGATTAACATTGGACTCACTTAGACTATACTATAAAAAAATATATACTTACCTGTGTGATTTCTTTAATACTGTTCGTTATATTTCATTTTATTTATTCATAATTTGTATCATAGTTCAAAGTTTTTCTTTATTTTTAGTACTTGTCTTGAATTCTGTTTACATATTTACATATTCAATATTTATTTTTATTGTCGATTTTCTTAACTTGTCTTTCAATGTTAATATTTTATATTTTATACTTAAATTATACATAAATTTATAAATATAAGTTTCGTTAAAAGAAATCTCTTAAATATGATTATCCAACTAATGACTAGAGTATTCTTTGAAAACTTATTTCTGTTTATTCTTATATCAGCGCGTTTCATAAGATTTAAATTTAAATTTTCTAAATATTTTAATTTGTTTTGGTTATCTACATTTAAATATGTATATTTTTATGATGCCTATAAGTCCAGCATTGAATATCTTGAATAAGCTAAGTAAAAAAGAAAAGAAGAGTGATTTTTTTAATGAGATAATCTCAATTTTATTCTTGAGTTCAAGTGTTTCAGTTGTTATAATTATAATTCATAACAAAAGTTTACTTGATCTGAGGAACAGGCAGGAGACAATTATGAGGAGACCAACTCCGTGAAAGAAAATGAAGACAACAAAAAAAAATCAGGTTTAGAAATTTGCAGCCATCTGACACAGTACTGCTTAATCTTTAATTACGGGATTTACTTTCGAACTTCTGTAATGTGTCAGCAATTTCCATCATGGATGGCCGGTATTCAGGCTCCACGTGAAGACATCTAAAAGCAAGGACAGCCATCGCAAAAGCCTGCTTCGGAGCATACCTTCCGTCCAATCTTTGGTCCATTATACTGCGCAACCTATGCTTATCTGACAAGGATGATCTTGTCCAGTGGACAAGGCTACGTTGCCCCGGTGGACGTCTTTTATCAATTGCCCTTAATCCTGTTAACATTTCCACCAACACCACTCCATAACTGTATACATCGCTCTTTACATACAGGTTTCCTAAGGAACAGTTATTCATAACCATAAGTGACGTTTTGAAGCATCTATTTGCGTCATCCATATCTAAAGGATGTCAAATATTACCTCCGGTAGTATATTCTGGAGCAGCATAGCCAACTGTTCCCACAACTTGTCCTGTCACATGTGATCTGCCATCTGACTCTGAGGGTCCCCATTTTGCCAAGCCGAAGTCCGATATCTTTGGATTATAAGACTTTAAAGTTTGAAGAAATAATATGTTAGAGAAGAGTAAATGTGTGAACTATGTGCAGTGCTTTTGATGGCTTCATTTGATCTTCTAAAAGAAAATGATACTACAACTTTAGTTACCTCATCAAGGAGAACATTTGAGGACTTGAAATCCCTAAAAATTATTGGCTTCTCCATAGAACTGTGCAAATATGACAAACCTCCTGCCATTCCAATTGCAATCTTAAATCTTGTTTCCCAGGGAAGCGACTGACCCGAGCCTCCTCCACCAGCAGAAAAGATGGCAAATCATTGATATGGCTGTCTTAAAACAACAAATTTAACATCGTCTAGTATTAAGGCCTACTTACTTCCAAACAAATGATAATTTAAGCTTCCTTTGGGCATGAATTCATAAACGATGAGTAGCTCTTCATTTTCTTTGCAGTAACCCAAAATCCTTACAATGTTCGCATGAGAAAGCCTCCGCAAGAAACCTATCTCTGTCTGCACTGAAGATTATGGTCAGGTGGTTTATGGTTTATGGGAAAGCTATAACAATTACAACAGGTAAGATATGTTCACCCTCACCCTCCATTGTCGATATCCTTGTTTGCTGGTTAAATCCAATCTTTTTACAGTAATTGCCCGCCTCCTGGTGTGTTGAGATGTAACCCTCTCGTTTAGCCAACCCTTATTGACACTCCCGAAGCCTCCTCTTCCTAGCACCATGATTCTTTTAAAATTAGAAGTTGCAGCCTCGAGCTCTGCGTAGTTGAAAGCTTTCAACTTGGAGTCGATGTCCCAATCTGGAAGAGCCTCGTCACCAGCTGTCGCAACTGCGAATTCGTTGTCATCAACAACGTTCCAAACTGCTACTGACTCCACTAGCTTGTGACATCCATGTCGTCAAATTGGTGGTCGTCATGGAGAACCAGCTATTATGGGACACATTGGTGCCAAGAAAACTTGAATCGCCTGTAAAGAAAGTTATATGTTTCAATTGACTGAATGACTTGGGCTAAGGATTGTTCCTGAGATTTTTTCTAACTAAGCTTCTCTAATCCATCGCATGATTCTTGCTTTGATGAAATATCCTGTTGTTTCTCTTCCTGAAGTTTGCTTCATTCTAAATCTTGTTCATGAATTCAATGATCCAAACAAGTGTCTCATGCTAAGAGGTGGCTGACGACTGGATATTACCATATCCGCAAGTTGTTTATATGAGACCTGAACCTAATGAACTCACTCTCTTCCATCTACACCCTAAACTGAATTCAAGTCAAGACCCATTACACGATCCCAGCGTCAGTTTTTGTTCCAGTATTCCCACAGAAGGTTCGAACTACTGTATGATCATTATATTGAGCCAACTACACCTGTTGGATATATCTGGAGAATCGGTGATCGTACGGTTAAGCAGTAAATGAAAGCAAGTGTACGAGTGCATGATAATTGAAAGTTACAGAAACAAAGAATTTAATGTACCGTCACTGAGATGTCCAACAGGGCTAAGGGCGGTGTCAGAGTCAGGGATAGGACTGGGTGGCGGAGGTTGACCGGGTGGTCGTACTGAGGTTGAAATCGGAGCTGGATCTGATGATGAACCTGGTGGTTTGGTTCTTGCTGTGTTTGACTTCCAGGAGGCGCAACTCCAGCAACAACCCATAATCTAAGAATGTTTCTTCTTCTTGGAAATTATATTGTTCCTAAATATAAACGGAAATGGGTGAGAAGAGACGATGAATATTATTGATTATGACTTCTTTGTACAGCAATTCAATTCTATGTCAAACTCATAAAATTCAAGAATAACTTCTTTTGTTAGTCAGTGGTGATCTGTATAAAAGAAGGTAATTAATGATGCTTGTCAATCATTAGCAGAAGAGGGCCAATATCATCTACTTCGCCAGAGTTTAAGTTGACAATGAATATATGTAATATCCTTAGTTAATGGAATCAACAAATCAAATCTCAAAACTTTCAAATCAAGTCACTGACTAGAATTTCTGTTTTACCAATTAAACTCGTAGAAATTGTTACATGTAGTACGAACAAGTAATTCACAATTAATTGTCAATGTGCAGCGTATACAGGCATATGAAAGCAACCTCCTTATATGCATTCACAACAGTGCAATACTCTTCTTCAACATTTCCATAACAAACTTAACCATCGCATTTTACGTACGATTAAAGACAAGGTCGTCCTACGAAGCACAAACAAAAATAAAAAGACAAATGGGCGATGAAGGCTGCTCTAACCTTCCAAAACACAATTGATGTCGGTGTAAGCGTCTCCAGAATAACTAAAGTAGACCTGGCAAAAATACATGTCCCCACGTCAATGACGTTTGTTGGATACTATTAATTAGGAGTACAAAATACAACCAATTAAATTAACAGAAAGTCAACTTTCAAACCCGGAGTTCCCATACAGCTGTGTTGGCGCCGCCAGATACCAACCATTACTCGTAGACTATAATATATTTTATATGTTAAGCTTAAGCAGGTTCCTCTTTCACTTTCATGCCAATTCCGATACATTTTTCGTCGAGCTTATTTAAAGAAATAGTTGACGGCGTTTATCTAATTTTGTTTACTTTCATTTTTAATTTATCTAATAAAGATGCACTTTGGATACACATTTGTCCCCTTTTTCCAATCTGCCTACATCCAGGTTATTTCAAGGTATTGTTTTACGTCAACAGCAAATCACTTGTTTGCACGTTGTCACGCTATTTATTCTATGCATTTTGTTTAATTATTAATTTATTTATAAGATAAAGTTTATTGGATAAATATACTTAGTAGACAAAATTATTATGATATCATAATAGTGAGTTTCAAATTGCATTCGAGTATTGTTTTCAAAATTTTATAGTCCTTACTCTTTTAAAATTAGAAATTAATACAATGGTAATATTAATATATCTTATGTTGCTTCTTTCTCAATAAAGTACTTAATTTTGTATGTTAAAATATGGAGATAATTGAAGATATTGGTTTATACCTTACAACTAGTTAATTAGTTATATATTTGTGACAAATTTAACAAAAGCCATTCTTTATTTTATTCATGTATGTTTAATTAACTAACATATAATATAAAGTTCATGGGATAAATATAATTTACAAATGAAATTATGATCTGATCATAATTATAAAATTTATAAACATTTAGTTATTATCCCTAAATTATTTCTAGTAATTACTCTATTGAGATTAGATATTAATAGAACGAAAATATTAATACATTTTATGTTTTTTCTTTTGAAAAAATAGTTGAATTGATTCAATATACTAAAGTATGGAGATATTTAAACAATTTAAAGAACAAATTCATATGATTGAACCAACATGAGAATTTCATATGAAATGTTACTTATGTGTATATAAAAGTACTCATTGTCATGATTGTACAAGTGGCTTTTGACTTGCATTAAGAAGTTATATTTTGATACTATGTAGGTCCTATCCTAGTTAAGGTAGCTCGATCCGAGTGATTGAATATAAAATGAGCTATAAAAGATAGTTGAGTAATCAATATAAGATTTGCCATCTGAAAGTAAGTAGGAAGAATGTTCCTTTGTTTTTCAATTATTATTACTTTGAGAAAAATATGTAGCTAAGGTGAATTACATTTTAAAAATATTTCTTAAATTTCATTAAAAAATCAATTATAATTATTAGAAAACTAATATGATTGGACTCAAATACAATATACATTAATTTCACGTTCTATTGACGAGGGATTAAATATATGACAAACATAATTCATGAAGAGGTTTGCTAAATAAACTTTATCATTTCTAATATTTGGGTGACTATGATGTTTGATCTTTAGATGTCAATTTTGATCTTTAGATGTAATTATTTAACTAGAGAACCTCCTTTACTATAGTCTATATTTATTACCAATATATTTAAAAACTTAATAGGCCATATAGAAAAAACGATTGAAGAGAGAAAAAGGTTGTTGACTAAGTGAGGTTCTAACTCATAGTTTTGATGATAACAAAAATATATTGTTGTTAATGAATTTACTTTTGGTGATTTAATAGCTTCACTATAATTAACTCAAGCAATATGCGAATGCTGAATTTCAATAGAATCTTAAAGTGAGTAAAGGAATCAATTAAATAAATTGAACAATTAATAGAAGGAGAAAATGAAAAAAATGGAGCATATTTGTAATTCAAGTGATGAACCAAAAATAAGGAGGATTCAATCATACCTATGATTTAAGCAAATGATTGTAAATCATTCTTATATCCCTGCCGTAATTATTCTAATGAATTAGGAGTTTTATCATTCTATGATAATTTGAATATAAGGCATAATATATAAATACTTTTCTAATCAAAAGGAAATTTGATTGATTTTTAAAGAAATCTCTTGATCTTTAAACAAACTTTTGGAAAACTTTTTAAATGATTTTGAATCAAGTTTTTGTCAAAGGAGTGTATTTTGATCCTTAAAAAACTTAACAAGTTTGAAATTTTTATTTTTAGGTATACTAGTCACTCAATCTAGGTCAACGATCGATTAACGCTAGGTTATTTGGATACATTATTTGATAAATATAGGTGAGTGGTCGACCAATGCCTCTCAAAAACAATAAAAATTGTTTTATGATTTTGTAACCATACTAGTTGGTACATTGGTCAACCGGTATAGTACATTTATCAACTAATGTGTTTGTATTATTTGAAAAGACATTATCATGAGTATGTGAACATTTTGGTCAAACAATATGATAGAATATTTGGCAATTTTACTATCACTAATCATTGTAATGACTACTTTTTATTTTTAATGACAATTTTAGGTTATTTAAGTATAACAGGACAACATATAAGTTATGAAAAGTTTCTAGGGCAATATAAAGAGTTTCTAATAGCCTTAAGAGGTTAAAGGGTGCATATGTGTGTCATATAAGACGTATTGTGACTTTTATCCATTATTGTGAGCAATAAAAGGAGTTTTAAAGCTATATAATTATGGAAATTACTTAGGGTACACTTTATGAGGGTTCCTCTTAACCTTGAATAAGATTTGTAAATGATTACTTTTCACCTATGACAAAGCAAGATGATTGTAATGTTTCTCTTCATCTATGATAAACCAATGGTTGTTTACCCAAACTACTAAATTGGTTTTTATCTTTCTTTCCATACTCTTTTTTATTTATTATGATGATTGTTTCGTAATTATTGTAAGTGAATTTTTTATAAATATTCATTAGTTTATAAACAATAAAAAGTGAACACATATTAGTTACCCCTACTCATATGTGATTTGGGGGCCAAGAATTGGTATCAAATCATGTCTTGATCATTGCTTTTAAATTTTTAGTGACACTTTAGTAAAGATCCTTATGACATAATTTGATTTACTTTTTCACCAAGGTAGTCAATGTATAGGTAGATGCCATTTCCTTAAAAGTGACAATAACATACTTATGAAAATTAGGATGAAACACTTTCTTTTATCCAAAGGAGTTAATCATTAAGGAGTTGTAGAAAATGGTCCTTATATCTGAATGAGATCTATAATTGTAGATAAAATGAAGATTAAAGTACCAAATGATATAAGTGAATGAAGCAATAACAATAAATACTCTTTGTGTTAAATAGTAATGTGGCGCATATTTTGTTTTGAGCTATTGATATAAAGGAATTCAAAAGGGTTTCTACTTATACTTAAGTAAAGGAGAGAAAATTAAGCTTGTTAATGCATCAATATAAGTTATTTATGTTAATAAAATTGAATCAATTTCATATATATATATATATATATATTCACTTTATGGTGTTTTAAAAGTTGAATAAGAACAAACAATTGAAGAAAAAGAAGAAATCATGTAAAGCCACATTAGATGACACTATTAGTAAGGAAAGTGAGGAATCCAAAAATATGGTGGCAAGTATGTGCCTTATAGCTAGTAATAGTACCCTCTTCCTAAAATTCTTACAACGATAATGATGATTGTGATGTTGATCTTTCATATGTTAAGTTAGTAGAATGCCTAAAGGACATGAGTTTGAAAAGTAAGAAATTATATTCAAGTCATAGAGAGAATTTAAAGCTCTTACATGCATGTAGATTGAGAATGAGAAATTGAAATATGATATGCATCACATGATAGAATCTAAGAATGTGGTTATTGCTAATGACAATGAGCATCATTTTTTACATGATAATGAGATGTTAAAATTGATATTAATATTATCAAAAAGTCATTGTCTATATTTACTTTATGGTGCAAAAAATTGAATAGCATGCTTAGAGATTAAAAGAATTTATATGATGGCATAGGATTAGGTACACTTATGGAAGTGCATCATCCAACGCCATGACTTTTTATTTTTGAAAGGAAACCATATTTATAATGATGATTTATTACCTAAGTTATCACATAAGCCTAGAGAAGTCAATTCTAGACATGAAAATTTCGATGTTAATACATCATCTTCTAGGTCTCATGCTAAAAAGAAATTCTATGCATTTACATATGGTTTATATTCTAGACCTTTAAAACTCAGTTTATAAGGCAAAAATAAGCACAATTTTATTCAAAAACATATCAAAAGAGCATGCAACATTTTTCTCATTCATATAGACCTTTTTGTTATCAAATGGCTTGAAACAAACTCTTAGTAATTATAGGCCATCATATAAGTAAAAGACACATGATCTAAATCAATAAAGGATAGATTTTCATCCAAAAAGCATAGTTTATACTAATTCATTCGTTAGGCCTCACTATCATCTAAGAAGAGTGATAACTACTAGTTACTTTAATGTTTTATCTTCATTTGAAAGCATTTAACTTGTGTTTTAATGATTTCCATAGGATTTGACTTAATATGGTTTATATTTTGCTTACAAGCCTTCTTTGAGCTCTCCAATAATGAAGGAATAAATTCGGGCAAGATGGAACCAACTAGGAGAAGTTTTAAAGTGATTTTGTAGGAACATGAGTTGAATATAGCCGCATATACCTATACTAATGAACACGACTCTTGTTCATTAACACGACACCTATAAGGACTTGTCTTTAACCCAGTAGCTTACTAGTTTATTATGTTTCTTTGATAATTTGGAACCTAAAGGAGCACAATACAAATAGGTATATAACCTCCATTCTGATGTATTATAATTCTTTGACAACTATTTACATAAAGGAACTGTTTGTTTATGCCCTACAACATATCAATTGATTATATTCAAGTAACATAATTATTTATTGGCATTCTTTATCTTTTACATATTTAAATGTATATGATGAATTCTTTGGGATAAATATACATTGCAAATGAAATTATGAAGAAATCATAATTATGATATTCATATTGCATTTATGTATTATCCCTAAATTGTTCATAGTTATTGTTCTATTAAGATTGAACATTAATAAAGTGTAAAAAGGCTAGCATGCATTATATTTTTCCTTATGAAGGAATACATCAATCTCATAGACTAAAGTATGGAGATACTTAAACAAATGTCAGGGGATGCTTGTTGGAGAATAAGTTCATTGAACTAACACTATAAGAGAATTCCAATGGAACATTACTTGTATGTCTATAAAAATTTGCATCGTGATGATTGTATAAATGATATTTTAAATTGAGATTATTAAAGTATCTCCTATAAGAATTGATCTATTTTGATTCTACTTATGCTCTATACTAGTCAAGGTTAGCTCAATAAATAGTCACTAGTTATAGCATGAACTATATAAAGATAGTTGCATGATTAATATGAGATTCATTACCTTAAAATGATTAAGAAGAATATTCTGTTGTTCTCGATTAGTATTGATCTGGGAAATACTTGGCCAAAGTGGAATAACACTTTGTAAAATAGTTTACAAATGTCATTAATAGAATTAAATACTAATAGTGGAGAACTAATATGATTGGACTCAAATAGAGTAGACATTAATTTCATACAATATGTCTAATCTAAAAATTATATGATGAGATTTGAATTATACGAAAAATCATACATGAAAAGATTAGTCAAAACCACTTTGACATTCTTGAATATTTGGTGATTATAATATGTTGCTAGATGCCAATCTTGATTTATGGATATAACTTGTTTAATTAGAGAATTAAAGAAAAATTAAAGGAGTTTAATTTATATAATACAAATTTGATTTAGGATTATAATTTATATCTATTGCCTACATATTTAGGAACCTAATGGGTCACATACGAAAAATGGCTTGAAGAGAGAAAAGGTGTTTTAATTAAGTTGGAATTACTTGAAAAGTTTAACAAACCCTATGATTAAATATAAGATATTTAATAAATAAAGATCAATATGAGATATTAGATCTTATTTGAGCTTAGTTGGTATTTAATTAGAATTAATTAAAACTATAATTAAATTTCGAATTTAATTTCAATTAAATTACTAAAAGGTCTAAGATCTATTATAAATAGGCTTAGGCTCCAAGGGAGTTAGTAATTTTTGCCTAACCTCTCTATAATAGTTGTAGAGTTCTCTCAACTCATTTTGTGGATACCGTTAGAGGCTAGGCACTTGTGCAACTATAGTGGTTGAGGTGAGCTAGTTTTAAAAATGATTCGAGAGAAACAATAAGAAAATGATCAAGCTTCGCCAAATGTACAAATTAAGATTCATGATTTATTATGTTTTTCATGTTATAGAATTTTAGGTGATCTTGGCTTTTGAGAAATCATATAAAATGTTTCATAATTATTCCACTATGCATAAGATTGAATCCTTCCCTAATTATCCTACAGGAACAAGTCCAGATATAGTCTTGTATTTAAACATATAGGGACAATAAGGTCTTGTGGACTATATTAGCAATAACTTTTACATTAAAAGGTAGAAAGCCGAACAAAAAAATATAAACATATCTTGTACCTGTGTTGGTCATTTTATTTACTAAAAAAATCTATTTTATGGAGTATTGACATATATAAGATCAATATAGACTCGCGTTGTTTATCTCGAAAAAAATGAGTATTAGTCCCTAATGGCACTTAAAAAGGGGAGGGGGTGAATTGGGTGCTTATAAAATTTAATGAAATTTTCTAATCATTAAGCTCAATTTAATAATAATCAATATATATATAAAGACAAATAAATTGATTAACATAAGTTAATCAAACAATTAAATAATAATTCAAAGAGGATAAGGAAGAGAGAATGTAAACTAATTTATTGTGGTTCGATAAACAACCCTTACCTACACTCCGAAGACGTGAAATTCCACAATAATTCTTATTTCAAGGAGAAGAATAACCTTTGTAAAAATATGCTAGTCCTTAATGGTACCTAAGAGGAGGGGCCAATTAGGTACTTATAAAAATTCAACAATTTTTTTATTAATGTTCTTAATTAACAACAATCAAAGTATAGAATGATGAGGTAATTGCTCATCATAAATTAATCAAATAATTGAAAATTAATTTAAAGATGATAGAAAAAAGAGAATGTAAACTGATTTATAATGTTTCGACAAACAATCCTTACCTACATATACTCCTTTTCTTACAAGTGGAACCTCAATCTCACTTATATCACACCCAAATACAATAATATTTCCCCAATGAATATTACAACTCAAAATACCTTACTTTATCACTTGATAACTCCACAATGGCTTGCTCACATAAATATGACACAATGATGCTCAAATGATTAAATACTCATTGAAATGTATGTATACAACACCTAAAACCTTTTTGATTCCAAAAACAAGGAGAAAACATATATTTATAGTGTTTTGGGACCTAAAATAGTTGTTGGATTTAAGAACAAGCCATTACAATGACTATATACAATATATTGGTTGATCAGGATACATTTATAAAACCATATTCATTAGCTATTGGAATACTACAATATATTGGTCTATCGGGATACATTTATAAAACCATATTCATTAGCTATTGGAATACTGGTCAACTAGTACATATATTGGTTGACCAATATGGTATATTGGTCAATCAACACATAAATAAATATTGCTATAAACTTTTAATACATCAGTTTTAATAACTTTAACTTATATTGGTCAACCACATGTAGGTCGACCAATTACCTCAAAAACATGATTTTAACATTTTTTAAATACTTAAAACTAATTTATTTAATCCAAATATGATTAAAGCACTTCCAAAATATTCTCTAAAGATTATTTGAAAGATCAAGAGGTTTTTATATTAAAAGCTTCAATGCCTCTTAGTGAGTGTAAAGACTTATGCAATGAAATGAGATAAATGATTATACATGTTGAAACTTTTAGATCATCAAATGTACAAAGTGAGCTTACAAATAATAATAAAAAATATGAAATGACCTTAATGAGCCTTAATCTTCTTTTTGTTTTTATTTTGGTCTTTAGTTCATCGATTGCAATCTTCAACTTTCCTTTATCAACTTCATACACTATCTTCTTGAGTTTATGACTTCGTTTTGCTTTAATATTACTTTTTTTCAAAATAATAAACAAATGAGTAGTAATTATATTTTTTATCATCAAAACATCAATTGGAACATCAACATATATACATAATCGTTAAAACATCAATTGGGTGTTTATAAATTTTAATGAAATTTTCTAATCATTAAGCTCAATTTAATAATAATCAATATATATAAAGATAAATAAATTGATTAACATAAATCAATCAAACAATTAACTAATAATTTATGGAGGATAAGGAAGAGAGAACGTAAACTAATTTATTGTGGTTTAATAAACAACCCTTACCTATGTCCACTCCCAAGACTCATCATAAAATTCCATAATAATTCTTATTTCAAGGAGAAGAATAACCTTTGTAAAAATATGTTAGTCTGTAATGGTACCTAAGAGGAGGGGCCAATTAGGTATTTATAAAAATTCAACAATTTTTTATTAATGAGCTTAATTAACAACAATCAAAGTATAGAATGATGAGGTAATTACTTAAATATAAATTAATTAAATAATTGAAATTTAATTTAAAGATGATAGAAAAAAGAGAATGCAAACTGATTTATAATATTTTGACAAACAACCCTTACCTACATCTACTCCCTTTCTTACAAGTGGAATCTCAATCCCACTTATATCACATCCAAATACAATAATATATTTCCCCAACCAAATATTATAACTCAAAATACCTTACTTTATCACTTGACTCAAAACAAACTGAACATTTCCAAAAAAAAATACAAGCTTTTTGGCCGTTGCAGTTATCTTTGTTCAAGTCCTAAGTCTTCTTATCAGAACCGACACGGAGGAAAAACTATCGTGCTAAGCATATAGCTTAGTGGGGAATAACTAAATATAAACTGGCGACTGTCTCTACCAGTCATCTAGCACTCACATGTATAGAATCAGACCATATCATCGACAATCTGTAATTGTTCATATTATGGAGCAATCCAAACATTGTATGTCTCAAAATAGATTATGATTCATCATTACAAAACAGAACTTATAAATATCAAAACAGAATACACAAGTCTCAAACAGAGCATAATTGTACAAAAACATATTAAAACTTGTATCGGATCAGGATTCATCCTATATCAAATCATAATTTATCTTATTTCAGATTAGAACTTATTTATATCAAAACTAAACATGTATCAGAATACAGAACATATTAGCCTGCCAATCCGTTTTACAGAAGTGTGTAATGGGACCAGAGTAGGAGATACCATTGGTATCACATAACAAGAGATACTTATGTCTCGAGCTCGAAGAGTCCTTATCAAGAGACACCGAAGTGTCAATATCAGGAGAGACTCATGCCTCAGACACCGAAGTGTCTATATCAGGAGACACCAAAGTGTCGATACCTTAAATGTGTCCAGGAGCAGCTGCAAACCCTTCTAGGCATACCTATTTGCCTACGACTAGGACTAAACAGTTTTAAAACAAACCATTTCAGATTTCAAAATTTTATAAAAAAGATGAAGTACAATATATGCCATTATTATATTTTGCTCCAAATGAACTTATTCATTGACATTTGATCAAACATAACATACCTTATAAATACAAATATATGCAATTATGCATCAACAGAAGTGTTGAGTCGTCACACATTATGTATATGAACATAATTAGAAAGCACTTCCAATACAACCCCAACTATCAAACTCCTTGGACAATTAATGAATCCGGAATTATCACAATATTATCGCAGAAATTCCCAATTCACAAACATCCATATCCAATTCATAATACATAAGCCTTAGAAACTCATTCATTCATGTTCACACTAAGCAATTCAACATTGTATTCATCATTATTAAACCATACAACCTTTATATTATCATCTCCATTAATAATGCATAATTAAACTAACTATTACTCAATTATATCGAATACCAATTTAAGTTCAAACACACCTTAAACAAGTCCATTTAAGTCCTATTATACCAAATAAATTAACTGAATCTTATATAATTCATCAATTACACAAAAACCCTTTTTTTCACCTTCCTAATCATTTCACACAATTGTGGGATAAGTGACTCAAAACCTTCAAACAGCTATTCTCACAGGATAGGTTTTTGAAGCAGTTTTGTATAGCTATTCTAACCTAGAAACTGACATTTTTAGATAATATATTCTTCTAAGAAAATGTTCCTTTATGTATTAAGTTTCAAAAAAAATAAAATTAATTCAATTTGATTCATTATTCCAATAGTTATACCTAAAATGCTACAGACTATTCTCAACTATGGACACCAACCAGAACACAACGTCAAGCTAAATTTTAGAACCCTTACTGACAAAAATAAAATTCGATTCCTTTATGAAAGTTGTAGATATATGTATCTACTTTAATTTGAATTTACAATCATCCCATTTAGATGTCTACAAATCAATATATGGTTGAACTACCGAAGTCTGCTCAGTAGTCAAACCAGAATTATCATATAACTATCATTTTTCCATCATTCAATTCTCATCATCTTAACACATATTCATGCTAATTAAAATTTAATAACACTTGTATTAATACATACTATCAAGTTCAAAATTACCTTTCATGTTTAACTTCGAATTCCAACTCCAAAGAACAAGCCAATCTAGCCTTCCAAGCAAGCAAACACAATTCCAAAACCAAGGGGACCAAGAAGACAGCAGTATAGAAGATCGCGTGCTCTACTTCCTTGATGCAATATCTTGCACGAATTCTAGGTGAAATTGAAAAAAAATTCCGAGGTAAGAGAGGGTGAAGGGTTTTAATGGTGATGCTTCAATGAATGCTAAAGAAATTTCTAGTAAGACACCTAAGTTACTAAGTGTCCTAATCTTAGAGGAGCACATGTCACCAAAGCATTGGTCACACTTGTCCCCCCTTTTAAGCTACCATATGTCACACATCTATTAGGCCATGTGTTCCTTAATGAATGTTGCAATGTGTCATTAAATGATTAGGCCACATGTGACTCCAAGATTGATATACTTGTCACTTAACTAATGGTGCCAAATGTCAATACATTAGTTATGCCAAATGTCAATAACTTATAGGCTTAGTCATTCTAATTTTTAATGTACCGAATTATCTTGCCACTTAGCAATTTTCTCAGTCTAAATGTACATTTTAATACCTCAATCCTCTAATGATGTTAATTAATTCCAATTCACTAAGTATGATTCATTATACCAAAATTCAAGCCATATGTAATTCTTAATCATATCACAATTTTGTTTTTTAACACCTACCATACATGTACTTTCATAAACATGTAACATTCCACTAGGGTACAATTTAGAGCCTTACAATTCTCTCCCCCTTAAAAGAATTTCGTCCTCAAAATTCATACCTGATCAAAATAGTTGAGGATACTGAGCCCTTATGGTTCTTCTGGTTACCACGTTGCTTCCTCGAGTCCATGATGTTACCAAAGTACTTTCACGAAAGGTATTTGCTTGTTCCTGAGTTGTCAGACTTCTCTACCTAAAATAGCCATAGACCCTTATTCATAAGTCAAATCTAGTTGTACTTGAATTTCTTTCACAGTAATCTTATATGTATCATCAGACCGATATTTTCTCAACATAGAAACATGAAATACATCATGTAACTTATCCAATTCTTCAGGAAGAACTAATTGATAAGCTACAGATCTTATTCTCTTAAGAATCTCATAAAGACTAATATAACGTGGGCTGAGCTTATCTTTCTTCCCAAACCGAAGTGTACATTTCCACAGTGATACTTTTAGGAATGCCTTATCACCTACCTGATACTCAATATCCTTTCTCTCTAAATCAATATAGGACTTCTGTCTATCACTGGCAGCTTTCAATCTTTGTTGAATAACTTGAACTTTCTCTTCAATATCTTTCATAATATCAGGCTCGACCATCTTGTTTTAACTTAATTCAGTCTAACATACTGATGTTCTACACCTCCTACTATATAGGGCTTCATAAGGCACCATGCCAATACTAGTATGATAACTGTTGTTGTAAGCAAACTCCATTAGAGAAAGATAGTTATCCCAACTTCTTGGAAATTCTAACACAACCCCATAGAATATCTTCCAATAACTGAATAAACTGTTTAGATTATCCATCTGTCTAAGGATGGAAAGCGGTACTAAATTTGACTTAAGTACCCAAAGCTTTTTGCAAACTTTTCCATAATGTCAAAGTAAATCGAGGATCACGATCAGAAATAATAGATAGTGTTACTCCATGCAACCTCACTATTGCATTCACATAGAGGCTTGCAAGTCTATCTAATGAATAATCAGGATGAATAGACAAAAAATGAGTAGATTTAGTGAACTTATCAATAATCACCCACATAGCATCATGCTTCCTTTGAGTGAGAGGAAGCCCAGTGACAAAATCGATGGTAATGTTATCCCATTTCCATTGAGGAATCAAAATAGGATGTAACAACCCAGATGGAACCTGATGCTCAGCTTTATCTTGCTGACATGTCAAACATTTAGAAACATAATCCATTACTTCATGTTTCATATCTGACCACCAGTAATGCTGCTTCAGATCTTGGTGCATCTTATTTCCCCCAGGATGCATTGTAAAGATAGTATTATGGGCTTCAAACAATAACTTTCTCTTTAACTTATCATTAACTGGCACACACAATCGATCTTTATAATACAAATCACCATCTCCTTTAACCGAAAAATCAAGTTGTTTGCCTTCCCGAGTAGCCAAAATAAGTTTTTACAACTTATCATCAACTTTCTGAGCATCACAAATATCTTGCCTCAAGATAGGCCTAGCTTTCAATTGAGCTATTAAAGCCCCATCAAATGCATATATTCGTTCACTCTACTGCACTGATAATGCTGAAATAGTCTTTTGACTTAAGGTATCAGCCACGACATTAGCCTTACCCGGATGGTAATCCACGTCAAACCAACGTCATTGTCTCAGATTAAGTTCCTTCTGAGTAAGTAGATACTTCAAACTTTTATGATCAGTGAAGATCCTGCACTTTTCACCATACAAGTCATGCTGCCATATTTTCTAACCAAACACTACCGCTGAAAGTTCAAGATTGTGTGTAGGCTAGTTATGTTCGTGAGGCTTCAATTGCCTAGAGGCATATGCAACTACCTTTCCATCCTGCATCAAAACACAACCCAAACCATTTCTAGATGCATCACTAAACATAATATATTCCTTACCAGAAGTGGGTTGAGCCACTACAAAAGCTTCAGTAAGCATTCTTTTTAGTTGATCAAAATTAGTTTGACATCTATCAAACCATTCATACTTCACTCCTTTTTGTAGTAGTTTAGTCAAAGGGGATGCTATCACTGAGAATTCCTTTAAAAACTGACGATAGTAACCTACCAAACTCAGGAAACTTCTCACTTCCGTCACATTCTGTGGCAGCTTCCAGTTAACAATTGCTTAAATCTTACTGTGGTCAACTCTAATCCCTTGAGAAGAAACAACATGCCTTAGAAAGGATATCTCCTCAAGCCAAAAATCACACTTACTCAGCTTAGCATACAACTGTTTTTACACAACCCGCATATGCTTAACATGACCATGCTTATTCTTGGAATAAACCAGAATATCATCTATAAACACCACTATAAATTGGTCTAAATAGGGCCTAAACACTTTATTCATCAGATCCATGAATGCAGCTGGAGTATTAGTTAGCCCAAATGGCATCACCAATTGTAGCACCCCAATCTTGCAAGACATGTAGCTCACATCCTGAGTGATGTTCGAGAACATACCGCACAAGGGTGGCATAATAGCATAGTCAGTCAGTAAAATCTCGTTACAAATTTTTCTTTACAACACACATATGCATAAATCAATAATAAAATTGGGCCCACTCTTTTCTTTAATAACATCAAAATCACATTTAGCATTATTACACTCAAGATCAATCTCATTTACAAACCTTTCCACAATGGAAACTTATTACAAAATAGAAATATTCAAATATACATGTTACAATAATTGTGGAAGACTTAATTCGATACAAAAATAAGAAAATACTAATGCAGACGCGAACTGATCCCGACCTCTTTCTCTTACTTGAATGCAGTGGCTATACTCCAATTTGTCTAATTGGAGTGACTCTTTTGAGCTTAAAAAATATTGCAAATTTTGGGTGAGTTTTGCAGACTTAATGAGTGACCATCCTCAACGGCTCACTCTATCACATAACACATACAATTCATATAATCACATAATTCACATTATTTCGAAAAAAATCATTTATCACCGCATGTCACTTGATCCTTCATTTCACATTTCACATTCAACCGATATCATATTTAAAATACATTTCAGTCAGTTAAACACACATATTATATGTATATGCAGTGTTTATGAGATTCACTTTCTTTTATTATTGTTGTAACCGAGTGCCTTTTTATTGGCCCATATCCCTTGTGGATACCGGGCTATATCAGATAATGTCCTATATCCCATAGTGGATACTGGGTACATTCACAACTGAGCCTGAGGCTCTGATCACAATATGATCTTTAAGCTCTTTTTCACTTTCTGAGCTTTAAGCTCTTTTTCAGTGGCTACTCTAGTCATAACAGCCTTTATCTTTCATGCATTCATGTAATGAAATGCATCATATATATTCAGTTAACCAAAAGTGCCCAAAATCCCATAATCATATTCGCCTTCAAATGTCATCGGACCTTAGTCGGGCAGTCAACATTTATATTGAAAATACACATATTTCATTCATATATACATTCACATTTTTCTTCGGAACTTGGTCCAGCATTCAACATTTAAGTTGAGAAAACACATATTTCATCAAATTCACATATAAGGAGCACTTCCAATGTTTTCATATTTATTAAACCCCTTGAACTATTAATGTTCGAAATTTTCTCAATCACATTCACTTCAGTAATAATTCAATGCAGAAATTAAAGACAGAACAAACAATGAAATGAGACCATCTAGGTCGACTCACAGTATGCTCCAGATTAGAATTTACTTCCAAGATCTGGAAATGTCTAGATGTGGACATTTTATCTTGCACATCAATATTATGCAATACACATGTTGCACGCACATTAATAATTGCACAATCTTCAGTATTCAATTATGCACAAATGTGTATATGGACTATGTATAATGCATGCTCAATGACAATCCCTAGTATATTATCAAATTTCACATTTTATCCACATTATCATTTTATAACTCAATTACTATCCATTATATTATTAGCATTACTAGCTCTCACAGTATCCAACTCTCATTAACTTCTATTTAATACCATTACTCATTTCCTTTGAATCACAACTACAATCACATGAACCTCTACATTTCCATTATACACATGTCTTTGGTGTTTTAACACCAAAAATTCATTCATTAATGTTATTATAACATTATATAATCATACAATATCCAAACAATCATTCTTTATTAGAAATTCTCCAAAATTCCAAACCTTCAGGTCTATTTTTCTTGTTCATTCTAACAAAGAAAATGAAGTAATTTGGCAACACTTTCTGCTAGAAAAATGTTCCCCATTGTCTTAAGTTTCTAATGACACCAAGATCATTCAATTTAGTTTAGTATTTCAAAATTTATGCTCAAATTACTATAGACTAAGTACATTTGAAACTTTGGCTTGTACATGATCATGCCGTCCATTTGTACAACTCATATCTCTCAATTCTCATATTCACAAATTATGAACTTTATATCAGTTGAGAGATAAGAGAATAAAATACAACTTTTGTGAATAAAACTTTGTCTAATTCGGCATCTATCAATACATTATATTCAAATAAACTAGACATGATTTCTGTCTCGGTTAATGCTACAGCCTCAATCAAAACTTAATTTCAAGCCAAATTTTGAAATTATTACAGATAGAATTAAAATTAGATTTCTTCAGAAAAATTGTATCCCTATGTCTCTCGTTTATTCCAAATGAAAAATCATTCCAATTAGATAACTATAGATCAAGATATCATTAAAATATCGAAGCATGTTTAGGTTGTGCAAGAAAGTTGGCTACGGTGAAGCCAGGAGTTGGCCGCGACGAACTTTCACAGAAAGCTAGTAAACATGACTCATCTTCCAATTTTCCAAATTTTATAACTTCCAACATTTTACATCTAATGTACCTTGTACCTTCATTTCCTCTTCATTCTCCACTCCATTTCATCTCAATATCATCCATAAACAAATTATAGTCCATGATTGATCATGAATACTAATAATAGAACACACACATATATACACATTCATCATCAACTTCATACACATATTCAACTTCATTTCTGCTTTCATTTCTCTTTTAACTATCGTCAAACATGCTTCATTCATCAAAGCCATGAAGAGTAATAGGTTACTTACTTGATTTACTTCAAAATCTTCAAGAACACTAAGATCCCTAACTTCTCCTACAACTCACGTACATCATCATGGAGGTTGGAAGATTTAGGTTTTCTTATGATAAGGAAGAAGATAACATGAAGGAAGTAGTAATTGAAATATGAGAGCAAGGTGTTGATAGTTGGGTGAGTGAAATCGTGGGAGTGAAGAAGAGAAGAAGAAAAGAGATGGATAAGTAGAGAGTCACGAAAATGATAAGAAGAAAGCAAGAATGGAAGACAAAGCAATTGGTCTTTCATATCAAAAGAATCGTAAGTAAAGCATGGCTTGGCAAGTGACACATGTAATTGCCACATGTCCATTTCCTATTGGTTCACAATTGGTTCTTTTATTAAACTAGTCTATTTAACTCTAATTTCTACTCCAATTATCTCCAAATTTCAACGACACTTGTCAATAAATCTTAATGTCACATGTTAAAATTTTTACTGACATTTGACATTTATTTCTATCACTATTCATCAATTGTTCTGCCACTTGACATTTTTCTTAGTCCAAAAATATCCTTAAATTTCAGAAGATCCTCAAATTTTCAACAAAAATTTTAAATAAACGCTTATACTCTTAAAAATCATTTTTCAATACAAATAATTCACAATTCCAATTATAATCACATTTATAGATCAATTACACTCGAAAATGTCAATGAATGCATGTATAGTCATTTTAATGTGAAAAAATTCAAATTCACGTGTGTATATGCTAACATTATGCATGAGTATGAGATGCATTTTTCTTAATCTCTCATTGAACTCACATATACCATATTTTAGGGTTCTAACCTTTAGTATAGAAACGGTATGTTACATTTCTCCCCCTTAATAAATTTCATCCTTGAAATTCTTATCTGACTGATAAAGAGGTAGGGGTATGTTTCCTTATATGCTCCTCCGTTTCCCATTTAACTTCATCAGTCAAGTAGTTTCTTTCAGTTAACTATAGTCGATGGAATCAATCAATCCTTTAATTACTTATTCCGATACCATACTATCTTTATTGTTTCCTTAATATTTTTCACTTCCTAAGTCAATAACACCAATATCAAATTATACTAATATTTCTTAGCATACTCACCTATAATATATTATGAATCAATACAAACTCATATGTTAATGGTCCTATGCTCTCTATAACTTCATGTGGACCAATGCAATTCGAGCTTAGTTTATTCTTTTTCCTAACCTGAGCACACCTTACCAAGGGGCTACTCTCAGAACAATTCATCTTTTGTTTGATAAATCACGTCTCTTCAGTGTTAATACACATAACTCTTAGATCTATCTCACTGTATTCCATATCTTCGGTGTTAATCCACCTAACTCGTTTATCTTTCTTAATTCACTTAATTTCAAATACGTATCAATTTCACTTATCCTCATTCGATCCAATGTAAGGGTGAATGACTCTTTTTGTCATATAACACCTCATACAGTACTCTAATGATATCACTATGATAGTGATTGATATGCTTAAAATCAAATAAACTACATATTGATCTCATATTTTTATGAACTCCAAAATATAAGTTCTAAGCATACCTTCAACATGTAAGACTTTCGGTAATTCAATCATTCAGTCACTTGATTCTACATTCTTAGTCGTTAAGCATTATTACGGCATATTCCTACTAGGATATATAGCCTAGATTGTTCTTAATTCTTTCTTTAATAATCTCTTTGCTCAATCATTATTATCAAGTACACATACTTCTTATTTCAATCACAAGTATCATTTTCCAATTCAAACCCGAAATTCATATTCATTTTCAATTCCTCAATAAGATTCACAATTTTGGATCCTCACTTCGGGCTTTGTCAATCTTTTCATGTGAAACTGATCTTAAATTTCAATGCAGCCAATCCTACTTCATTTTGCCCCAAAATTCAACTCGACATTCTATTCTCTTTATTGCATTAGGTTTGGTAACCTCAATATCTAAATTTGTTCCATTCCGTTATTGAATTTTATGTTCAAGCATCAGATGCAACACTATCTTTACCAGATAATACTAATTTTTACCATCATAATCTTTCAGTAATTCTATCCATTTTCTCTGTCTTATATTCAATTCTTTCAAACTCAATAAATGCCTTAAACTTTAATGATCTGTTCATTTATATATGTCCAAAATGTTTCACTATTCATATTATGTCTCTAAGCTCTCAAGCAATCACCATTGCAGCACATTCAAAATCTTGTATCAAATAATCAACTCATGAGACTTGAATTGTC
>JAOTAY010000008.1:29603754-29625862 GCA_025629805.1 Erythroxylum baracoense | reverse complement strand
TACAACCATCATAATGAGATAATCCACAGACACACAAGTAATGTTCCATTCGGGATTCTCATAATCGGGTCAGTTCAATGAACTTATTCTCTAATAAGCACCCACATGTTTATTTAAGTGTCTTCACACTTTAATCTATGAGATCAATTACATTCTTCATAAGAAAGAAACAAACATGTGCTAGTCTAATCATTTCATCAATACTTCATCTTGATGAAACTACGACTAGGAACATTTTAGGAATAATACAAAAAAATACAGTTCGAATCTCATAATTATAATCGCATTATAATTTCTAATTGCATAACAATTATTCCATGAAATTTATCTTTATGATTAATAATTAAATAATTTACAAACACACAAAGATAAAGAATGTCTTTTGTTAAATAATAATAATGTCATACAAATAAATTTACAACAAAAATAAATTCACTACAAGGGCATAAACCAACACCTTGAAGATAGGAATTCATTATGGATAAGATGGATCCATTCCCATTTTCTCATAAGGAAAAGCATATGGGAAGTCAGGAAAAAAGCATCACACTCTTTCTTTCTGAATCAACTTCTCCAAATGAAACATCTAGTCCAAGATGCTCCATTGGTAATGGAAAACTCGTATCCTTATGGTTTGTTAATTGGTCGAGTAGGGGAGCTTTCATATACTTCTCGGAGGAATTAAGGAATTCTATCAATCTCCCAGTTCACTCAAAAATGGACTCACTCGTTAATGGAAGCAACTGACAGTTCCCTACAAGCATTACTCATTTGCAACCTCAATACTCTCCCAATCTGCTCCATCAAGACACATTCTTCTGGCACAATTAACCTACTCACCATCTGTCAAACAAACTCATGAGAGATTTTTTAAGATTGAGAAAACCAGCAGTGGATTGGTCTCCAATTTTTTGGCACAAGATCATACCTCCTAAAACATCCTTTCTCCTCTGGCTAGCTATTCAAAATCTTCTTAACATAACAAATAGGATCAAGTATTTAAATATTGATTCTTCCTGTCCTTTTTGTTCAGCACAGGAAGGAACAAATGATCACCTATTCTTCACATGTGAGATCACCAACCACGTTTGGGAAGTAGTTAAAATGAGGTGTAACCAATCATTACATGATCGTGCATTCTCAGTTGTTATACAATGGTTGTCTTATCAACGTTCTCCCCCGAAGTTGCAATATCTTGCAGCAGTACAAACCACTTGGAAAGAACATAATGTTAGACGGTTTAAAGCTAAGTAGAAATCTGTTATATGAGACCATGAACAACATCAATGAAATATTAATACTGAGAGGTGTAGTGTGAAGCTCCAACCACCTCTGTATCTTTACTTACCATAGACACTACTCTAATATTTTGACTAGATAGCAATGCTACAATTTTTGTGAAAAGGGTACCCCCTATGTATGTTTATAGATGTATTTTAGTTCTTTATTGATGAAAATTCCATTTTTTACTTTCAAAAATAAAGAACAATAAAATTTACATTTTTTAAATATGAATAGCCTTTATCAAATGGGTAATGAAAAATTTTTGAATAGCCAAATCCGTGCAGCAAATACCTTTTGTGAAAAAGAACTGCCGAAGATCATAAAATACGTGGGAATTAATTAAAGAAAAATAGGGAGATTTCAGGTTTCTTCCCACCATTATAGTTAATGGACTGGTTGGGAAGACCGGTCGTTGATCCATCTATTGCACGAATAACCTTTTCTCTATCTTACTGTCAAATTATGAAATTGAGATCTCGACACAAGCGATGATCAATCCATTATAGAAACAGATTTACCTTCTAATTATTAGTTAAATGCTGATAATAGAGTTATAAGAACCTTCGAAGTCTAACTTCCGAAGTTGGTCAGTGTAGATCGTTTGTGAACATAAATTGCTTCAGATGTAGCGAAGTAATCTGAATACAGTTAGAAGAGAATGAATTCGTAGATCAATAACTTGACAAACAAAAGATTAAAGTGAAAGGCATAATCTTTAAGAATCTTTACATGGGGGGCTTGCCTCCAGTTGGTTCTTTCACTTCCATGCGAACCATACGCTACAGGTCATGTCGTGAACAGATGGCAGGGAAAAGTAAAGCCCCGGTAAATCAGGATAAGTCCCACGAAACTAAATAAGATAAAGAAAGAGGCAAACAAACGTGAGAGGGATAAAACAAAAGATAAGTACACCTACAATTCAACGAGGATCACCACAAATAATCTCCTGATCCTTCATTTCTATTTTCCATTAGCCGGCTGCAGCTAATAAAACTTGCTGTGTCCTGGTATTGGTACTGGAGTCTTGTATCTTCTAGTTTGAGGCAGTGACTTCAAAGATGACAAAAGATAGGAAGATAGGTTTGGCCATGGACTTCTCCAAAGGAAGCAAACTAGCACTCAAATGGGCCACTGAAAACCTGCTAGAGAAAGGTGACACCCTTTTTCTCATCCACGTCAAGCCTTCACAAGGAGAGGAGTCTCGCAACCTTCTCTGGTCCACTACTGGATCACGTAAGCTGAATTTGTTTCTCTAAGTTCCAGTTTCTGGATGACTTGTCTGTCTGATTTTCTGATCATCTGTTTTAGCTCTGATCCCTTTGGTCGAGTTTCGTGACAAGGAAGTTGCGCACAAGTACGATGTTGACCTTGATCCAGAGGTTATCAGCATGTTAGATACAGCTTCCCACCAGAAGGAGGTATTTGGTCATAATGATTTATGAGGGTCTGTGAGTATATACTTTTCTGCTGTTTTCTGTTTGTGATATAGACTTAATGATACAGGTGACTGTGATAGCTAAGCTCTATTGGGGAGATGCCAGAGACAAATTATGCGACGCAGTTGATGATCTTAAGCTTGATTGCTTGGTCATGGGTAGTAGAGGCCTTGGCACCATCCAGAGGTATGCTGATGGGTTGCGTTTACAATATAGATGACTAAATTGAAAACCGATCTTACCTTTGTGCCTCATCTTTTTTTTTCCCTGCTTTTCTTTAATGCTTGTTTGAGGATAGGGTGCTCCTGGGAAGTGTGACCAATTATGTCATGACCAGCGCAACTTGCCCTGTTACCATTGTTAAGGATCCGAGTGCCCGTGGGTTATGAGTAAAATTGTGTCTTGGACCTTGCAAAAGCTTGTGTTGGTGGGAGATATCTCTATTTTGTCTGTTCTGTTTCTATATTTAAAAAGGGTGATCATAGATAACATACTTTCCTGAAGGTGATTAGAAGTGTGGATTGTTCAGGGCTGATTTGTATGCAGAGTTAATACTTCACATTATCTTTTTTTCATCATCTAATTATGTATGTATGCATAATATATGAGTTTCAACAGTTTGTGCCTCTGAGTTGTGGGAATATTTCAAGTCAACTATTGATTGAAAACACCTCAACTATCAAGTAGTTGTCATGTCTCGTCTGCCAGTGTAAACACCTTCTATTTGAACAACCCAAGCTTTTATTTATCAGAGACAAAACTCATCTAGTACACACCAAGCATGACGATACAGAAATAGAAAGAAACAAGAAAATATCTTAAAACTCGGGTCTCTAAAAGCTGCAAATCCATGACATGGGCGACTACTGGGAAGCAGATTTTGCACCTCCATAGCGAGCTTTAAAGAAAGCAAGGTACTTATCTCTGGGAGGTAAGCTTCCTTTGACCAGATCTATGTCAAGTAGTTTTCCAGTCCATTTCCATAAGTTTGGCAATTTCTCTTCAGTTACAATTGCTACTCCTATGACTTCTTGGCCCACTTGAAACCAGTAGGCTATGAAGAAAACAACAATATCCAGGTACCCAATGGTCTCACCTCCAAAGAACTCCTTTCCTTCTAGCTCTTTATCAAGCACTTTGAGTTGCTCGCCAACCTCTGCAAATATGTTTTTCTTTTCTTCCTCATCGGGGGTATCACGAGCCTTAATCACCAGCTGCAGGATCTGCATAAGTAGTAGATCACCAATAGTACTGGATAGCTTAGCTTAACGAGATAACAGGGTTAAAATAAAAATTGCAGGCGTGAACAGCCTTACCGTTTCATCTACAAACTTGGTCCAAAAGCGAGCAATGGCCCTGTCATAAGGATCTTTAGGCAAAATAGGATTGTTGCTCCATGTATCGTCTATGTACTCTAGTATGACAAGAGATTCTGCAATTGGTTTTCCATGGTGCACAAGCACAGGAATTTTCTTATGAACTGGATTGTACCCTAGGAGCAAAGGACTCTTGTTGGACAGGTCTTCTTCAACATATTCATACTCTATGCCTTTCAGTTTCAAGGCTAGTTCTATTCTCTGAGAAAAGGGACTGGGCCAAGCGCCTAGTAGTTTCACTTGAGCAACCATTGTGATATATGTAAGACGGTAACTAAAGCTGATACCAACACATTTACCTTTCATTGTAGTCTAGAGCCCTTTTATAGGAAGGGAGTGACGATGTTCCGTGATAAGCAAATCGGAAGAGTCTAATTCAACGCCAGGCGCCTACAAAATGAATCTTTTTGAATCACAAATGTAAGTTCTTACATAATCAAGTTTGGACAGACTCTTGCCTAGAATTTCGTGCAAGTCAACTTAATGATATTTACATAAAAATGGTTTTTTTTTTTTCTGTTTCATGTAATACCACTTCACTGAAAATTGTTAATCTCCGGAAAAGAAAAAAGGAAAGAGGGCGATTGCAACATGTTCATGTATTTTTTTTAGTAGGGATGGTTGAACAAAGGAAAGATTATGGAAACTTTTAAAACAATGGAGCCAGGAAAGTAGAGTTTAACAGATCCGAAAAGGATTTGAAGCTCAAAATATCAATTCGATAACATGCAGTAATGTAATTTTGAGACATCATCTCCGGGGTTAATTGCTGTTGAAAAATTTAGTTGTGATGTTAACGAGCTATTAGGTATTTAGGATTACCTAACAGCACAGTAAATGCACATAGAAACCAATACTCCACGTTGTCAATAGAATCAAAATTTTTAAAGAATTTAGTTCTCTTTTGAAATTTTGTCATATAAAGTAGTATCACAAGTACCAAGAATAATGATCATGTAACAACAATATGAGTAATATTAGTCCTTTTATGTGTGTAGGTCATATTTGTTAGTTATTCTCCAACCCTAATCAAAGATTAGCACGAAAATGGTATGAGATAAATACGTGGAATAAATTAAGACAATAAACACCAAGTAGGATCAAGAGTTTGGTCTATAATAGACCATTGGTATATTGATGGGCTTGATTATAGGTAGATGGATCAACAATATATTTGTTTGAATAGACTAAATATCAATACATGTTTTAAGAGTAAATCATATGATGATGGATTAGATCATAAACGTGTATCATAAACTCGGTTAATTATTATTCTTACTATATTCATTTTGTAGATGGTCAAGGGTACCAAATGCTCTTTTTTGGTATTCTAATTGTTTATCTAATATTTTTTATTTTATGATTAGCAATCAAATAAAAATTTGTAGTTGAACTTTATAATGTGAAGTATACAAATATAATTTGAAATAATTTCTTTAATATATGCAATTGGATTTATACTGTGAACCAATGATCTAGAGTTTTAGATTGGGCAATTAAACTTAAGTTTAAGAGTAAAGGAGGCTCGATTCTTTTTAAAATTGTTTCTATACATATTATCTATACCATTTAGAAAGAAAGTAACTCAAGAATCATCAAGAAGATGAAAATTGAAACAAATTCTCTAAACCATAATTTATTTGACTAGATTAGAGTAATCTTAATCACGAAGGGGATTAATATAGTGGTTATTACTACGGTGTCTAACTGGAACCTCTGATAAGTTTTAATAGTTTAGGATTTCCTCGTGTTCTGTTATTGAGAAAAAAGATCAAATTGTAAAAGATAAACTTGCTTCAAGGAAAGGTGAAGAAAGGAGAGAAAAAAGTTTAGAACTTCAAAATGGAGAAGGAAGAGAATACAAAATTGTATGTTTTTTAATAACTATAAGATATGGTCATTAAAATCACTATAAAACAATACTCACACCTCTTAAACTACATGATGGTTAAAAGGTTGTTACAATCATTATTAAGTAATCAATATGTAATGATTACTTAAGTGAACAACTCTTATCTAATGTAATTTTTTTCATCTTTATCTTAGGTTTTAGCATTTCTCTCTGCCTATTCTTTATATGTATTAATACCTCCTTTTTTTAAAATTTCTTCCACAAGGTTAATTCCTGGAAATCTTTTATACAAGTTAAAGAATGCCTCTCGTATTTCATTTTCACTTATCCCACTAGAACATTACACCAACATCTATGTTATTGCTTTATTATGACATTTAATCATTCTTTGAATCACAATGGCCACAAACTTTTGTTTCTACTAATGAATGATAGGGTAATTGGGAAGACGTTTGCATCTTACGAGATACATATTCCTTAAGTTGTTAGATATGAAATGTAAGATGAACAAGGGACTCCTTTAGTGAATGAAGTATGTATGCAACCTTACTAATTTTGTCAATAATTAGATAGGGATTATAATATGTAGAAGACATGTTCTGATGCACTTTTTTCATAAAGAATATTGATTATAAGGCTAAAGTTTCAAAAATACACATTGTCCTACCTTGAAGTCTCTATATGAACCCTTTTTATCTACCTGTTGCTTTATTTGAAGTTATTCCTTGTCTAAGTGAGATTTAGCAATCTAGAAATTTGTCTCTTAATCCAACAATAATTAGTCTACCATAAGATTTTGTGAATCTGCTACAAATCATAGAACATATATAAAAGGAGTGTCCACAAAGAATTTAAAAGGGAGTGGAATTGTGCTAAATGATAAGTTGTATTATAACATATATAGAAGGAGTGTAACCATAAAGAATTTCAAAGGGAATGGAATTGTCATTAAATGATACGTTGTGTTAACTACTCCCATCCGACACGTGCCTATACGTCTATCCAACATTCACGCACATGTCCAGTAGAACCAGCGTGCTAGAGCAGTCACTTTCACTTGTCTCATGGCATCATAATTTAAATCACAAATATCACAATATCTAAAAACCCAATTCTTGGTTTCATTTCATATAAAAAATGTACATTGTAGCATTACAACATCATCCATATATGTACATTATCAAAAACAATTTAAAGTGTACAACTTTGCTTACATAATATGCTACATGATGAGGATTTATACAAAACTCTATCTAACTCCTTAGTTTCGACTAACTAACCTTTGAGCCATATCTTCTATCCAAAAATACAAGAACTTATCTTCTTTTAGAGCGGCGTATCAACTAAGTCACCGCTCTCGTATCTAAAAGTTAACGTTGCAATTTTAGTGAGTTTTGCGAACTCAGTGAGCTACCCATCATCGATGGCTCACTCATGACACATAACACATGCAGTTCATATACAATTCATATATCCACATCATTTCATTTATTATCATGTTCAATCAAAGACAATTTTGTTCGTCTATTTCACATTCACATTCAGAACAATTCATACAACTCAATTCAAACATTCATATAATACATATCAAATTGTATGTGCAATGCTCATGAGACTCACTTTCTTTTATTACTTTGTTTTGATCAAGTGCCTTTTTCACTGTCCTGTATCGATTGTGAGTACCAGGCTTATTAATAACTATCCCTTATCTATTGGGGATACAGAGCTCATTATACATAGTGAGTTAGAGGCTCTTAACATATTCTGAGATTTAAGCTCTTTTTTCACTGGCGATTTCAATCACAACTGCCTTTATCTTATCATGCATTCATGTAATGAAATGCATCACAAGTATTTAATCAATCACTTGTGCTTAATTTTCCACATTCACATTTATCATCGGACCTTGGTCCAACATTCAACAATTAAGTCCGGTATCATTTATTCTGTCAAATTCACATACAATGAACACTTCTAATAATTTTCATGCATCAAATGCCTTAGACATTCAATGTCTGAAATTCAACACATTCACATCACATAGTAATTTAATACAGAATTTAAACAAACAATTATTCAATGTGAGACCATCTAGGTTACTCACAGATTACTCCAGATAGTTATTGCCTCAAGTTCTCAGCAACGTTTGGATGTTGTCGCTCTAATTGCTCTTCTATATCATACAACACACATTTACACACATTACAACTTTCTACAATCACATAAGTACTTTTTTACACATATGTATATATATATTAAGTACAACGCATGCTCAATAACAATCCCGAATATTTTTCCTTAATACATATCTCATAATCATTTAACATCATCTTTCAATCATTCTTTAATATTTAATACACTTCACCCACTTTAATCACCTAATTCATCGTCAACCAGGCTCATTCAAGATCTAATTCAAGCCTACATACATCATAGGGAAGTATCTTAACATTAATTGGTTCAAACATCACTCAAAAGACAACCTTTTTACTCTATATGTCTACCCACAATCGCAGTGTCCCTACCACGATCGTGATAGAACCTTATGGAACTAGCCACGATCGTAGGGTGAGAGCAACAATTATGCCCTGCACTTTCTTCCACCATTCTCACAAATTCGACATATATTCTAACATCAATTACACATCAAATTTTCTAGTATTCATATTCCTTTATGCAACTTTATGTCATGGTAATTCAACCCCCAATTTGATTGCATTAAACTCTCAAAACTTTACTCATTTGATTCATCATTTCCACCTTAATCTCATCATACATAAAATCCTAACTCTTTCTATAATATATCTCATTCATAAAGCATAAAACAATTCATTTTCATAATTCATCATTTAGGATTTATAACCTCTTTATTTCTACCTCAATTACCAATTTAAAACATTCACAAAACAAGTCATACAAGGTCATTAATCATAACCACAAAAACAGAACATCAAATATGTCCACATGTTCATCAATGTTTCTACACCCAGTCAACTCCTTTATCATCTTCACCTTTCCTCCAAACTACTATCCTAGTTCTTTTCATTTCTAGAATATTACTCCAATACCTTTCTTATACCTGAATTTTGCATTCATTATACCTTAAATTCCCAATTTATTTCCTCACACAATGGGCTATAACTAATAGTTTCCATAACCTCAAAATAAAAACACATCATATGCCTTTATTCAACAATTTCCCCACACTCTTCACATACACGAAAATGAGACATAAAGATGTCCATTTAGTCATCAACGTTATTGATCATCTTCCCCACATCATTTACACTATAAGTCTATCTTAAATGAATATTATAAATATTTTCATTTAAATAACCCAAGAATATCATTAATGCACTAAAACATAACATATTTTTACACCTACGTTATAACATATCTATTTCTCCATAATCATGTTCATCAATCTCAAATCATTCATCATATTTGATTCATTTGTAACTGCCCATGAAGATTAAAGTATAACTTACTTGATAAAACTCCAAGCTTTTCAAAATCACCAAGAAACCTTAACTCTTTAAGCTACACGATCATCATCATTAGGGGAGTTAGGTTTTCTTACGGTAAGATGAAGAAGACAATAAAATGGAAGTAAATGATGGATGAAAGAAAGGTGTAATGTTGATGAAGGTTGGTGAAACAAAATCGTGAAGAAGAAGAAGAAAAGAAGAAAGCAACAAAGAGATGATAGAAATCAACAAGTGAGAGACAATGAAATCTTCGTCTTTCACTAGAGAGAATGTGTGGGATGAGTGGTCAGTGGAAGTGACACTTGTCACTGCCACTTGTCACTTTCCCATGGTCCCATTTAGACTCCTTTTTAATAATTAGTTAATTTGTCTCCAAATTCCAATCCAATTGTCTCCCAATTTTGTATAACACTTGTCATTAAATCTTAATATCACATATCAATTATTTCTATTGTCATTCATCACTTATTTCTACTACCATAAACTAATTGTCTCGCCACTTGGCTTTTTCCTAATCCCAAAAATAATCAAAATTTCTCAAATTTCTCAAATTTCACCAAAAATGATAAATCAATATTCAGACTCCCCAAATCAATTTTCAGGACAATTAATCAATAATTTATCATAATCACATTAAAATCAATTATACCTAGAAAATGTCAATGAATGTATGTACAATCATTTTAATGAGTGCAAAAATTAATATTTAGATGTGTGTGTATGTTAAATTATGCATGAGCATGAAATGCACTTTCTAACTTCTTAATAATATCTCTCTTGTATAATATTCTAGGGTTTTAACCCTTTGCATGGGATAATGGGATGTTACAATTCTCCCCTCCTTAAAAAAATTTCAGCCTCGAAATTCTTACCTGATTCATCGAATAGGTGGGGATATTGTCTCCTCATGTGCTCCTCCGTTTCCCAAGCTTCCTCACTCGAGTGATTCTTTTAAAGGACGTTCACTAATGGAATTACTCAATTTCTCAATTATCTCATTTGATATCCCACTATCTTGACTAGCTCCTCTACATAACTCAGATTACTAATAACTTCAATCTCTTGAGCTGGTAATACATGCATCGGATAAGACCGATATCTCTTAAGCATACTCACTAGAAACACATTGTGTATCTGAGGCATTTCAGTCGGTAAGGCTAACCTGTAAGCTAATGTTCTAATCCTCTTAATGATCTCATAAGAACCAATATATTTAGGGCTCAGCTTGCCCTTTTTACCGACCTTAGCACTCTTTGCCAATGTGATACCCTCAGAAACACTTTGTCTCCTAAACTGTATTCCATATCCCTTCGGCACTGATTCACCTAACTCTTCTATTTCTCTTGAGCTGCTTTAATTATACTTCGGATCAGTTTTGTCATATCCATAGTATCTTGTATCAGTTTTGGGCCTTCTACCATTCTCAGACCCTCTTCATCCTAATATAGAGGCGAACGACATTTTCTACTATACAATGCCTCATAAGGTTCCATTTCAATGTTACTGCGATAATGGTTGTTATATACAAACTCAATCAAAGCTATATATTGATCCCAAACTCCTTGAAATTCTAGTACACATGCCCTGAGCATATCCTCAACAGTCCTAACTATCCTCTCACTCTATCCATCTGGTCGAGGATAAAATGTAGTACTGAAGTTTAAATTCGTACCCATAGCTGACTGTAAACTTTTCTAGAATCTTGAAGTAAATATGGATTCCCTGTCCGATACAATGGACATTAGAACCCCATGCAACCTCACTAATTTGCTCACTTATCTCTGAGCTAACTAGTTTAGTGAGTCATTCTCTCTCACTGGTAAGAAATGGGTCGAGTTTGTCGATCGGTCCACCATGACCCATATAGCATCATTTTACCTCGGAGTCTTTAGCAATCTTATAATGAAATCCATCGTAATTAGCTCCCATTTCCACTCCTGAATAGATAACGAATGTAGCTTCCCAACCGGAGCCTGATGCTCAGCCTTAATCTGTTGAGAAGTTAAACACTTAGCAACATACTCCGCTACTTGCTTCTTCATCCCTGGCAACTACAAATGCTGCTTCAACGTGTTATAAATCTTAGTGGTACCAGAATTCATAACATAAGATGTTATATGAGCTTCCTCCAGAATCACTTTTCTCATATTATCAATGTTAGGCATACATAACCTCTGCTTTAACCACAATGTCTCATTTCTCAATTTAAATTCAAAATTTGGATTTAACTTCAACTTCTCAATAAGTTTCACCATTTCTGGATCTTCACTCTGAACTTTTCTAATTCTGTTATGCAACATTGATCTCAGTCTCAGTATAGCTATCAGTGCCTCATTCTGCTCTAAATTTGACTTAACATTCATTGCCCTCAACTGGACTAGACTCGATAACCTCGATATCTAAATCTAAGCTTCACTGCTATTTGATTTTCTACTCAAAGCATTAACTACAACATTAGCTTTTCTCGGATGATACTCAATCATGCAATCATAGTCTTTCAACAGCTCTATCCATTTCCTCCGTCTCATATTCTACTCCTTTTGACTCAACAGATACTTCAAACCCTTATGATTATTATATATCTGGAAAGTCTCTCCATATAAATAATGTCTCTATATTTTTAAAATAAAAACCACTACAGTAAGCTCTAAATCATTTATCGGATAATTTATCTCGTGAGACCTTAGTTGTTTAGATGCATAGGCTATGACCTTGCCATACTGCATCAGTACACATCCCAATCCTTGATGCGAAGCATCACTATAAACCAGATAACCTCCAGTTCCCAATGGAATAGTCATCACCAGTGTTATAGTTAACTAGTGTTTTAGCTCCTCAAAACTCCTCTAGCATTCATCGTTCCATCTGAAAGATACATTCTTTCTCATATGTTTAGTCAGAGAGGCTGAGATCAATAAAAACCTATCGACAAACCTCCGATAATATCTGACTAATCTGAGGAAAGTTCAAATCTCAGACACATTCTTTGGAGCTTCCCAATTTATTACTGCCTCAATCTTCTTTGGATCCACTTATACGCCTTGTCTAATTACTATGTGACCCAAAAATACTACTTGATCTAGTCAAAATTCACACTTACTAAATTTGACATGCGGTTGTTTCCCCCCATGATTTGTAGGATTACTCTCAGATGTTCAGCATGCTCCTCTCTACTCTTCGAATACACCAAAATGTCATCTATGAACTCTATTACAAAACAATCTAGGTAGGTTTGAAACATCTTGTTCATCAAAGTCCTAAATGCAGCTGGAGAATTAGTTAAACTAAACGGCATCATGAGAAATTAAAAATGTCCATACCTACTCCTAAACGCACTTTTTGGTACATCAGCCTCTGCTATCTTTAACTGATAATACCCAGATCTCAAGTCTAACTTAGTGAACACCCGAGCTCCCTACAACTGATCAAGCAAATCGTCAATTCTAGGTAACAGGTACTTGTTCTTCACTGTTACCCAATTTAATTGCCTATAATTGATGCACAATCTCAAAGTTCCATCTTTCTTCTTCACAAATAAGACTGGAGCTCCCCATGGTGAAACACTGGGTCTAATGAAGTCCTTTTCTAACAACTCCTGCAATTGAGCCTTCAATTTCTTTAGTTCTATAGGTATCATCTTATATAGAGGAATAGATATAGGAACAACACCTGGAACTAAGTCGATCGTAAACTCTATTTCCCCATTTAGAGGTAAACTAAACAACTCGGTGGGAAATATATGTAGGAATTCGCTAACAACATGAATGTCCTGTACATTTTGTTCAGTGCTAGTATCTATGACATGGGCCAGATAAGCCTTACATCACTCTCTGATCAATCTCAGTGCCCTTATAAATGAGATCAGTCTGGATGGCACTGCTTAACTGATACCTTAGAATACTACTCTCGATTGATTATGAGATTCTAGCATCACGTCCTTAGTGTAGTAGTTCATGATAACCCTATGAGCAGTGAGCCAACCCATGCCTAGAATAATATCTCTCTCTTAACTATAATACAATCAAATTTGCTTCCAATTTTATCTAATCAATCTGAATCAAACACCTCTTACAAACTTCACCTATTACTGTAGTACTAAATATCAGTGTACTCACCTCTAATCCATGTTTCAACAGTTCTCCATCATAACGTAGCCTAGATGCCAGATGCGGTACGATAAAAGAATGCGTAGATCTAGGATCTATCAATGTAAAAGCTTCATAAGTAAAGATAAGCAACACTGTTGCAACTACATTTAGAGAATTCTTAGTCTCCTATCTGGTCATTGCATAAACTCTGGCCTGAGACTGCAGTTGATTGCTCCGTACCTCAATCCTAATAGTAGGGCTCCCAAAACTCATTCTGCCTCTACCACAAGTTCTCTACTCAGAAACACTAGCTCGGCTTTACTGGACAATAGTTTCTATTACCACTCCTCGTCTCCTTCCAGACTGTGCTGCATGCACAATGAAACAATCTCTAATCTGATGATCAAAAGAGTTGCATCGAAGGCAAGCTCCTTTTAACTTCCAGCATTTACCACTGTGCTTCTTCCCATAACGCTCAATTCAATAACTGACCAAACACTGCACCTGTTCCACTGCTAGACTACACAAAGCTACCCCTCTGTCTGAACTCTGAATGTCTTGATCTAGCCTGTGGTCGAAAAGATCTGTTCTAACGCTTACTAAATCTTCGGCTAGAACCACCCTGAGATTCACTAGGCCTCTTCATTCTAGACTCTGATCTATATTCTGATTGACTATTATTCAACAGCTGCTCAATTAGAATTTAGGCAGCTCATAGTTATGTAAAACTACCCAAATTAGAACTGGCTAACCTCGTTTGATTCTCCATGTTCAGCCCATCTTCGAATCTCCTACATTTGTCTTCCTTGGTAGGAATCAAGGTAGTATCATAACCCATCAACTCATTAAGCTTTATCTCGTACTCTGCCACAGATAAATTGCCCTACCTCAGATCCTGAAATTACTTCATTTTTCTATCTATGAAGATTTTAGGCATATACTTTTCCGTGAAGACCTTCAGAAAGTCTTCCCATTTCAAGTTACAAGGCCTGGTGGTACTACCTGGAATAGTTTTCTACCATTGGTATGCTAGGCCTTGTAATAAGGAAATTTTATAGTAGAACTTCTCGTCTGACTTGCAATCTATCTGATCAAAGACTCTCTCTATTCTCTCTAGCCATTCCTCGGCCTCTATAGGGCCTTTACTTTCGTAGAAGTCCATAGCCCCATGCTTTCACAGTTTATCGTACCTCGGTTCCCTTCTCTTAGGAATTCTCGGAGACATTCTCTCAGGTCGAGATACTGAATACTCTCTACTGGCTCTTACTGATTTTAGGTTGTTTATGTCAGCTGACCTTCCAACTTGATCACCTATGGCAGATGACCTATAATAGACAATAACTTTAATTACAAACTGTATTTCTCACGATATTTCATGTCTAATGTTCCTATATGCCCCTATGGATGCCAAACCATGCTCTAATATCAAACGTTATAGCACCCCACTCCCATCCGACACGTGCCTGTATATCTATTCGACATTTGCACACTGCTACACATACCAGGTAGAAGCAGTGTGCTAAAGCAGTCACTTTCATTTATCTCATGGCATCATAATTTAAAACAAGAATATCGTAATACCTAAAAACCCAATTCTTTATTTCATTTCGTTAAAAAATGTATATTGTAGCATTACAGCATCATCCTTATATGTACATTATCAAAAGCAATTCAAAGTCTACAGCTCTGTTTACATAATATGCTACATGATAAAGACTTATACAAAACTCTATCTAACTCTTCAGGCTCAGCTGACCGACCTTTGAGCGATATCTTCTATCCAAAAATACAAGAAATAATCTTCTTTTAGAGCGGCATATCAACTAAGTCACCTCTCTCATACCTAAAAGTCAATGCTGCAATTTTGGTGAGTTTTGCGAACTTAGTAAGCTACCCATTATTGATGGCTCACCCATAACACATAACACATACAGTTCATATACAATTCATATATCCACATATTTTAACATCATTTCATTTATCATCATTTTCAATCAAAGAAAATTTTGTTCATCTATTTCACATTCACATTCAGAACAATTCATACAACTCAATTCAATCATTCATTTAATGCAAATCAAATTGTATTTGCAATGCTCATGAGACTCACTTTCTTTCATTATTTTGTTATGATTGAGTGCCTTTTTCACTGTCCCATATCCATTGTAGGTACTGGGCTCATTAATAACTGTCCCTTAATCGATGGAAATACAGGGCTCATTATACATAATGAGCCAAAGGCTCTTACCACATTATGAGCTTTAAGCTCTTTTTTCTCCGGCGACTCCGGTCACAACTGCCTTTATATTATTATGCATTCATGTAATGAAATGCATCACATGTATTCAATTAATCACTTGGCTCAACTTTCCACATTCACATTCACATTCGCATTTATCATCATACCTTGTTCCGACATTCAACAATTAAGTTAAGTATCATTTATTATATCAAAATCATATACAATGAGCACTTCCAATGATTTTTGTGCATCATACACCTCAGACATTCAATGTCCAGAATATAACACATTCACATCAAATAGTAATTTAATACAAAATTTAAACAAACAATAATTCAATGTCAGACCATTTAGGTTACTCACAGTTTGCTCTAGATAGTTATTACCTCGAGGTCCCGGCATCGTTTGGGTTTTGTCGCTCTAATTGCTCTTCTATATCTTGCAACACACATTTACACACATTACAATTTTGCATAATCACATAAGTACTCATTTAAGCACATATGTATATATATTTTAATTACAATGCATGCTCAATGACAATCCCAAGTATGTTTCCTTAATACATATCTCATAATCATTTAACATCATCTTTCAATCATTCTTTAATACTTAATACACTTCACTCACTTTAATCACCTAATTCATCATCAACTAAGCTCATTCATGATCTGATTCAATCCTAAATACATCATATAGAAGTATCTTAACATTAATTGGTTCAAACATCACTCAAAAGATAACCTTTTTACTGCATATTCCTGTCCATGATTGTGATGTCCCTCCCACAATCATGACGAAGCCTTATGGAACTAGCCACGATCGTGGTGGTCCTGCCATGATCTTGACATAATCATATTTCTGCCAGGCCACAATCATGGGATGAGGGCCACGATCATGACAGAACCATAATTTTTATCCAGCAGATCGTGACTTGCACTTTCTTCCTCCATTCTCATGAATTCGACATATATTTTAGCATCAACTGCATACCAAAATTTCTAGCATTCACATTCCTTTATGCAACCTTATGTCATCGTAATTCAACCACCAATTTGATTGCATTAAACTCTCAAAAATTTACTCATTTGATTCATGATTTCCAACTTAATCTTATCATACATAAAATCCTAACTCTTCCTATAATATATCTCTTTCATAAAGCATCCAACCATCCACTTTTATAATTTATCATTTAGGATTTACAACCTCTTTATTTCTACCTCAATTACCAATTTAAAACATTCACAAAACAAGTCATAGAAGTTTAGTAATCATAACCATAAAACACAGGACATTAAACATGTCCATATGTTCATCAATGTTTCTACACCCATTCAACTCCTTTATCATCTTCACCTTTCCTCCAAACTACTATCCTAGTTCTTCTCATTTCTAGAATATTACTCTAATACCTTTCTTATACCTAAATTTCACATTCATTATACCTGAAATTCCCATTTATTTCCTCACACAATGGGCTATAACTAATAGTTTCCATAACCTCAAAATAAAAACCCATCATATGCCTTTATTCAACAATTTCCCCACACTCTTCACATACACGAAAATGAGACATAAAGATGTTAGTCATCAACATTATTGATCATCTTCCTCACATCATTTACACTATAAGTCTATCTCAAATGATCATTATAAAATTTTTCATTTAAATAACCCAAGAATATCATTAATGAACTAAAACATAACATATTTTTACACCCACGTTACAACATATATATTTCTCCATGATAATGGTCATCAATCTCAAATCATTAATCATATTTGATTCATTTGTAATTGCCCATGAAGATTAAAGTATAACTTACTTGATAAAACTCCAAGCTCTTCAAAATCACCAAGAAACCCTAACTTTTTAAGCTACACGATCATCATCATAAAGGGGGGGGGGGTAAGTTTAGGTTTCTTGTGGTAAGATGAAGAAGACAATAAAATGGAAGTAAATGATGGATGAAAACATGGTGTAACATTGATGAAGGTTGGTGAAACAAAATCGCGAAGAAGACGAGGAAAAGAAGAAAGCAACAAAGAGATGATAAACATCAACAAGTGAGAGACAATGAAATGTTTGTCTTTCACTAGAGAGAATCGTGTGGGATGAGTAGTGAGTGGTAGTGACACTTGTCATTGCCACTTGTGACTTTCTTATGGCCCCATTTGGACCCCTTTTTAATAACTAGTCAATTTGTCTCCAATTTTCAATCCAATTGTCTCCCAATTTTCTATGACACTTGTCATTAAATCCTAATATCATATATCAATTATTTCTATTGTCATTTATCACTTATTTCTAATACCATAAACCAATATTCTTGCCATTTGATATTTTTCCTAATCCCAAAAATAGTCAAAATTTTAGAAATTTCTTAATTTTCATCAAAAATTCTAAATCAATATTCACACTCCCTAAATCAATTTTTAAGACAATTAATCAATAACTCATACCATAATCACATTCAAATCATTTATGTCCGAAAAATGTCAATGAATGCATGTATAATCATTTTAATGTGTGCAAAAATTAATATCCGCATGTGTGTGTATCCTATATTATGCACAAGCATGAAATACACTATCTAACTTCACAATAATATCTCTAATGTATAATATTAAGGGTTCTAACCCTTAGCATAAGATAACAGGATGTTACATATCCACCCTAACCCTTTGTTAGGAGAATTTACATAGATAGAAGATAGGTCTCTAGGATCTTAGTCTCAGCCTCAATTTGTCTGTCAAATAAAGGGTGATATGATGTAGAGAATCTTAAACTCACTCCTTATAGTTTAAATGCTTCCTAATAAAAGGCACTCAAGAAGAGCAAGTCTCTGTCACTAACAATTACTTTCAAAATTTTATAATGAAGACATGTTTAATGAAAACTTGAGCTATTTTTTGAGCTGTATAAGGATATTTAATTTCTATAAAGTAGAAGTATTTATTGAACCTATCCACATTCACAAAAATAGCAGTTTGCTTCTCTATAAGGGAAATAATTTAATAAAATTCATACTATCTTCTCTCTAGCATCCCCCTAGTATGGGAAGATATCATTATCAAGTTATTGCTTTAACAAACTAGATACTTCTTAACATAATTTATCATTTCCTTGACTAAATTCTTCTATTGGAACAGATTTTGCAATCATTTGATAGTGGAGACTACACCTCCCCTTTAAGGGATGTCACCAATAATAAATATTAATATCTCCCTTAATATCTTGTCATAACTTGTAGTTCATTCTTCCACTAATATGTTTTAGAGTATACTTCTTTTGCTTCAAGCTTCTTTATAAGGTCCTGAATGGTTGCTTCCTTCTCTCGTCCTTGTTTGATGTCTTCTATCAAATATAAGTAAACATGAACTACTGTAAATGTTAACAAGTCCTTTCTTAACACAAGGATAATGCATTATCTACTTTAGTCTCTTTTCACTATTATAGATGACCTTAAAAATTATATCTCATTAATTTTGGAAGCCATGTCATTTGAAATGGTATTGTAATTCCTGAAAAGTGCTTAATAATTTGATAGTCTATTGGCACCTTAAATGACCTCTTACTTAAGTAATGATGTCATTGCTTGGTAGCTTTAATGACTAGAGGAATTCTTTTTCATATGTTAAGAGCCTCATGTGCTTAGGTGTCATAGATTTGCTTACAAATTCGATTAGGTGTTTATTTTGTTGAATCCCAATACCTATATCTATCCCACAAGCATCTAGTTTATGATAAAATGTTGTTAAAAGTTGGGTAGTGCTAGTATTAAAGCTGATACTAAAGCATTCTTAAGCTACTCAAGTGCCTCATATTGTCTCTCCTTCCACTCCCATTTTCCTAATGCTTACTTCTTTAACATCTCAATTAAAAGCTTACCCAAGATGCCATAAGGCTTAATAAACCTTCTATAGTAACATTTTAACCCTATGAATTCTCCTATTTCTTTTAAATTTTGAGGTCTTGGCTATTATTGAATTATGGTTACCTTGCTAGAGTCTATGGATACTCCTATATCAGAACAAAATGGTCCAGATAATTAGTCTTCCTTACCACAAAAGTACACTTGCTTCCTTTAATGAAGAGTTAACAAGTGTTGAGTGTTTGCAAGACTTTTTATAGGTGCTCCAAATATTATAGTAAAGTGCTACTATAAACTAAAATTGCATTAGAAAGGACCATGAGGAACTTCTTAATATAGGGCTTAAAAATCTCATTCATGAGCTTTTGAAAAGTTGAGGTAGTATTAGTTTGTTCAAAAGGCATCACTAAAAATTTACAATGACCCTCATATGTTCTAAAAGCTATTTTAGGGATATCTTCATCAATCATTCAAATTTGAAGATACCTAGATCTTAAATCCATATTAAAGTACTAACTAGATCCTTATAGTTCATCTAGTAATTCCATAATTAGAGTTATAATGAATTTGTTCATGATAGTATGTTTGTTAGCTTCCTATAACCTATACACATTCTCTAGGTATTAACCATCTTCTTCACTAATACAATAGATGAAATATATGGGTTAAAATTGTGTATTATGAATCCTTGTTCCATTAGTTCGTAAAGAACCTTTGCAATGGCATCCTTTTATTTCTTTAAGTACCTATATGGTATGATGTTGATGGTCTCCACTCCCTCTTTAAGCATGAAACCATGGTCATGCATTCTTTTTGGTGGCAATTCATTAGGTTCTTCAAATGCTCCACTAAATTTAGTTAATAGCCCATTTAATTCCTCTAATGTATTGGGCTAATCCTCCAAGATGACTTCTTGCATATGAAATTGAATGGGGTATGAGGGATGCAATATGTATATATAGTTCTTTCCCTAAATTTCCAAAGAACTTGTTTAAGCCTTTACATAAACTCACCTTAGCACATTACATTATTTCAAAGTATGATCTGTGAATCTTGTTTATCTGAATTCTCAGTCAGTGTCATCATTTTGCCTTCCCATTTAAATTTCAAAGTATGATCCCTAAATTTGTACATTACATTATTGAGGCTCACCATATGTTGAATTCTCAGGACTATATTACACCCCTAATATGATGATTAATACATTAGTGGTGAACCTGATGCCTTGCATACTCTAGGTGAAGCTTTTACATACATAATGGCAATTCAACTTTAAGTTTCCTTCCACTATAATTTACATAAATTGCACTTCTATAATGTTTATTCTTACCTTCTTCACCACTGACTTTATTTAGGCAGATGTGGATGCTTCCACTATCTATTAAGATATACAAAGGCTTTATCTGGTGAATTCCTATGATCCTCATTTTCTTGTACACTTTTTAATCCTTCAATATCGTCGTAGCTTATAAAGAGATATTAGGACTCAACTGCTCCCGTTCTTCCTTGGTGATTGATTCTTTAGTTTCCAAATTTACCATCTCTTCTTCTTCCACTGTGTACAATTGGAAATGTTTTTCTTACACTTATGCCTTGGCATATAACACTCATCGCACTAAAACATATAGTCCTTTTATCTACCTTTCATCAACCTATCGATTACTAACAGTCCTCTATCCCTTACAATTTCTAAGCAAGGATTTTTATTAATACTCCCTTTATTTTTAGTAGTTGTTAGTATTTCACCATTAATATTGATATTTGTCGTATGATTCATTTAAGTTGATGTCTTATTCATCACTATACTTCCTTCTCTTGGATAAGTTTATAACTTAATCTCTTCTTTGTTATAGTAACATGACGCACTAGTAACTACAATAACCTCTTGCTTCCCAGCGAGCACATATCCTTAGAAAAGAGTAAAAGATTGAATCATCTCAGGTTTTAACTTTTTCAAGAAGAATCTTATTAAATAATTTTTTTAGGAGCGAAATCTTGTTCAAGTTTTTTTCAAATTGAGCACATAATTCTAAAATAGAACCTTCTTGTTTTAACTCTTTTAGATTTTCAACTAGATCTTTAAAAAATTTTCATCAAACCTTTGATTAAAAAGCATCATAAGCTCTATCCATTCCATGATCTACTGCATATTCCTATTTCTTATAGTCAATTAGTACCATTCTTGAGATTGTCCTTTTAAATTTATGGAGGCTATCCCAACTTTCAAGTTGCCAAGAGTGTGGCTCAGTGTAAAAAATGGTTAACACTTATCAACACAACCTGTTACTTAAACTCTATTAAAGATGGGAAAATTTATATGTAACATCCCCTCACCAATATGAAGGGTATTATAGTCATTTGCAATGTTTAGGAGTGTTTATAGTGTCGTGACATATTCATGCATTCACATGCACATGAATAGTAAATAGTGAATTTTTGCACATGTAAATGTTTGTACATGCAT
>JAOTAY010000008.1:29552672-29576816 GCA_025629805.1 Erythroxylum baracoense | reverse complement strand
TGATTTATAATTACTGGTTTAATTATTCAAATTCGTATGATGCCATGTGGAGTACTGTAGTGATCGCACGTAGCGCTCCCTTACCATAGGATATGTACCGGAACGACCTACGGGCGTCCTGGTGCGTACCCTAGGGTGAGGGGTGCTACATTATATCGCTAAATTTGATCATAATAGAGTAATTTTCATTTCAAGTTTTAGTCATTGCCCCAACATTCTCTTTTCCCATCTTTTACATTAATTGGTGAAATATAGATTTCAAATAATTAATCTATTTCTCTTGCTTATTCATTCTATTTTGGCTTTCCATTAATAGTCTTTCATTTCGCTTATAAGCCTCTAATAGTTTCTTTGTACTTTCCTCTATTCATCATAACTTCGCATTGAGGTTCTACTAATTTACTACCAATATTTTACCAAAAGAATAGAATTATATAAGACACAAAATTGCTTCGAGGGGAGGTGAAGAAAGGAGGAAGAAGAGTTTATAACTTTATAATAAAGAAGAAAGAGAATACATAATTGTATTTTTCCATTAACTATAGGATATGGCTATTACAATAGCTATAAAATATTACTCACACCTCCTAAAGTATGGCATATGTACATGGTTAAAAATATTTAAAGAAAATTTTGGTTAATGATTATTCCAAAAGAGACTATCAATTCAGTTAAAAAAACTACTCATGCCTGACAATGTAAAGGAGTTAATGATAAGATACTAACTTGAATGATCATGTATTAAAAGCTAAATTCACTAAATGAACGAATCATACCTAGGTCTTTACAATGTCGTAAGACCATGTATGAGGGTTGACACTTACCCAATGTTAGAAGGTCAAAGAAGTTAGTGACATGATAATAAGGAAGTCACTGACCAAAGCCTTGATGAACAGAAACCATAACTATACCAATTATAGGGTAATGAACAATGATGTAAAAACTAAAACTGGACCGGCCAATTCGACCAAATTAAGCACAAATTGGATTAGATTTTCGTTCGCTTTTAGTTTTGACCTATGTGAATGAAAACTGGTCGGTTTCCTTTGAGCCATGAAGAATCAAATGCATCTTCATCTTCTTCAATGCCCAAACACCATATTAGTATAAAAAGATGAGAGCTTTGTGTGATTGGCATTTGAGAAATCAACATATTATAGTGAAAATTAATCTGGAACTAAGATTGAGCAAATAGGTAACTGAGTTTGGCATCAAAAACTAGAAAAACTCAAAACATGCAGATCAATAAATATGGGTTCAATTCAAAGTTAGAGCTCTAATGAATTATATATCAAAATATCTGGAAGCAAAAGAACAAAAAGATGCTAAACAGTAGTAGCTATAGGAGAGGAAAAGAGAAGGAGGTTTTAATGGCTATCAAAGATTTGATTTATAGACTAAAAAAGAGTGATTGATCAGTGAAAAAGTTGATGGGAGTGCGATGTGGGGAATAGAGAGAAATCCACCTAGTAACCACATCTTTACATTACATCATGATAGTTTTCCTCTTTTTATCCCTTTCTTATATTTTTTCTTTTCTTTTTTACAAATATTTGTGTTCTATATTTGAAGTAAAAAAATATAAATTTCTCCAGTAAAATTTTTAATTTTAATTAAAAGATCCTTCCTCTTAAATTTTAATTACAAAATAATAATAAAAACTTCAATTACGCCTCATATAAACATTAATAGACTATTAAAATATAACCGAAATGATAATTTAATTTAATTCTTAAATTTGACTTGAATTAATTTAATTTAATTTAATTAATTAATAATTTAAAATTAATATTATAAATTATTAATTTGTGTCGAATTTAATTAGTTCGATATGAATTTAAAAATTGAGTTAGATCATTATATAAGTAGTATTTTATTAGTTTATATATAATATTCATGTCAAATGTATTTTAACATGTTTTTAACTGAAATCTAAAAGAAGGGATTGCTCTAAAAAAATTATTTGAATGTAATAGAAGAAGTTGACCCAAATACTTCTGATGAAAGCGTAATTTACAAGTTTTTAAATAGCATTGGAGAATTTAGAACTTTTGACGATGATGAGACACGACCTTCTTCAGAAAAGCAATTTTGATTTTTATTGTATTTGAAGTTTTAGATTAGACTCAAATTTAGTTTGAATTATTAGATTTGATTTATTATTAATTCATTATATAATAATAGACATTGATATATTTTTATTTCAATAAAATATTTTATTTTTGCTCACCCTTATAAATTTTACTCTTATGTATCGGTTGTATAGCGGTTTAATACTAGTTGAAACTTTAAACCTTAAACTTTTTATTTGATCAATTCTATGTCCGATCTGGTTTTTAAAACATTAGTAAAATTTCTTTTCAGGTAAGTTATAACCTGTAAGAAAAGTGTAACGACATAAGGTTATTATAATCATTATATAGTGCTGGCCCTGGGCAGGGGCAAGCAGGGCACCTGCCCAGGGCCCGCTGATATTAGGAGCCCACCATCAATATATTTCAAGAGTAATTTTCGGCATTTTTTAGGAGGAAGGATAGTAAATCCTTAGTTGTCACTTAGAGGAGAAGAGAAAGTTAACCAAGAAAATTAACGTTATTTAATTTTGGAAGCTAAATAGTTTCCTTTATGAGCTATATAATGATAACTTATTATATTTTTTAAATACTTTTGAAGCATTTAAGCATATTTCTTACACTCTAATTTCTTTTAATTTCCATCAACATATAAATCTATGATACTTCAACTCAAAAATTGACAGCAAAAAATTTTCATGATTTTGTCCTTCTAAGTTCTGAGTAATAATTTAAAGGTAAAGTTTTTTATTTTTAATATATTTTTAGCCTATTAAATATTTGAATATATTATAATTAATTTATAATTTGTCATTAACATGAACATTATATTAGCATTTTCAATCAAAACATTAATACTAAATGATATTGCATTTATTTGTATTTCTCCTTTTTATTTTTAGATTACTTATTATTTATAAAAATATAATTAAACATTAACAAATAATTTAATTTTTTTAATTTTAATTTTTGTTATACTTTGCCACAAATAATGTAATAATTGTTGGATTTGTGTTCTCGTAGAAGTTCACATAAGTCAAATCAAATAGTTTAAGCTACTCAATTTAAAGATTATGTAAATGGTTTCATTTATTATAAAACTTTGTATGATTCTATTAAACACGTCGATATAATTAAATAATAATAAAAATTATTTGATAATTAAATAAGACTGTAATTAGTTAGATGTATTTGATAATTAAATAAAATTATTTGATAGTTAAATAAAATTATTTGATAGTTAAATAAGATCGTAATAAGTTGAATGATTTAGCTATTTTATTTATCGAGAAGGATATGTTGGATAGTATTGATTTTGATAATATTATTAATGATTTTGCATCTAGATCTACACGGAGAAATATTTTTTATAAATCATAATCATCTGTGCATTTGTTAGTGCAATTTTCTTAGTATTTTGCTATTCGATTGTTGCAATTAGGTTACTTATGTGTAGATATTAAATTTTAATAATAAAAATATTCTTTTAAAATTTATATGTTTATATATTGTCAATTTATTGGGATCTTTTTTTACTTCACCCAAGGCCTATAGAACATTAGGAACGACCATGTCATTATAGTAAATAGTATGTATTAATTATTTACTTATAGGGATAACAATGACTTAAGTTAGGCCAAGCTTGGTAGTCGAGGCCCGATCAGGCCCAAGACAGTAGGCCCTAGCTCAACTAGGCAAGAAGCAACTTGCGTCCACGCCCTCCTCAGCTCGACTCGCCCAAATTTTTTTAAAAAATAACAGTTCGGGACAATGTCATTTTAGGTTAGAATAGTCCCCAGGCCAAACCCAGTCAGAAGCTCGATCAAACTGGGCATTGTCCATTGACTTCAAGTCAGGCTAGGTCAATTCTGGTCCACCCGGGCTCAATTGCCATCCCTATTTACTCGAGTGAACCACTCTGGGTATCGTTTCTTTCTTCTTGGTGGTGGCTCCGAGCATCTATCTCCAGCTATTTCTTTTCTGTAACATGTTCTTTTGGTTTCTTCCCCTGCTCTTTTAGTTTTTTTAGACTCTCAGTTCAGGTTGTTATTCTGTTTCTTTCTCTGCTGTAGTTCGTTTTTGCACAGATTGTTTTCCTGTCCTGCTCCTTGTTGTGTAGGTTGTTAAAACCTGGACTTTTTTCTCTTCTATGGCCCGTACCTGGCAGCTTTTGTTTCAATCTAATTATTTATATTAGAAAAACTGAAGTTATCCTTTAGGCTTTATATGCAGAGCTTAACGTCTTCACTGTGAGTGAGTCTTCAATGTGTTCAATAGATTGATGTTGCCATACACACTCCAAGAATCAAAACAAGCCTTTACGCATGAGAGGGAAACCTCATCTACTGCAAACCACAGGGACAGAAAAAACACATAGAACTAGAAAAGAACAAGGAATCAATGAAAAATGTCTGCTTGTGATGCAGGAAAATTATGAAATGGTTGTCTATTTTGAAGTAGATTTTGCATCACTGATGCGAGCTCTCATGTAAGCAAGGTGTATGTCTCTCGAGGGCAAGCACCCTTTGACCATAGCTATTTCAAGTAGTTTTTGACTCCACTTCCATAAGATTGGCAAATTCTCTTCGGTTATGATTGCCAGTCCCGTGACTTCTTGGCGCAGTTGAAACCAGTAGATCATGTAGAAAACAACAATGTCTAGGTATCCAATAGACTGACCTCCAAAGAACTCCTTTCCGTCTAGCTCTTTATCAACCAACTTCAGTTTCTTAACTACCTCTTCAATTATATGCTTCTTCTCCTCCCCTGTAGCATCGCGAGACTTAATCACCAATTGAAGGATCTGCATAAATTGATTATGAATTATATCAGGTTCACATGTGGACACAAAATGTTAAAAAGCAATCATTGCTGATATGAACAATTTTAACGTACTGTTTCATCGACGAACTTTGCCCAAAAGCGTGCAGTGGCTCGATCATAAGGATCTTTAGGCAAAATGGGATTGTTGCTCCATTTGTCGTCGATGTACTCTAATATGGCGAGCGATTCTGCAATTGGTTTTCCATTGTGAACAAGCACAGGAATTTTCCTGTGAACTGGATTATACTCCAGTAGCAAAGAACTCTTGTTGGAAAGGTCTTCTTCAACATATTCATACTCTACCCCTTTCAGTTTCAAGGCTAGTTCTATTCTCTGACTAAAGGGACTTGGTAAAGTGCCAAATAGTTTCACTTCGGTAACCATTATAAATTCCCAGTAACTAAGGCCAATTCTAACAGGTTTCCATCTGTAAAGTAGTTTAGTAGGCTTTTTATAGGAAGTGGGTGGCGGAGTTTCACGATGAGCAAGTAGCAAAATATAGCCCAAAGCCAATAGCCTAGAAATTGTTTATTTGAAAACTTAGCCATGTGAGTGTTTACATAGTCAATGTGATCAATAGCCAAGAAATTGTTTGTTTGAAAACTTAAGTCATGTGAGTGTTTACATAGTCAATGTGATCAAATCCTTCACGGCTTGAAGTCCAGGCCCACTAGTGGAAATTGCAATGTTCAATGTATTCGCCTTCCTAACAAAAAACAGGAAAGAAGACAAATGCAACTGCTTCAAGTAAACTCGCATACCATAATTAAAAAATTATGTAATTTTGTATATATATTTCTCATTGACTAAGGTACAAGTATTACTTGGTGGCTAAGTTAAGAGATATACAAGATCATGTACAATAAATGTAAAATCCTAATTGACTAATTCAAGCAAGTAAACTTTTACTTTTTAAAACAAAGACTAGAAACCTTATATCAGCTGATTATTTTATGCAACCATTGTTGATTTATTTAAACTGGATAAGATTAATGGTAGTTGAGGAATAAGTAAGGTAATTAGTTGAGTTTGTATTTTCTTTCGGGAAAAAAAATCAGAAATGATGTTACAATTCTGTAGATTTTGTCACCTTAATATCATGATTATCTCTGTAACTGAAAAACATGACAAAACTATTCAACAAAATTTTTATCCTTACGTCCTGAACACAGTCTCAATAAAGGCAAATGACTCTTCTTTGACAGGCCCTGTTCCATAAATCGTTCTGTATTCCCTTTAATTTAAGCGTTGTATCTGTTCTGCGACTGAAAGAACCAGCCCAACCTCCTCCGACATTTCAATTAATGCTTCACTTTGATATATACCTTAACAAGTATATCTCTGGATGTTAAATTGACGTCTTTTATGGGAAACGTAAGAGTATGTGGGCAAGCAATTGATGCAACGAGGAGGTCTCAAAAGGAAACGTGTCATGAATCTTAAGTTATTATGAATCCTACGTACGTGGGTTATAGACTTAGTCGTAATTTGCTAGATGTCATTACTTAGTTGCTCTACTGTTTCAATAAGTCCGACTATATTTCTGTAGTTAGCCATTAGTTTTGCCATTACTTAGGAATTTGATTCTTTTGTTTTGTATTTAAACTCTTGCACATAATGGAGAAGAGTACAAAAGGTTTCCCAACTCAATTATCGTTGAATTCTCACCTGAGCAAAATTTTAAATACAATAGAAAACGAAGCAAATTCGGTTGGCAATTCCTGCAACCTATCAACAATCTTTCTTTTTTTCTGTGTTAGTCAAAAAGGACTTCTATTGAGATGAAGATCAGCCCCTGGCCTCGTTGACATTTGTTTTAGTTTTGGAAAAGAGCATAGGTGTACAAATATCAGTGATTACATTTGACAAGTTTCTCTTGGTCCAACTAGTATGTTGTAGGAATCAGCCCCTACCAAGTAAGTAATTAGATGAAAACTTCTTTAAGCAAAATTGTCATCGGAGAATTACTATAAAAGGCTTTCCAGACAGAGGTTCGACTTGTTCTTTGCAAATATCTATTCTTGACCGATTTAGTTTTAATTCTAATATTTTGAATGAATACTGATTGGGGTTTAGTTGTGTGTAAGTTTTAATTATTAACCCTCGATAATCAGCAAGCGCATAGTTCATTAGCGTAATACTAAAGGTGTCGATTCCACAAGGAAAGAACTAATCTAATCCTAAAATCTAAGGCCAAAAATAAATAATAGAAATTCAAGATACAACAAAACTAATACGAGAATTTAATTCAATCAATTAAATTAAAAATCAAATACGAAAATACTAATTACTAAGCAATTGCAGCATACCCAAGAATCAATAGAAAGAAATTACTACTTGAGAGAGAAAATTTTACTTATCCTTAATACTAACATAATTGATTATGAATTATTAGATTGTTGGTTCTAGACTACCCTAGGGTTGATTACTCTCTCTCAAGTTATAACCATTAACTCTAAATCATAAACCCTAATCAGATTATGGAGGATGCAATCTCTTAATTCACAACCTATCCAAAACTCTAATTAGTTATGAAGTTCTCTAATAAACTATCGGAAACCTATGCAAGATCTCTCTCTGCACAAATTATCGATTTGATTTAATTATGGTTTCTATTAAATCACCTAATTCTCGTTAGTCCAATTTAATCGTTTTTCATTCGATTCACATTCTCAATTTACTATCAAATTATGCAATAGCATAATCAAAACACAACAAAATCCAATAAACACATGAACAATCAGATTCTCATTAATTCAAGAATAAAATTCTGAAGGTGAGTTTAGAACGTCCGCGACATTCTAGATCTATCATCAACTGTTCAATCCAATTCTATACAATAATAAAATTAAAAATAACAGGAAATACAATCTAAAATGGATGACGGGAGGCAGTGACTTTGGGAAACCTCCTGATCTGGGAAATACTTCGAGTCAGCTTCTTCTCCTCTTCTTTCTTTCCTCTTCTCTTCCTCTATCTCTCGATGATTTCTCTCTAGGGTTTCTTAAAGTAGTTGATGCAAAAGCTCTTTCTCTTCCTCTTTTTGTTCCTTTTATATCCCTTGAAACTTGATGTTTATGAGTGTCTGCACATTTGCCTAATGCAAGCCACAATCATGGCTTACATCTGAACCTTCTGTGCGTGGGCTAAATTTGGAGGTTCTGTCATAATCATAGTCTGACATGCTACGATCGTGGGCCGTTGTTTCAACCCGAATGTCTCCAAAACTCCTCCGTTCTTTGATTTTTAATCCTAAAATACTAGCAAACACATCAAGGTGCCTCAAAAACATAATATTTAAGTTCAAAGACTTGTACTAACCCATAAAACACTTAAAACATAAATAATTAACAAACTAAAATAATTTTAACTTAAACACATATTAAATGATTGAATTCATAGCTAAACACATATCAAACTACGCCCTAAAACACGATGCAATTTACACTTATCACATCCCCACACTTAAAAATTTGTTTGTCCTCAAGCAAACAAAACAACAAACAACACAAAATCACAAAGCACACAATGCAATAATGAGGCAATGGCTTTAACTTCACGAAATAAATTTAACTTAAACACAATCATTCAAGTTGGTCTATATCATTAACATGCAAAATCTGTGTCTAGGAGCTCTGGACTAAATATACATATTAATCAAAACTTAAGTGTCAAGTTAATTCACCCTTTTCAATTGTACGCTCATATTAATAATTATTTGGTCATTCAAACTTTGTAACTAATCCTAAGTATGTTTTCATGAGAAGTCAAGTTATTTACAAGTTCTATAGGTTTTTATTAGAAAAACACCTTTTTTTTGTTTTTATAGACATGAACCCAGTCTTTTACATGAAGGCAAACATTAGTGATGAATGTCGATTCGGTTACTCGACTAAGTCATATTTTTATTAAGTTGCTTGGTTAGAACATCATTACAGCCTTTTGAGCTGCTGGCACACATTTTGTGATGCATGTCGATCCAATTACTCGGCTACATCATGGAACATCATTATAGCCTTTTGAGGCGCAGGCACACATTTGTGATGCGTGTCGATCTAATTACTCAGCTACATCACATTCGTAACTGGCTATTAGCTCTATTCATAACCTGAAAGCCAATAAAATAGTTATTTAATGAAAATTAACAAACACTTTTTTTAATTAATGCCTACCTTATTACTGTAGCTACTTGTTTTCATGAAAAAATACTAGCTAAGTTACTTAGTCGAAAGACCTAAAATTATGAATGAGTGTGACAACTTATAGGGTGATAAATTAACACTAAATCTTAATTAACTTGCATATTTTAGCCAAAGAACCCAGATCACTAATTTCGCGAGCTAATGACTCTTCGCAACCTAAGAGATTATGATCAAAATTAAATCAATTTCATTCCATCTAAACCATTTACACATTCACACAATTCATAATATGCAACCTAAACAAACTATCATAAAATATGCAAAATTTATACTCAAAGCAAAACACATAACCCTCCCCACACTTAAACAACACATTGTCCTCAATGCGAGAAGCAGATAAACAAAAACACGTGGAAGGAAGAAACATAAAATAAAAATAAAGACTAAATTTTAAAAGAAAAGGGTTAGAACCAAAGCCTCATGGTGATGGAGGCCGGGATAGTGTCAGAGGTAACAGTCGGACGCTTTGAGCCTCGAAGTATTGATGAATCCAGTGTATATCCCAGCTCTGATGTCGTTTTGTGCAAACCATCTCCTTCATCCTTCTAAAGTTCTCTACAAGTGTATTTGTAATTATCTTGGTGTTGGTGGAGATTATATCGAACACTTTCTTTCAACCAGGTTTTTCTGTATCTTCTTCCTCTTCAGACTCCTCGCTAGTCGAGTCCTATTCTGCCTGTTGAGGTGGCACTGTGCTAGAACTCGCCTGACTGGCCCTAATCTTCATATGAGTCTTTTGGCTGATATCCCAGAGTTCCATGTTATGGGACTTGAGGATTTCAACATGCCACAAGCGATGGTAATTTAGAAAATCTGGGAGGTAGACGATTAAACCACTACAATCCACAACATAGTACTCAGCAATGGTGGAAACCAAATAAGCTATACCCAAATTATTGCTCCTCTTACGTAAAGTCGCAACAATAGCATTCAACATATGTGTGGAAGTGCACACTAGGATGTTGTGATCCATGCACAATAGAAAAAGTTCCTTTGCTGAGCACTTGTTGGTTTCTGATTTATCAAAAACCATCAACAAGTGCTCATGGGTTTGTATAATGTTGTTATGGGCATTCTTAGCATCGAGCCGCTCTAGCCCAGTGAGCTCATTCCAATAGCAAGAAGCATAAAAATCATCGTGCTGATTGAAAATGGAAGATTCAGGGAAACCATAATTATCACACATAATTTCAATGTTCAGCTTATAAGTTCGTCCCCGCAACCTAAACCCTATTTCCTTAAGCTTACTAGGTTCGAAATAAAGGGAAGTGAAGAATTCAAGAATGAGCTCCTGGTAGACAGGATATTGGAAGTGTATAAACTTGGTCTACTGAATTCTTTCTTCTAAATTCTCCACCCTATTTCACAATTCTAGCCTATCAAATGTATCAAAATCAAAGTATTTCAGGACTACTCTGTTTAACATTAAAGCATTGGAAATGAATACCTTCCTCCTCTGTGTAGATTGGGAACGGTGCTCTGAAATCCGCTGCCCTGCTCCTTCCCCCTAAACGTGGGACTTGATTTTTTCTTGATGAGTGGTTACGCTTCGCTGACTGCTTAACGCAGCGCATACTAGATTGTACGTAGGTGGCAGTTGGAATAAAGTAGAAATTTGAAAGTTGGTTAGAGAGAAGTGAGAGTGTTTGGAGGTTCTAAATTTAGAGAGATAAAATTAAAATAAAAATGAGTGAAAATGAAGTATGAAATGAATATATAGGTGAAGGAAGGAAAATGGTAAAAATTTTAGTTGAAAATCCCATGGACAATTTTACCCTACTGCAGGCCACGATCGTGGCCTACAATTTTTTCACCAATTTCTGATTTTTTTTCTTCTTTTGTCCTTCTACACATTCCTGAGATCCCTTCCTAGATCTGTTATAGCTCTTTCACCTATTTTTTAGTTACTTCCTTGATCATCTATCTTATGTCGAAGTCTTATGCTTTTCGGACCTTATTTGGAAGCGAAATAACCTAACTACAGAATTCAAACTATCTAAATGCCAAAGAAGTAACCGCTAATTAACAATCCATGGGTTGCCTCCCATGCAACGCTTCTTTTAACATCGGTAGCTTAATGCTCTTCTTTCATTGGATACTTGGTCGGGATCAATTATGAGCGGCTTGCTTCTGCCCTTTTCATTCAACATCAGTTTTGTAGCCTATAAGTAAGCTACAAATTGTTAAATGATCAGAAGGACACTATTGATAAAATTATGAAAACCAGCTACAAATTGTAAAATGATCATAAGGACACTATTGATAAAATTATGAAAACCAATTAAGCTCAGTAATGTCATTTTTTTTAGCGAACTATTAACAAAACAGGGAATAATAAAACTCCCTAAATCTTCCATAGAATCCAGTAGTTTGCCTGGTAAGAGGGTAAGCTACTCTTGTTCTTCCTTAGTCACTCCCTTTTCTTTTTCTTGTTTTGCTTTACGAACAGAGACTTTCATAGCTTCTTCAAACTTGATGTTCATTATCATCTGCTCTTCATCCTTTTACTCTTTTAAGGATTCAAACACATCAATTCATCGAAATGAGTCACCCTCCTTCAATTTCTTTATTACATCATTCATGTTGAATGTCACTTGGTCATTACTAATCTAAAGGATAACATTCTTTTCATAGACATCTACTAACGTTTTTATGATGTTCAATCATGATATACTAAGATTTGGCAGATAATATGTGTCATCCTTTTCTTCATCCTTTTGATTTCTTGGTCTTCTACAAAGTGATATTCAACCTGATTTTTTGCTGATTCTTCTAGCTTTATCCCATTTCTAATTGTGATAGCCTGACATGGCTATATTGAATTTACTTTCATGTTGCACAGATAGTTTTCCACACTTTCCTTACCAAAAATTCCCTGGAAAGCTGGCCCATTCGAACCTCTAGGTTGTGAATAGAAGAGGCATGATTTTCTACTACTTGCTTAAACTTCTCTTCCAATCTCTTCTGGGTCTCCTCCATATCTGTGAACTTATCCATGATTTTGTCCAACTAGGAATCCCATGAACTGGATTTGTCTTGCTGAAATCCTAATTAGCCTTAATGTTCGATGGGAATCCTTTCCCTGTTAGACCAATAGAAATCTGGGTACTTCTGCCACCCCAAAATGTACATGTTCAAATAAGGATGATGCTTTCCCCAGCTAAATTGGGGCTTATTGAAATCTGCAAAATTCCTTTACTCCTTATAATATATATCCTCCATGATTGTTTTTTCTTTCTCCTTTTGGCGTTCAACTTTTGAGATTCTCCATTATTGTCTGGCGATATCTAAGTTGATGTGTCATGTACTTTATCCCCAACCTTTTTTTCATAAAAATTGGTGAAAAAGTCTTAGACTATAAGAACTAAACTAATCACCTCCCCGATAATGGTGCCAAAAACTTGATTGATTCGGTTATGTATAAGTTTTAATTATTAACCCTTAATAATCCACAAGCACACGGTTTGTTAGCCTAGTACCAAAGGTGTCGATCCCACAAGGAGGGAACTAATCTAATCCTAAAATCTAAGGCCAAAAATAAATAACAGAAATTCAAGATGCAACGAAACTAATACGAGAATTTAATTCGATCAACCAAATTAAGAAGCAAACAAGAAAGTACTAATTACTAAGAAATTGCAACACCCAAGAATTAACCGAAGGAGATTACCAATTGAGATAAAGGGAATTTTACCTAAATGCTAACCTAACTGATTATGAATTATCAGCTTGTTAGTTCTAGAATATCCTAGGGTTAATTACTCTCTCTCGAGTTATAACCATTAACCCTAAATCATAAACCCTAATTAGATTATAGAGGTTGCAATCTCTCAATTCACAACCTATCCAAAACCTTAATTAGTTCTGAAGTTCTCTAATAAACTATCAAAAACCTATGCAAGATCTCTCTTTGCAAAAATTATTGATCTAATTTAATTATGGTATTTATTAAGCCATCGAACTCTCGTTAGCCCAATTTAATCATTTTTTATCCGATTCACCCTCTCATTTTATTATTGGATTACGCAATAGTAAAATCATACCACAACAAAATCTAATAACACATAAACAATCAGATTCTCATTGATTTAATAAACAAGAAGATTCTCATTAATTCAAGAATAAAACTCTGAAGGTGAGTTTAGAACATCCTCGACATTCTAGATCTATCATCAATTGTTCAATCCAATTTTATACAATAATAAAATTGAAAATAACAGGAAGTACAATCTAAAATGGAAGACAGGAGGCAGCGACATCAGGAAACCTCCTGATCTGGGAAGTATTTCGAGTCAACTTCTTCTCCTCTTCTCTCTTCCTTCTTCTTTTCTTCTATCTCTCGATGATTTCTTTCTAAGGTCTCTCAACGTGGCTGATGCAAAAGCTCTTTCTCTTCCTCTTTTTGTTTTTTTATATCCTTGTGTTTTGGGGTACGAAAGGTCCAAAAATCTCTCAAAACTTGACTGTCGTGAGTGTTTGTATGTCTGCCTGACACAGGCTACAGGCCATGATCGTAGCTCACATCTAAGCCTTCTATCACGATCGTGGCATATAGGCCATAATTATGTGCCAAATCTGGAGGTTCTGGCCGTTGTTTCAGCCCGATTGTCTTTGAAACTTCTCCGTTCTTTGATATTGACCCTAAAATACTAACAATCACATCAAGATACCTCAAATACGTAATATTTAAGCTCAAAGACTTGTACTAACCCATAAAACACTTCAAACATAAATAATTAACAAACTAACACAATTTTAACTTAATCATATACTAAATGATTGAATTAATAGCTAAACATATTTCAAACTATGCTTTAAAACATGATACAATTTACACTTATCAAGTACGTATTCTTCAAGAGACAGTTAGTACTTTCTTCACCTTTCTAAGTGAACTAGGGAAGAAGTAAAGAAAGTTTCCCTTTGTAATTTCTATTAATAACTTCAAGTTTGTGGACCTAATTTATCTTGTTAATGTAGAACTAATCATTATAAATAACTTTTTTAATGGGAGAAATGGAGTGATCTACTTTAGCAACAGAAGAAGGGTGAAACAACAACAATAGAGCTTCATTTTGGACGTGGGTTTTTGAGAGCTCTATAAAATGCAACACATTTCTCTTCAGATAGATTTATCCAAAAATTTGCTTTCCAATGTGTAAAAGTGCAGGAATTATTTTAAGCACTGGCTTATACTTGAGGAACAAGCAAAAGACTCTTGTTGGATAAGTAATTGTACTAGATTCCCCTCAGTGCAAGGGCCAAGTTTATCCTAGAGCTGTGAGGACTGATCCTCTTCAGCTAATTTGAACCTAGCAGTTTTTGTGAAAAAGTACCTCATCTGTTTGGTCTTTAATGATAAAAAATGGCATTTGTGATCTCTTATATATTGAAAACATCAAAGTTTCTTATTAAGCAGATAGGGGGAGCAAAGTGTATAGTGAAACTAAGAAGGCCTTAAAAAGAGAAGATGCTTTCTATTAAACCATAGATGCCATTGCCAATAGGCTTTTTTGATGGATTGATAAGCTTAAAGGTTCCTCAAGGGTGCCAAGAATGAATCCAAGATATATCGACACGTAAGATTTATGGGCTAGGTGGCAGGTGCTGAAATAGACAGGTGCTGGAATTTATTTTGCTACAATTATGCTTGCTTAAGAATTAGTCTAGTAGTAGTTATTTTTAGTTGTTGCTACTTTAGTGCACTAGTCGATATGGGTCTTTTTTTAAGGAAATTGATAATCATTTCATTTGTATTTCAACACTTTTGAAGGAAATAATAAGCAAGCTTATTACAATTAAAAAAATTCATGGTTGTTCTCACCTAAAAGCATAACCTTATTTCTTCTATTTTCAACAAGCTTTGACTAGACCTATCAATTTGGTATCAGAGCTTGCACAATGTCAACCAACAAGGAACGAATTGAAAATCTTGAATCTAAGCTAGGGGATTACAGGATCACATATCTAGGCTAGAGTTGGGCGTGACTGATAAGCTATGTAGTTTTGAGGAAATTGTCAGTAAGGTTTGCGAGGCTCGATCTGCCAAATTTGATTCTCCCTCTAAGGGGGCCAATGAACATAGTGGCAGCTATTTTGGCCACCAAAATTAAGAGGCTCGAGATAGCCACGAAAATGGTCGATCATAATTTTTTTCCAAACTGGCTAAACTCGAATTTCCTAAGTATTTGGGTGATGATCCTACCAAATGGTTCACTCGAGTGGAGCAACTCTTTGACTTCCAAGGTACACTAGAAAATAAAACGTATCTTTGTCTTCCTTTCATCTAGAAAGGGAGGATAATCAATGGTGGCAATGGCTATATCGTACTTACAATAAAGGGAATAAGGAGGTGAAGTGGGAGTTGTTCATCAAAGAGCTTTGGGCTCGATTTGGTCCTTCTGACTGCGAAAATTTTGATGAATCTCTATCCAAAATCAAACAGGTGGGTTCAATAAGGGATTACCAAAAGCATTTTAAGAGATTGGGAAACCGAGTACATGGGTGGTCTCAAAGGGCATTATTTGGGACTTTTATAGAAGGACTGAAATTAGAAATTACTGATGGGATCCGCATGTTCAACCAAAGACCCTGAACGAGGTGATTAGCTTAGCAAGAATGAGGGATGAGTAGTTAAGCTAACAACAGAAGTTTACTAAGGTTCCTACAAGAACAACAGGTGAACCAACCTCCACAGTAGTATCTAAAACTTCAACACCAGTAAAGCACCTGACTTAGGAGGAAATGCAAAAAAGGAGAGTGAAGGGGCTTTGTTTTAATTGTGATAATAAATTCACACTTGGCCATATGTGTCGAGGTTCTCAAATTCTCTTGTTAGAAGGCTGCAATGACAGTTCAGACACTAAAGAACCTAAAATTTCACTTCATGCCTTGTTAAGTTAGTCCACTAATAGAAACATGCAAGTAAAAGCCATGATAGGCCACCATAAGCTGGTTGTTCTCATAGATAGTGGGTCTACCCACAATTTTATTAGTGAGAAGGTGACTAACGACTTACAATTGTCAATTACACCAACCAAACCTTTTAGCGTAAAGGTAGCTAATGGAGGGCCATTGTTATGTCAGGGAAAATTTAAGGATGTTCCAATCCTAATCCAAGGTATTCCATTTTCCTTAACATTATATGCTTTACCATTATGAGGCCTGGATTTGGCGCTAGGTGTGCATTGGTTGGAGCAATTAGGAACCGTAGGTTGCAACTGGAAATAATTAACTATAGAGTTCACTTAGGGGAATCAGATTCATCGCTACAAGGCATCGATAGCCAATCAATTCAGTGTACATCGATGAAAGCCCTCTCTAAAGACTTCAAGAGTGGAATTGCAGTATTTGCAATGTGTTTATACACTGCAACCAATCCATTATCACAACAAATCCATCCGGATATGCAACAATTTGATGATATTTCCAAGAGCCCAAACAACTGCCACCAATTCAGGAAATAGACCATGACATCAATTTAAAAGACGGGACCGAGCTATTAATGTACGACCCTACAAGTATGTCTATTTTCAAAAAGCAGAAATTGAAAAATAAGTTCATGACTTACTAAAATTGGGGCTAATAAGACCTAATACTAGTCCTTTTTCTTTTCCTGTGTTATTGGTTAAAAAAAGATGGTGCATGGCAATTCTACACTGATTATAGAGCGCTTAATAAATTAACCATCAAAGATCGATTTCCCATACCTACCGTTGAAGATATGCTTGATGAGCTCCATGAAGCTTCTTATTTTACAAAACTTGTCTTAAAGGCTGGATTTCATCAAGTACGAAGACACCCCACACATGTTCATAAAACTGCATTTCACACTCACAATGGTCACTATGAGTATTTAGTTATGCCCTTTGGCCTTTGTAATGCTCCATTTACCTTTTAAGCAACTATGAATTCCATATTTTGTCTTTACCTTTGAAAAATTGTGTTAGTATTCTTTGACGACATATTAATATATAGCCCTAATTGGAACATGCATCTTGAACATGTTAAGGCAGCTTTTGAATTATTAAGGCAACATCATTTTTTCCTAAAATTGAGCAAGTGTGTATTTGGGCGTCAAGAGCTGGAATATTTGGGTCACATCGTCACACCACAAGGCGTTAAGGTTGATCAAGCCAAAATCAAGGCTATCGTTGATTGGCCTAAGCCTACTAACATGTTTTTAGTTACGTGGATTTCTAGGCCTTACAGGTTACTATCAAAAGTTTTTCCGCAACTACGACATTATAGTTTGACCTCTAACCAACCTCCTGAAGAAAGGGAAATTTGGGTGGACAAGTAAAGCTAAACATGCTTTTCAACAGTTCAAAGAGACTTTGACTACAACATCAACAATTGTAATGCCTAATTTTCAAGAGCCATTTATCATTGAGTTGGATGCTTCGGGAGATGGCATAGGGGCTATTCTCACTCAAAAGGGCAGACCCATTGCATTCATGAGTCAATCGTTAGGTACCTCCAAACAATCTTGGTCTATCTATGCTAAGGAAATGTTGGCAATAATTCAAGCTATTCATACATGAAGACCCTACTTGCTCAATATCAAATTTTATATCTAAACTGATCAAAGAAGCTTAAAATATTTTCTTGAACAATGCGTAGCAACTCCAGAACAACATAAATGGGTTTCAGAGTTACTTGATTATGATTATGAGATCAACTACAAGCCGGGCAAGGAGAACACAACAGCTGATGCACTATCGAGGGTCACCATAAGTCCTTGTTTAGATGCATTGACCATCTCTCATGCGAAAGTTTGGAACATCTTGAAATCAAAAGCTATAAACAACTTACATATGCAGAAAATCAATAAGTAGGCTCACGAGAACCCAGATGTTCTATACCTATGATGTGATGGTTTAATCTACAACAAAAATTGGGTGGTAGTCCCTCCTAACTCTAATATTGCCTATCAATTATTACAAGAATTCATAATTCCAAAAAAGGAGGGCATTCCGATGTACACCGAACCAAAAGGCTAGCTCAATAATTTTATTAGCCTTCGATGTACAATACAGTGAAGGGATATGTTGCTTTATGTCAAGTGTGCCAACGAGCTAAAGCTGGTACATTGTCACCTGCTGGTTTGCTACAACTGTTGCCAATTCCCTATCAAGTTTAGGACAACATCACCATGGACTTCATTGAAGGTCTCCCACCTTCTAATGGCAAGCATCCTATCTTAGTCATTGTTAATAGACTTAGAAATCAGCTCATTTCATGGCATTATCCCATTTATACACTGCTAAACTTGTAGTTGAAAAGTTTGTTGAAGGTGTGGTCAAGCTTTATGGCATGCCAAGATCTATTGTAAGTGATCAGGGCCTAATCTTCCTGAACCATGGTTAAAGCTATTAGGAATAAAGTTGAAAATGAGTTATCCTACCATCCCCAAACGAATGGCCAAACTGAAATTGTTAATCAGTGTTTGGAGAAGTATCTTTGACCTTTTGTTGCCTCACAAATAGTCTTCTTTTTTGCCTTGGGCAGAATATTGGTACAACACTACCTATCATGCTTCCATAGGTATAACTCCTTTTTAAGCTCTCTGTGGTCGTCCCCCGCCTACAATTCCATGTTATCAACAGAGCATTTGCTCAATTTAAGAAATAGGTCAACAATTGAAGGACAATTTAAAAACTGTTAATAACAAAATGAAGCAACAAGTGGATTCTAAGAGGAGGGAAATTGAGTTTCAAGTAGGCGATTTAGTCTTCTTAAAACTCCATCCTTATAGACAACAATATGTGTTCAAGAGTTATCAAAAGCTTGCCAATTGATATTTCAGGCTATATAAAGTGGAAGAATGAATTGGACAAGTTGTGTACAAACTGAAGCTACCCTTGGGTTCTTGCATGCACCTGGTTTTCCACATATCAATGCTAAAAAATATGTTGGAGAAGTTCAAGCTTTTAGTTCAAACTTGCCACCTATTTCTGAAGATGGGGACCTTATCGTTGAACCTGAGGCTATGCTAGATATACGTTGAGTACAATATGGTTCCAATTAGGAAGAAGAAAGTTTGGTTAAATGGAAACGACTTCCAGCAAAAGAAGCAATATGGGAAAATTTACAAGAATTGGCTGATCGTTTTATTAACCCTAAGGACATGGTTGATTTGAAAGGGGAGGGTAATGATAAGCTTAGAAGAACCTCAAGCGTGTCAAAATTGAATATAATATATATCAGCATGTAAGATTTTTAGGCTAGGTGGCAGGTATTGGAATTTGTTTTATTACAGTTATACTTGCTTAAGAATCGGTCTTGCAATAGTTATTTTTAGTTGTTGCTACTTTAGTGCACTAGTCGTTATAAGTCTTATTTTTAAGGAAACTGTTATCATTTCATTTGCATTTAAACTCCTTTAAAGGAAATAATAAGCAAGCTTATTACAATTAAAAAAATTCGTGGTTGTTCTTACCCAAAAGTAAAACGTTATTTATTCTATTTTCAACAAGCATTGATTAAGACCTATCATGGATAAAGAAAGATGTTTTCTTTTCAACCAGAGATATCATTGCCAATAGGCTTTTATAGTGGAAAAACTTCTTAATCGTTTTTATCTTTTTATCTTTATATGTTTTTCTAATCCTATCTTTATATTTGTAAGCTACAAATAGGGTAATTAGGATAACTGTTATGATATTATTACTGAAGAGATTTTCTTACTACAAAGTTGATGGAATATTTTTCTAGGCATTTGAGATGATGAAGAATAAGTGAAGAAGAAGAAACAGAAGAGGGAGAAAATAACTAATTCATCTCATATTTTTCATTTTGTACTACGGTTGTTATTACCGTTAATAAATAGTACTAATAGCCTTAGGTTAATGACATATGGTTCATCCATAGTTGGGTTGTTATATCTGTTATAGATACGATGTCTATCCTTTTACTTACTAACGTTAGTTCTTTGATGTCGTTCTTGTCTCTTGTCTACTATGTACTTCGACATGGTTCTTCTTCTTCTTCTCTCTTACTTGCTACGTACTTTGTTCATTATTTGTAACATCCCTTTTCCCTTCAGTAACCACCTTATCTATAAGATTAACTTAAAGAAATCTCTTCTGTCATTTAAACACCATTTCCCACATGGCAGTTTCTCTACTCTCCCCTTTCCATTACACAAGCACTTGTGTGTTACTACTCAATTATGACATTTGATCATTCTTCTTCCCTATATAGCCTTAGCTGCCTTTTTTATGTTGGTTAACGATAATGATAGTTGTGAAGAAGTAGGTATTTTCTTATAAATGGATTTCTTTAACTATGTGACAAGAAAGGTTGGGTGAATTGATGACTACTTAGGAAATTCTAAAGTATATGTCACCTTATTAATCTTAGCAGTGATCTGGTATGAACCATAATATAATGGAGCTAGCTTCTGATTGGTTCTTCTTTACAACGAATGTTGTTTGTATGACTGGAGCTTTACAAAAACCAGTTGTCCCACCTCAAATTCTCTTTCCAATCTCTTCTTCTCTATATGTTGTTCCATCCTTTATTGTGCTCTATTCAAATGCAATTTCACTATTTGAAGTGATGCCTCTCTTTCTTGGAATGCTTGATCTATCAAAACATTACGAGAGTCTCCCACTAGGTAAGGTACATAAAGAGTTGGCAGGTAACCATAAAGAACTTTGGAGGGAGTGGTGTTAATGGTGATGTGATGGGTGTGTTATACCGCCACTCAACCATCAATAACCAATTCATTCATTTATGTGAAGCGTCACTGTAAAAACACTTGAGATAGGTTTCTAGTATTTTGTTAATAGCTTTCGATTGTCTGTCAATCTAAAGGTGGTACAATGTGGAGAGTTTCAAACTCACACTTTGTAACCTGAACATTTCTTGCCAAAAGTTTTTAGGAATAAAGGGTAATAGTCACTTACTATGACTTCGAGCATACCATATAGCTTGAAGACGTGATCTACAGATACTTGAGCAATATCTTGGGTTATATAAGGGTGTCTTATTGCTATAAAGTTTGAATATTTTCTAATGCAACCCATTACTATGTAAATGGATGATTTACCTTTAAATAAGGGTAAGCCCTCGATGAATTCCATACTTATCTCTTACTAGCAACCTTTATGTGTTGGAAGGGGTTGGAGTAGTCCAAGATATGTTGCATGATCAAATTTACTTTACTGGCAAGTAACACAATTATTTACGTGATTTTGTAGGTCCTTGGCCAATTACTTTTAATGAAATAAATTATGCACCCTTTTGAGAAAGATAGTCACACCTGAATGACCCCCTTACAGGTTGTTGTGTGCGAAAGATATGATTTTCTTTTTGAGTCTATCATCATAGCTAATGACAATCCTCCCCTTCCATCTCAATATGCATTTTTCTATTTGTATTTCCTAAACTGCACCTCTTAATTCTCCAATTTCCTTATAAGGTCTTGGATGATGGCATCCCTCTTCCATCCTTCTCTAATCTCCTCCATTAAATTTGTCTGAATATGGGATATTGTCATCGTCAATAGCTCTTGACTTGAGAGCCTAGACAAGGTATTTATTGCAATATTCTCCTTCACACTCTAGAATGCAAGTTCAAAATTGTACCCTATTAGCTTAGGTAACAATTATGTTGAAATGGTATAGAAATTCTTTGCTCCAATAGGTGTTTCAGGCTCTTGTGGTTAGTTATTACTTTTTAAAAAACGCCCATTTAGGTAGTGGTGCCACTGCTTTATTGTTATGAGATTGGATAAAAATTCTTTTTCATAAGTTGAGAGTTCTTGGTGTTTGCGTGCTAATATCAAATGCCCATCTTGTTAGAGCACTACACCAATTCCTTTCTCACATACATCTGTTTCCACTATGAAGAGGTGTGAAAAGTCTGGTAGAGCTAGGACTAGAGTTGTCATCAACATCTCTTTAAATTTTTTAAACGCGTATTGTTGCTCATCCTTCCATTCCCACCTTCCTGATACCTATTTTTTTAGCAGTGTGTTGAAAGGCCTGGCTATAACCTTGTAGTTCTTTATGAAGTGTCTGTAATATCCTGTCTACCTTAAAAACCCCCTGTGTTCCTTTAACATTTGTGATTATGGCCAATGTTGGATAATTGTGATCATTTAGACATTCATAAATAATCCTTTCTCAAAAATAGAATGTCCTAAATATTCAACTTGTTTGGCACCAAAAATACACTTTCTTCTATTAATGAAAAGTTGTTGCTACTGTAAGACATGTAGAATTTGCTGCCAATATTCTAAATGTTGTGAAAAGTTATTGTTGTGAAGTAAAAGATCTTTAAAGAAAACCATTAGAAACTTTTGCAAATACGGTTTCAAGATTTCATTCATAAGACTTTATAAGGTTAAAGGTGCATTTGTCAACTCAAAAGGCATAACTAAAAACTCTAAATGTCCCTCATTAGTTCTAAATGTTGTGTTTGGTATGTCTTCTTCCCTCATTCTAATATGATGATACTTAAATCTTAGATCTAATTTAGAGTACTAACTAGGTCCTCTTAACTCTTCCAACAACTCTTCAATAAGTGGGATATGGAATTTGCTTTAAACTGTGTGCTTGTTCAACTCTATATAGTTTATTCATACCCTCCACATATTATCTTTTTTCTTAACAAGAATCAAAGTTGAAGCATAAGGACTAACACTTTTCCTAATAAATCCTTGTTCCATTAATTCTTGCGTTGATCTCTTAATAACATCTTTTCATTCTTTAAAATACCTGTAGGGTAGTATGTTTATAGTTCTACTCCTTATTTTAGAAGGATGCTATAATCATGGGCTCTTTTTAAGAGCAGTAGTCCAGGCTCTTTAAACACCAAACCTTTTAATTCTTCTCTAGCATTAGTTTTATCTTTCAGCATAAGCTGCTATCTATGGAACTTATTCAGCTATGATAGACATATCATAAATAGTGTTCCTTTACTTGAATTTTTTATCAGTTTGTAGAGAACTTTACCTGATATTTCTCCAACTCTTTCCTTTAGGTTACATGTCAGCTTCACTATTCTGCTCTCCCATTGAAATTTTATAGTGTGTTTTTTCAATTTACATAGTCTATAGTAGAGGCTCACCAACCATTAGACTCCTAGTACCATGTCACATCCTCCTTACTTAAGGATTAGTACATCATTAGTGAATTGTAACCTTTGCATTTTCCAAGTTAAATTCCTACATATTTGCCTACTACTTAGCTTTAAACCGCCTTCCACTGTAATGTCCAAGGATGGTATTTCCACCACTTCTACATTTCCTTTCCTAATCAAATTTTCATCTAAAAAGTTATGCGTACTTTCGCTATCGATGAGGATGTACGAGGTTTTCTTTTGGTGATTTCTTATGAGCCTTATCTATTTAAACTCCCTTTGGCCTTTTAGACCCTACATCGATTCTAAGGATACATTGGAAATAAATGGTACGCCTTCCTTCTACTCCTCGCTCACTTGTTGCCTTTTGATTGTTTCTTCATCCCCCACCATCTATAGTTTGAACTGTCTTTTCTTACATTTGTGCCCTAAAGTGTACTTCTCGTGACACCAAAAACATAGTCCTCTTACTCCCTTCTCATCGAATTATTTACTATTTGTTGCCTTTATTCCTTACAAATTCCTATTGTAATTGGGTTTATTAATGCTTCCACGGTTCCCTGGTATAAGAAGTAATCCTACCTTTAGATTGCTCTTGATTAGGGTGATTGTTTGATTTTCACTTTTGTACATAGAAAGTGCTCCTCCCCTCATCTGCAGCAGTTTTTCTCCTTTTCAAAGTATACAAGCACGCTGACTACTACTATCGCTTCTTGTTTCTTGGCGAATATGTAAGCTTGTTGAAGTGTTTAGGGACTCATCATCTTGATTGTGAGCTCCAACTCTAGTTTAAGATTGTTCAGGAAGAATCTTATCAAGTAGATTTCTAGTAATGACAGTTTGTTCGAATGTCTTTCAAGCTGAGCGCAGCACTCTACCTGCTGGAACCCCTCCCCGGGCGGGCCCACGGGCCCGACATCCTGCGTGACATCCGGACCTGAGGCTCGCGGGGGAGG
>JAOTAY010000008.1:29510767-29534242 GCA_025629805.1 Erythroxylum baracoense | reverse complement strand
TTTCGTTAGCAAAGTGGTATCAGAGCTTATAGGTTATCCACGAGGTCCTGGTTTCGAATCGCCGTAACAACCTGGCGTTGTCGTAGGACTGTGGATCTGGGAAAAGTATGCCTAGCGACCTGTCTGCGATGTAGTAATGATCTTGCTCCCGCAGAAGCGTGGTGGGTTTATAAGATTTAATAACGCCCTAACGCTAATATGTGTTTTCGTTAGCAAAGTTTTTACTACCACTACCACTACTACTATTACTAATACTACAACTCCGACTATGACTACAACCATTACTACTATGACCACTACAACTACGACTAATATTACTACAATGACTACGACTACGACCACGACTACGACTACCACCATTACTACTATGACCACTACAACTACGACTACTACTACTACTACTACTACTACTACCACCACCACTACTACTACTATCACTACTACTACTATCACCACCACCACCACCACCACCACCACCACCACCACCACCACTACGAATACTACTACTACTACTACTACTAGTTGATTACCTAGAGTCGTCTCCCACAGAGGTGAAATTGGTTGACTGAAATTAATCTTGAACAAAAATAAAAACATACACAATCCTACCTTAAAAAATAAAAACAAATGCAATCTTAAACACTCTATCATGATTTGTTGAATGAAGGTTTTAAAGGAAATCGCACAAAATTAAAATAAAAGGTAAACGAAATCAACTAGGAGCAAAGAAGAATAGATTAACCCAAGTGTAAAACTCTTGAGAATTAATTTCGCTAATTTAATCTCCTATGCATGACTAAGGCAAAATGATTGGATAGTTGTCTTACTAAAATTACCAATTGGGTTTTAAAATCAATTCATAACAAACTAATCTAACTTTCATATTCGGCAAGTTACAATCCAAAGTAATTAGTAAACCCAACAAATAACTACCACTTAATTTAATATATTTCTAATTTTTAACCTAAGTGTCCACAGTTTCTCGTTCCATATTAAACTTCTTCTCTTTATCCTTCGTCTATTACCAAAATGATGCAAAGTTTGTTCATGCTATTACATCCATTCAATTTTAAAACTATAGCAATCATATGACAATAACACAGTCCCTCATTCATGCATATTTAAGTAAAATAACTGCATTAATCCTCAAGAGAAAGGGATTAACCCATCACGGAAATAACAAGATTCATCATATTCAAATACTTTAATCCCATCTTTATCAGTATAAGAGAAGTATTTAAGCAATAAACCAAGTAAATAACCAAATAAACTATCAAAAGATAACAAAGTATTAGTCGGTTAACCTAATAGAATAATAAGTCCAATAAAATAACAAAGAAACAATGCAACAGATAAAGAATAGAATAAGCAAACAAGGACTAGATGAGGGAGTTATGGTGATCTCCTGCCCCTCTCAAGCTTCCTACATTAGCTCTCGCCTTCTGTTTCTACTTGGCTCTCACCTAGATGATAGGATGTTCACTTTGTTTCTGCCTCCCTGCTGTTCTTCTTCTTCACTCGACTCTTTCTATTATCTCTTCTCTTCCTCCCCCTTCTTTCCCTCTATCTATTCTCTGTCTCCCAGAATAAGCTTGAGTGGTGTGAATAAGTGTCTATAGAGTGAATGAATGTGGAAAATCGAATGTAGAATGTGCCACCACCCTCCTCACTCTTTCTATTTGTAGTCCACTCACAATCCTAATTCAACAATTTATGGGAAGGAGTACTGTTTGATCTACAATAAGCCCAATCTCTTTAAAACACAAGCAAATATGCTTATCTAATCTTTCTTCATACTTGGAGATACAAAAGAGACTAAGATCACTAAAGTTGTGTATTCCAATATTCCAATAGCCAAGTATATCCACAGAGCTTCCTAACAGATTACTTCTTAAGTTTCGTAGGGTTAGTCAAGAATTGTCAAATCAAATTTGAGCTCCTGAACAACTAACATCAAGAAATAGTATCAATTCATTGCATCAAAATCAGCACTTTTAACTTTCTGATAGACAAATCCCAATAGTCAACCACATAAAAGAACATAAATTGATTCAATCCAACCAAAGTTAACACACCCAAGTCTTAAATTAGGTCACAAAAAATGTATATACTAAGTGAAAAGACATAATTTTCCATTAAAGCAAGTCTCTTCTTCCAAAAATAAAACAACTTTGACTTAACCCTGATTCTACTACCTACTTGTCTTTAGTAGAAACGCCATATTTTTCCTGCATCTTAGCAATCTCCTCCTCCTTCTTCTTCTGATCAAACTTCTTGTTCATCTTCACTTGCTGATAATTCAACACAATCAAATACTTGTTGGCAATGTTGAAGTCAGAGAGATGATCCACCGTAATTTTTGCATCGTAGATGTCCTCATACATGACAAATGTGATTCCCCTGGTGTCCTTACTCTGTATTTCCCAAAGATATTGTACATCTCCTCACTCGTCATATTGAATGGCAAGTTTTGGATGTATAACACACAGTTAACTTCTAGTAGGAGTCGGGTGTTTGCTTTCCGTAGACTGATTGTTGTCATGGAAAAAGGGGTGTTTGGCTGCCAAGAAAGTGAGCAAAAGGCAGTGACTTTATGAAACTCTAGTGGTGACACGAGAGAGAGGCGTGCTACTGCATGAGTGAGAAAGACAGGGGTGTGCTGCTGCGTGAGAGAGAGGGATAGAACTTGTCTAAGAGAAAGAAAGGTTGCATTTACCTATTCCGGACATATGCGGAATAGGGAAAGACTAGGGGGTAGCATCTTTAGCTATTCCCTCATGTTCAGGAATTATTAACATTAGGAATGGTTATTCCGTAATTGTTTATTTAACCAAACAAAGAATATCTAATAAATAAGAATAGGTGGGTAATAAAATACCTATTACCCTCAACCAAACAGGCCATTAATTCTTTCCTTTCAAGTTAACAAGATTAGTGCTCTCCTTTTTATATCTCTCCTCATCTTTTCATTTTTTGCTTATATTTCAATTTTTTTCTTTTTTATTTTTTATTTAGAACAATATCAAGTTTAGAAGAGGTAAAATGTAGAGGAGAGATACAAATTATTACAACCATACCAATTCTTGACTTAAAAACCAACTATATCCTATGATTCTCCCACACTTATTCAAACAATTATTCCCTAAACCCAATCATACACGTTCAAATGCTCAACTTGCCTTATGGAGGTATAATGACGAGGATATATAATTAAGGTCAAGGCTTATTGTTTTGTGTTAAAGAAAGAAAAAGTTTCATGTTAAGCTTAAAGGGGTTCACTAAAGGTAACATTATGGTGGTCTTTTAAGCAAAAGGGGTAAATCTTAATTCTCTTCATCATTTCAACGTTTACATAAGATTATGTGATCTCAACTAGTATTTGCAAGCAAGTTATAGAGTCCCTCAATCATGAAAGAACACTTTCAACAAATAATACGTGAATTTGGTGTTTGATAGTTCAAAAAGACTCAAATTCTTACCAAATGAAAAATATCATTCATCTATCACAACAAGGTAATGTCCTTTTAACCAAAATCCAAGTTAATCAGATTCTAGTATACTCATTCACTAATATTATCCATTTCTAATCTCAATCGAGTTTATGTCATGACTATGCATTTCTAACTATTAAATGGGAAAACAAACACACAATAAACAAATAATAAATATTTTTTAACTAATAATCCCCCCACACTTAAATATCACATTGTCCATAATGTGATGCAAAAAAGTAAAAGAGGGATCTAAGATGCAAAATAACACGAGCAAGGAAAAGCATTGAAACTAAAAGACATTAAACTAACAAATAGTAAAACCAACAAAAAGAAAAGGGATAGAAAATACGATACAAAAGTGTGGATGGTAGCTACGTCAATACAGTGTGAAGCATGGCAATAAATATGGCGTACTACATTAAGGAGCAGTGAACAGTTGCTTGGAAGACAAATAGTAAGAGATTGAAAAGTAGGCCTATGCACACAAAGAAAATATGGTGTACTACATTAAAGTGCAGTGAACAGCTGCTGGGAAGAAAATAGTAAGAGATTGAAAAGTAGGCTTATGCACACAAAGAAAATAGATTACGTCGAGTTTCACTAAAAAGAAATAACAAAAAACTAATTGAAAAATAAAATAAAAATTATATGGTTGCCTCCATTTAGCACTTCTTTAATGTCTTTTACATAGACACTTCAACCGTTATCCTTAAGGTGGACTGCTCAAAGTGAGCGATTCCACTGTTTTCTTCTCTTCAATGGGATTTTTCTCCAAGAATATTACTTTAATCAACAAAAGAATAGCCTTCAGAAACAATAGTAGTAGAAATAGGTTCAACGTTAAAGATTGAAAATTATGCTATTTCTCCAAAAATAGTCATGCTCATTTTCTCGTTCTTCACCTCAATCAAGATGTTGGTAATGGCCATGAAAGGCCTCCATAGGAGTATGGTGCACTCCTTCCTTTAGTCTTTAACCTCCCCCATATCTAGGACAACAAAATCTACAAGAACAATCAATCCTCCAACCTTCACTAACACATCCTCCATTATTCCTTTCAGATAACAGATTGACCTATTAGCTAATTGAAAACACATGGTTATAGGTATTAACTATTCTAGGTCCAATTTCTTATAAATAGATTGAGATATAAGGTTTATACTCGCCCCAAGGTCAAACATACCCTTAACCTCATCACCATTACCCATTGATACTTACACAAGAAAACTTCCTGGGTCTTTCAATTTGGTGGGTAATTGCTACTATAGCACCACTTTTGCAACCTCTAAAACCATCGCCTTCTCGTTTAGCTCAAACTTCTGTTCCTTGATGTTTAGTTCCTTGAAGAACTTCACATAAGCTGAAATGTTTTTTATCACACATAACAAAGGCTGATTAATATTAACTTTGAAAAATATGTTATATAGATTAGAAAATTGCTTATCTGGTTTCGATTCCTTAAACCAGCTTGGATATGGGATTGGTAGTCTATAAGGATTAGCAGCCTTATGTAGTCTTGGTTCTTCATTACAGTCGGTAGCATGCCCTAGTTTTTCACCTCTCTGAACATGACTTAAAAGGTTGTCATGCCCATTGCTTTCATCATTCTACTCACCTTTTTCGTTGGTGAGACTCTCCTCCTCTTCATTACCTACACCAGATAGATTAGAAGGGAACTCAATATGATTATCAATTACCTTACTAGTTCTCAGAATAGTGATTGCTTGGGCTTGCTCGGGTTGAATGGGCAACTTTCATTTTTGATTGTTATGCATTTAAGCAGCAATTTGCCCGACTTAGATCTCAATCCTCTTTATATATGCCTATAAAGAATCGAACGTCTTATTGTCCGTCTCTTGATCTTGAGTTGTGACCTAAATAAACCCATTCAGGCTTTCCTCTAAAGAAGGCTTGCTTGGTGTGTTTTGAAGTGAGGATTGCCCTTGGTAATAATTCAGCCTCTGAAAATTTTGGTATTATGGTTGGGGCTGTGTTGTTGTATTGTTGGTCTTCCATGAAAAATTAGGTAGTTTCTCTAACCAAGGTTGTAGGTGTTTGAGTACGGATCATTTCGCTTCCTTAGTTGAAACTGTTGAGTGAGTTCACTTGTTCTTCACCATCTGTAAAAGGCTTACAAGAATACGAACAAACATTAGCTCTATGACCATAAATTCCACATATACCATATAACTATTGATTTGGAAAGTTTTGGGGTAGTCTTGTAGTTAGCATGTTCACATTTCTTGTTAGCTCATCTAACTATATAGTCAATTCTTAATTCGAGTTCACTTCATAAACTCCAACTCTTCTTCCCCTCATGCTCTTTTGTTGAGAATTGTTCCCCAATATTTTGAAGATCTCATATGTTTCTTTGACAATCTTACTCTCCCACAGCTCCTCCTGGTGCATTGTCCACCGTGTACTGACACTAGTATGTCAATCCATCATAAAAGAACTGATTCTGCATGTGGAGTGGAAAATGATGGTGTGGACACTAAATGAGTAAGAGTTTGAAGCGTTCCCATGTCTCATGAAATGACTCTCCCTCCATCTGTATCTTCATCCACAACTCAGAAGTCTTTTGATGGGAATATAACTTTTTCATGAATTTTATTATACACCTCCTCCCATGTAGTCAATGAACCAGGTGGACTGGTCATCAACCATGCCTTGGCCCAATCCTTCAATGTGTATGGGAAGCACCTCATCTTAAGTTGATCTTCATTTAGGCCATTTGATAGAAATGTTTGGAGAGTGGTATAGAATTTTCAAATGAAGTTTAAAGGCTCTTAATTTATTGGGAACCGTATAGAACGATGGCAACATGTTGTAATGAATGCTCTTCAATTCATAGTTTTTGGCTGTCTCTCTTAAACAGATGCATGAACTGGTAGTACCAATTACTGGTTTGGCATACTCCTTCATTACTAGCTACCTTTCACCCATCTCTTGATTTTTAAGCTTGGGTTCCTCGAGATTGTCTTCAACGTCCCCTTAAGGTCCTCTTATCTGATGCACTTTATCAATAAAGGGAGCAAGTTTACTTTCCTAAGACCTCCTTCCTAGCATAAATCAAATAAAGACAACACTAAATTAGTAACTTAAATTGCTAAAACATCTCAATAAAATAACATAACAAAAATGTATGCATGAAACAAACAAATAATTGAAAAAAATCAAAATTAAATTTAGTGCAAACACTAAACACCTTCTTGGCAACAGCGACAATAACTTGTTATGCCTAAAATAAGTTTTAAAAATACCTAAGCTATCCTACTCGTAAGTATACGAGGTAGTTGTAGTTGATTACTCAGGGTAATCTCCCATGGAGGTAAAATTGGTTCACATAAATTAACCTTGAAAAAAAATAAAAACAAATGTGATCCTAAACACTATATCCCAATTTGTTGAGTGAAGGCTTTAAAGAAAATCACAAAATTAAACTGAAAAGTAAACAAAATTAACTGGGAGCAAAAACGAATAGATTAACCAAAGTGGAAAACTCTTAAGAATTAATTTCACTAATTTAATTTTCTATGCATGACTAAGGGGAAATGATTAGATAGTTATCTTACTAAAATTACCAATTGGCTTCTAAAATCAATTCAAATAACAAACTAATCTAACTTTCGTATTCAACAAGTTTATCATCCAAATTACTTATTAAACCCAACTAATAATTACCACTTAAGTTATATGTTTCTAATTATTAACCTAAGCGTCTATAGTGTTTCTCATTCCATATTAAACTTCTTCTCTCGATCCTTCGTTTAATACCAAAATGATGCAAAGTTTGGTCATGCTATTACATTCATTCCTTTCAGAAACTATAGCAAACATAAGACAATAACACAGTTCCTCAATCATGCATATTTGAGTAAAATAGCTACATTGATCCTCAAGAAAAAGAGATCAGCCCATCAAGGAAATAGCAAGATTCATCATATTCAAATACTTCAATCCCATTTTATCAGTATAAGAGAAGTATTTAAGAAATAAACCAAGTAACTAACTAAATGAACTATCAAAAGATAACAAAGTATTAGTCAGTTAAGCTAATAGGAGAATGAGTCCAGTAAAATAATAAAGAAACAATGCAACAAATAAAGAACAAAATAAGCAAACAAGGATTGGACAAGGGAGTTGGGGTGATCTCCTACCCCTCTCAAGCTTCCTGCGTTAGCTCTTGCCTTCTGCTTCTACTTGGCTCTCACCGAGATGATCAGATGTTCACTAGGTTTCTACCTCCCTGCTATTCTTCTTTTTCACCAGACTCTCTCTTTTCTCTTTTCTCTTCCTCTGCCTTCTTTCTCTCTATCTATTCTTTGTCTCTCAAAATAAGTTTGTGTGGTGTGAATAAGTTTCTATAGAGTGAATGAATGTGGAATGTCAAATGTAGAATGTGCCACCACCTTCCTTACTCTTTCTATTTGTAATCTATTTTAGGTTTAAGTTTTTTTTAGTTGTCCCTCCTGAACATGACACATAATAAGTTGCTGAATTAAAGGAAAAAAATGTCACGGGGATGACTTTGTTTGTCACCCCCGTGAGGGCTAGTCACCACCGTGACCTAAGTGTCTTGGTGGTCGCAAGTTAGTCACCATTTATATTTTTCATGCAAATTATTTACGTGAACTTCCATTTTTCATGCAAAAATTCACAAAATAATCCAATTAACATGCATGCAATATTCACATCATTTTCACTCAATTCATCTTTCATTTGGATCAAAATATAAGAATTCGTAATCAAAATCAAGATATGAAGGTAATTAAAAGCAATAGAAACTCAACATAACAAGACATCCCCAAACTTGTAAGCAAAATAATTCAAATACTAACTTGAATGACTACTATGGTGGTTATATTCTCAATAGTACCCAAATTGATTCGCAAGCATAAGGGACAAACTTGTATGTTGTCCTCACATTCTTTTATATGGGCATAAAATATGTGAAATTACCATTCATAAAGGCAAAATCCTAATGTACATACTCATTATCACATATTAGTGCTGAAAACATTATTAACAAACTTTATTTGAGAATTCATCATAAAGAACACTTCAATCAAAGTGATAATCATGCAAAACTAAATAACAAATGCACAATATTAGATAACAAAACCATATCTATTTATGTTTATTTCAAGTCAAATGCATGAAAATGCACTAAATTATGGCTTTAACCTTATTTGATTTTTCTAAAGTTAAACCTTATTTATTACCATTGTAATTAAATATAAAAATTAAAAAACTCACTTTATAAATTCATAAACCTAAAAAATTGACCCAAAATAAATTGAGTGACCATTTTGTGATTTTTAAGTTTTTTTTGTCATGTAATGTATTGATGTTAACATTGCGCCTTTTGACACACACCAAAGCCTAACATGTCTCTTATACACGTACCAGACATGCATAGACACACGCTGCCTTTATGGCCAGTGTGACACTGACTCCAACATGCGCCAACTGTTTGACGCTTGTGTAGCACACTTGTTAGATGCTGAACATGTTTAGAAGCAACTTTGTGCTTCTTCATCACATTACCTTTAGTCACTATGAAAAAGGCAATTTTCAACGACATTTTTAGTGATTTTTAGCTACATTCTAACGATTTTTTACCAGAAAATTACCCAAAAGTTTGTTTTTGACCCCTTTTCCATGCAACACTTATTCAAAATCTATTCAAACAACAAATAAGCAATTTATATAAGCAAAAACAGATTAATTTATCCAATTTCCTTATAGAGAAATTAAAAAAAATCTCCATTCAAATTCCTACAATCATGGAATTGCTTTGATACCACAGGCTAGTCATAACACGAACATTAATTATAGACCTAGGATCAACCAGGAAGTTGTATTAATGAAGAAGATGCGAAAAAATACCTATTTTGCAATCCATTAAATGATGAACAAGCTATCGGATCACTTGAAGAAGTCCTGAAACTTTCGATCAACTTTTTATAACAGTTGTATATCCTTATGCATGGACCTCGTAGCGAATTAAAGAAACTGAACATCTACTAACTTAAGCAAGCAACCTAAGACCTTAGCAGCTATTTATAGTAATTTTATTAGGTCTCCACATTATAAGCTTGATAAATTATTAGCCCTATTGATTAGGATTAATTTTTTTCATTCAACTTCAACCTATTTAATCATATCCAATTAAAAATCACTAACAAATATATCATGTGGATCCTTTATTAACTACTTTAACAATGAGAGTTAACATATTGGTTCATAGCAATTTTTTTAATTTTAGAAATTTAATTAAAAATAATATTTAAAAGTAAGCCATATGAGAAATAAATGTCCTTTTTACTTTTATTTTAATTTTAAATACAGTTGTTCTTATTAGTCTTTAGGATCTTAGGTTCTCCCTTGGACAGCACATGGAATATATCAGTGAATTTTGTACCAGGGAGTAATGGTTGTCTTTTCTCCTTAAATTTTGACGGGCAGGACCCACCCACCATGTAGTATGTACCCCGAACTAAAGCTAAATTAACCCTAGTCGCGAGTCGCGTCTTGCAATTCATCTCTGCATGAAAGTGACGGCTACTTCCGTTCTTCCCATTTGATTTATCCAATTAAATCTTCCACTCCTTGTTCCCAACTCCCAAGCAGTTCAAACACTCCCCTGGTCACTTCTCCATTCTCAAATCTTGTTAAGACAAGACGATGCCAATTTGGAGCCATTACAAGGCTTAATATAGTATAAACTATTTGATTGTCACTCACATGTGTGATTAAAAGGGAAATTTGAAATTGTTGCAAGGATTTTAAATAATTTTAAAATTTAAGAATTTGAATTTGGTCATAAATTATTTAATTTTACTTGGTATCCATTATTTTATTTATTAAAAAACTGACAAGAAAAGATTTTGGATTTGGACCACAACACGAGTTGAAAATTAAAGAGAGCAGCGCATTAGGCAAACATCCAATTGAGAGTGTGTGACAGCATTTTGTTTCATGACTTTCATCCACATTAACATAGAAAAAACAAAAAACTAATGATCCCAAAAAGAGGACAATAAGTAAAATAGGAAAACACCGAATGAGAGAGAGCAAGACACAAGAAAGAATATGAAGTTACAATTACAAGAGGTGTCGACATAGTTAAATATAAAATCACAATTACAAGAAGTGTCGACATAGATGCGATTGTTTTCGTGTAAAAGCAGACATCCTTGTATGCGACCTCCCCGTAATGCCCTTTCCATCGTCAAACAATGTCGACACTCTCTGATAATAGCCCACAAATCCAAACCATTTCCTCTTTCTCCTTCTCTTCGCTGAATCAACAACCCATACTTTGTTCTTTTATATGCCTCTTCAAACTGAAAACAATTATTCATCTTTTTGGACATTCTTCCTCTCTGGGATCAATTCTCCAACTTTAGTCATTATATATAGGGAATTAGAAATTGGGATTGGTGTTCTACAGCAGCGACAGGATTAAACCCTTTTAAATTCTTCCGTTGGATCCCATGTCTTTCTTCGAGGTTTGTCCACAATGTGTCAATAATATTTGCTGAATTAATGGTCGTGTTCACTCGATGATTGTTCACTTGTTCTTTACGCTGATTCTGCGTATTTGATGTGATAGGGCCTCTGGGAATTGCTAAACGTTGATCAGTTCAGATCCAAGACCAACGATTTCTCAGGTAAAGTTAAGTTCCTTACTGTTCGGAGTCATCTGGGCTTCTAGTTTATACCATTTTATTAGTTTTAACGAGTCTGATTTGATATCGTATTTATCTCATCCTCGTCAATTCATTTTATCGTGTGCAATTCTACTTTCTAATAAATTGCAACATGATATATATTAGATAAGATATTTGTTGCATTGAAGCTAGCCATAAGCTCGAAATATCTCAAATAACGAACTCTTGTGCAAAATAACAGGGTACTTATCACACGGAAGTTCCACAAACATGTCTAACTGTGAATCATCGGAACTTGACGCATGCCGGAACGACTCGGCAGCTTTCGTGCTGAAATTCGTGGCGATAGCATCAATCTTCCTCTCGGGTGTAGCCGGAATTTCTATTCCTCTAATTGGACGATACCGCCGCTTCCTCCGCACAGATGGCAGCCTATTTGTGGCGGCAAAGGCATTCGCTGCCGGCGTGATTCTGGCCACAGCCTTCGTCCACATGCTCCCCAGTGGAACAGAGGCGTTGTCTGACCCATGCCTACCCAAGTATCCATGGTCCAAATTTCCATTTTCAGGCTTCTTTGCGATGATCTCTTCGTTGTTGACACTTCTAGCTGATTTTCTGGGGACTCAGTATTACGAAAGAAAGCAAGGGCTGAAGCGGGCCAGCGAAGACTGGGCTCGGATCGGTGCAACGGATACGGGTATGGAGTCGGGTGTTCAACCGTTTATTGATGGGAAGGAGTCGAATGGGAAGGTTTTTGGAGAAGAGGAAGGTGGTGGGATGCACATTGTAGGAATACGTGCCCATGCGGCGCATCATAGACACAGCCACCCTCACGGGCAGGACTCTTGTGATGGTCAAGCGAGAGATCACGGACACGGACACAGCCATGGTCATGGACATGGGTTTGGCGAAAGTGACGAGGATGGTGGTGCTCGACATGTTGTCGTTTCACAGGTAAAGTTTTGACTTTCTTGCTGTAAGTAGATAAATACGGGTGAACGGAGGTCGTGGTTTGCACACGCCTCTTTATATAAATAATATGGCCCCAGAATCAATAATGAAGAAGGATCAAGTGGGGATCTGTTCCTGATGTGACTTTGGTGGTTCACTAGTCATTGTGATGGGCTCCCTGGTGGAAGTTAACTGTTTTTGTTTTCGGTGATTTGCGTTTAGCTAATGCGTAATGGTCTTTTCCCCGCTACTCTGGGAGCTGGAAACCCACCTGTCCTCCCCTGTTTTGGATTGAAGTTTTAGGGTGTTTGTTTATGACCTTGTAATTTTGTTTCGCAGGTGTTGGAACTGGGTATTGTATCTCATTCAGTTATTATTGGGTTGTCACTTGGAGTATCACAAAGCCCTTGTACCATAAGACCTTTAATTGCTGCACTATCCTTTCATCAGTTCTTTGAGGGATTTGCGCTTGGAGGTTGTATTTCTCAAGCTCAGTTTAAAACACTCTCAACCACATTGATGGCCTGCTTTTTCGCGATCACAACTCCAGCAGGGATTGGCTTTGGCACTGCCATTGCTTCATTCTACAACTCAAACAGCCCTGGAGCACTGGTTGCTGAAGGTATCTTGGATTCCATGTCAGCTGGAATCCTGGTGTACATGGCTTTGGTGGACCTAATTGCAGCTGATTTTCTAAGTAAGAGGATGAGTTGCAACTTCAGGCTTCAAGTAGCCTCTTATTGCACGCTCTTCCTTGGGGCTGGATTGATGTCCTCCCTGGCAATTTGGGCTTGATTTTATTATGACGTTACTCTTCTTTTTCCCTGGTTCCTGTTTGTGGGGCGCAAATATTTATACAAAAATCCAAGTTTCGTGCATTTCAAAACAATGGGAAGAGATGAAATATTAGTTGTAGTTTGTAGCTCATGTTGTATAACAGAAAAAAGTATATGTTAATGAAGAAATGATGGTGGTGAAGAAAGAAAAAGAAGACATCCTAGGGAAGCACGTGGGTATGCATGGTTTCTTTTGAGTCGTATCGTGAAGTTTGGTGGTCCTTAGTCCCGAACTCCAAAGTTTCTAGTTAAGCTGTAAATGAAACCTCAAAAGCAAGGATACGAACTCGCTGTCACGCATCGACTTACGTTCACAATCAGTTCTGTAATGCCCAAGGCCCAACTACATGTTAAGAGATGTTACCTTGCAAACTCCAAACACGTCAAATCTTCGGATTTTGAATGGTTTAGCGCCTGTGAGTTCCAAGTGTGATCCATATCAAATAGCAAACTCTGCAGTCTCGTTTAATTCTTTGCAAATAGCAAACTCTGCAGTCTCGTTTAATTCTTTGTTCTTTAATTCAGGATCGTGCCCTCTGTTTTCGTTTCATAGAGATGAGGGGTTGTCTTTCTCGCTTCTTTTGGTCAATTATGATTGATTCTTTAAGGATAAGCATAAAATGGTTACAATTGTGAGAAAATAAGTTTAAAGAATAAAACACGAGTGCAAGGAAATTTTAATAAACTCAAAGAAGATTCCCGGAAGTTATTTGTTTGGATCGAACAGACGATGGAATAAAAGGGCAACAAACTTTATTTTGTTTTGGGATAGTATGAAAAATGGAGAAAGAGGGCACTTAAATAAACAATATCAACATTTGATATCTCTCCATTTCCAAATTCCTCAAAGAAACCGAGTTCCTAGCACCTTAAGGATGTAAGATTCTCATCATATTGGATCATTATTGCTTTTGGTGCACAGATTTATCGGATCCTCACTAATTTTAACAACAAACAGATTTTCCTTGAATGAAAACATTGTGTTAAATTTACTGCGTTAGGCTTAATTATATATGTGCATTTCTAACTTCTTTTGATTAATTTTAACGATGTTTTAATTTGAGCTAATTATTTTTATTGGGATTAATTGATTTTAGTTATGAATAATTGATTTGATTAAGAGTTATTGGCACTAAATTTTGGTTTTTTCAGAATAAATATTTTTAATTAATTTTGGCCTGAAAAGATAAAATAACAAGATATAAAAGCCAAAGCGATAGAAGATCATGCAAAAAATGGGTTAGTACAAAAGACAATAAAGGAAGATAAAAAGCATGAAGAACTAGGAGAACGACCCACCAGAAAGAGCATGTATAAGTATGAAAAAAAAGAAAAAGAAGAAAGATAGTAGGAGGAATGATGAGCATGTGTAAGTATGAAAAAGAAGAAAAAGAAGAGAGATAGTAGGAGGAATGATATGACACAGAACTAAGATGTGAAAAGAGAGGATAAAACGATTGAGTAGGGGAAATTAATAGTTGGAAAACAAGGCAAAAGAAGATAGCTAATAAGAAAGTCAAAAGAATTTGTAAGTCTCGATGATCCATCTTGTGTGGTTTTCTATTATTCATAGTCACCTTCATATTAAGTATATCAAATATCAAATATTCTAAGAGTTGTTACAACGGAGTGATATAACTTATGTTAAATACAACAAACTAATAGATAAAATTACAATATATCAGATACGAAAGGATCAAGATAGCTATGAAATCTTAGACTCTAAATCATCAACTGCTTGGACTGAGTCAACTTATGAACCATGGGACTTGATTTCCTTAACACCGCTCAACGGGAGTGACTGGATGTTGAGATTGAATCGACGACAAGAGAAGTGATTTGAAAAGAGACCTTTGGTTAGCATACCAATGACTTGGTGTTCCATAAAGACATACTTAACAGTGAGATTTCCCCGTTCCAGTTTTTTTTGAACAAAGTGAAAAGCAACTTTGATATGCTTGGAACGATTATGAAAAACGAGATTAGTAGTCATATAAGTGGCGGACAAGTTTTCGTACAAAAGGAGAGGTGGCTGATACAAAGAAACATCGAGTTCTCGAAGAAGTTGTTGGATCCAAATTATCTTTACAGAAGCAACTGCAAGCCCATGATATTCGACTTCCGTTGATGACTTTGCAACAACATGTTGCATTTTAGATGACTAACTAATGAGATTCCCTCCAAAGAAAACATAATAACCATGTGTAGAGTGACAATTATTTGGTTCCCCTGCCCAAACAACGTTTGAATAAGCCATCAAGGAATGTGAAGCTAAGTTACGAAAATATAGTCCATGATGCATGGTTCCTTTTAAATACTGTAGGTTCCTTTTAACTGCTTGCCAAGCCAATGGAAAATAGTGGGCGAGTGTATATATTGACAAACTTGGTTAACAAAATAAGATATTTTCAGTCAAGTAACAGTGGCATATTGCAATGTGCCAATAACACTTCTATAGAGATGTGGATCATGAAATGCCTGGCATGAGGAAGATAAAAGCATGGATGCTTCTATAGGGATAGAAACTTGTTTAGCACCAGCCATGTGAACATGTTCCCGAAGGTCACTAATATACTTGGCTTGAGAGAGCAGCATGCCATTTTTGCCCCTATGTAACTTAATACCCAAAAAATAATTCAACTAACTCAAATCTTTCAAGGCAAAAGTAACATTAAGATCTTCCATAAAAGCTTGAATAAAACCACCATCATTTCCTGTAAGAACAAAGTCATTAACATACACTAACAAATATGTGACATCTCACAAATAAAGAATAATTCGAATAACATGCTATAAAGCCACAGTCAAGTAAAAAGGACTTGAGCTTAGTGAACCATGCACGCGGAGCCTATTTAAGCCCATAAAGTGCTATACAAAGATGAAAAACATGATTAGGGAGCTTAGGATCATTGTATCTTGGTGGTTGAGACATATATGTACATTCATTTAAATCCCCATGCAAGAAGGCATTATTTATGTCAAGTTGTCGATTAGTCAAACCATTTGAAACAGTAAGTGCCAAAACTAATCGTACCATACTTGGCTTAACCACTAGATTGAAAGTATCAAAGAAGTCAACACTAGGGTTCTATGTGATTGCCTGAACAACTAAATAAACTTTACAATGCTCTATAGTGCCATCTGCACTTTGCTTAACCTTGTAAACCCACTTATATCAATAATGTTAGCACGAGGAGGAGGAGGCGTGAGATACCATATTCCATTGGAGATAAGGGCTTGATATTCTTTGTCTATAGCCTTTCGCTGTTTAGGATAGCGAGCTGCTTATTTATAGTTGGTGGGCTCAAAGAATGTAAGGCTAGAATTTGGGAGAGGATGTTTGGTGGCCGTGAAGGCGTTAGGTTTGAGGTTATTGGCGCAGGCTCTTGTCACCATATAATGAGTGCACTACAAGAAAAATAAGTTTTAGCGACGGAACTTACTTACCGACAGAAAATAAAGGGAAACAAATTTGGTGATGAAAATTACCGACGAAAAGAGTGGTCAGAGAAACAGCAATAGGTAAATTTTAGCAATAGATATTGTGAATCGTTGCAAATTTCATGAAGAAATTCCATCGGTAAACTTAGCAATAGAATATTGATGTTTCGTCAGTATAATTACCAACGGCAATACAAAATTTCATCGCTAAAATTATCGAAAAATTGCAAAATTTTTCCTACGGATAACATTTTCTGTCGTTAAATTTATACCAAAGGAATACATGCATTCCATTGGTAAATTACCTATGAAATTAAAATATTTCATCATAAGTATATGCAATGTTTATGAGACTCGCGTTCATTTATTTCATTGTTGTGACTACATACCTTTTTCACTGTCCTGTATTCGTTGCGGATATCAGGTTTATTTATACCGTCCCTTATCCGTTGGGGATACAGGGCTCATTTTACATAGTGAGCTGTAGGCTCTTACCACAGCCTGAGCTTTAAGCTCTTTTTCACTAGTGACTCCGGTCACAACTGCCTTTATCTTTCATGCATATTCAATCATTATGCTCATTCAGTCACATTCACATTCTTTCTCAGTAGCATTTGTCATCGAACTTTTAATCCAGCATTCAACATTTAAGTTGGGAAACATGTAGTCAATCACATTCACATTCAAGTAGCACTTCCAATGTTTTATTCATGCATCAAATGCCTCGAGCATTGAATGTCCGAAATTCATTACATACACATCACACAACAATTCAATACATAATCTAATAAACAAACAATCATAGTGAGACCATCTTAGGTTACTCACAGTTTGCTTTAGATAGCTTATTGCCTCGACATCCCCGCAATGTCTGGATGCACACGATCTATTTGCTCCTCTATATCATACTACAAATATTTACAAACATTACAACTTTGCATAATTGTATAAGTACTCATTTATGCACATATGTATATATGGATTATGTACAATGCATGTTCAATGACAATCCCGGGTATGTTTCCTTAATACCCGTCTCAAAATCAATTAACATCGTCTTTCAATCATCCTTTAATACCTAATACACTTTTCTTACTTTAATCGCTTCATTCATCATCCACTAGGCTCATTCAAGATCCCATTCAATCCTAATTACATTGTAGGAAAGCATTGATAAGTTAATAATTTATCTATGTACATGATTTGGGACAATAGGCATAACTTTCACTATAGATGTTGGATTAAGGTCATTCAAGTACAGTTTTGAAGAGAACCTCGAGTTCTACAACTTCCGTGAAGACCCAAAGAGAGATTTTGCCATCTAAAGGGTCAAAATTGCAAATTTCTGTAGGTGTCCTGAGAATATCATGTCCCTTCAAACGGACATGAGCAGACCTGGAACATTGAAATTCCAGAGAAGGTCCACCTAGTGGACATGTATGTCTACCCAACGGACATTTATTGGAAAATTTTTAGATTTCCAGCTCTTATAATCACCTCTAACACATCCATGCATATCTTATCATTCCTACTTCAATTTCTCTTCATTCTCACATCCATTCCAATTCAAATCATTCACAAAACACATCATACAAAATTGTTGATCGTAATCACATAAACATAACATCAACCATGTCTATACATTCTTCAATATTTCAGCACACTTCATCATCATTTTCATCCTAGTTGATCTCTTTGGATTAGTTTATCTTTTCTAGCTTAATGCACCCTCATTTCCTCTTCATTCATAATTCCATTTTAGCTCAATATTATACATGCACAATTCAAAATCCATAATCGATCAAAACACCAAAACAAAACATATTCTTATAAACTTTCAACTCCAAATTTTTTCGCATGTTCATCTTAGTTATCATCTTCTTTTCACTTCTAAGTGATCAACCAAACTTACCTCATTTTAAGACATTATAGTACTCCTTCTTATAAGCTCTAAACTCATGTTAGTTCATCTCTAAAACAATTAAAGCAATCCACAATAATATAAGGGAAACAGAGCATAAAAACATCCATTCCCTAATCAATTTTTTGCACTTCTTTATACACGATTTTCCTAATCAATTTAACCCAAAAGCATCACTACATCAATTTATGAATCATTACTCAATATTTATGTAAAAACAAGACATTTACATGATTATTTCACCACTCACGTTTTACATAAATAATTTCATGATCATGATCATGATCATCAATCTCAAATTACTCATCAAATTAGTCACTTTTAACAATACTCATGATGATCAAAGCATAGGTTACTTGATTTAGCCCCAAATTCTTCAAGATTTCACTTAGTCCTAACTCTCCATATAATCCATGTTCATCATCATTCAAGAGTGATAAGGTTGGGTCTTTAGTGAGAGTGAAAGAAAGAGCAAGTTAAAAGTAGTAAGTGAAAGATAGGAGGGTTAGGTTCAACATGTATGGAAGTTGGAGAAGCAAAATCATAAAGAAGAAAATTACGAAGAGAGGAAGAGATGAGAGACTTACAAGAGAAATGGGAGTAAATAATAAAGTGAAAGACCAATTGTGCCTTTCATTTGGTGAAAGTAACGTGAATGAAGATATGGTGTGGCAAGTGACACTTTTCAATTGCCACATGTCTAATTTCTATGGGTTTCACATGGTCCTTTTATTTAACTAGTCCATTTAGCTCCAATTTCTAGTCCAATTTCTCCCAATTTTCAATGACATATGTCATTAAATTCAATTGACATTCATAAAAATTCACACTGCCATTTAACATGAGTTTCTACTTCCATTTATCAGATGTCCTACTATTTGGCATTTTTCCTAGTTCAAAAATTTACCTAAAAATTTAGGAATTTTTACTAAATTTCACCAAAATTTTCAAATCAATACTTATACACACCAATTCAATTTTCAAAACATATGAACCATAATTCATATGAAAAATCACATTGATAAATGAATTATACTCGGAAAATGTCAATGAATGCATGTAAAATCATTTTAATGTGCAAACATTAATATTCACATGTGTGTGTATGTCATATTATGCATGAACATGAAATGCACTTTTTAACTTCTGATTAATCTCTTATGTATCATATTCTAGGGTCCTAACCCTTAACATGGGATAACCGGATGTTACACCAACCTATGTCATTGTCCCTTACAAACCCCTTTGATCCTTTGACCTTTTTGTTTCTAAAAAACACCTCATTTTAAACCTTAAAACTTATTAATCTATCCTGTCACAAGTTTAATAAAGTGCTAAGTTTGCATTAGTTTGGGATTTTTGAATACAATTTTTTGAAGATGCTTTGACTGAAATTCTTCATATTTCTACTTTTAGAGTATATTACATCTAGATGCTAGTTTTAGTTTATATTTCTTTATTTTTGTGAAAATAAAAAATAAAAAATAAGAAAGAATAACATATAGTAGCAACAATAAGTGTGGAGTAGTTAGTTATATCCATTTCCATGTCTTATAAATCATTTTGTGTCCCTCTGCAGACTTAGTATTCTACAAGTGCTTGTGATGAGCCCCCAAACCCCTTTTTACATACCTTAAACCCTAGCCCATAACAACCCTAGGCAAAGTCCTTTTGATCTATTTGTGCATGTAATCACCGTGGAGAAGAATTGAGGTATTTGGAAGCCTATAATAGTGTACTGTCCTATAGGGAGTCTTGAGTGAAACACTAACCTTAAACACTTGAGTGAAATGACTGAATTTCGTGAGGAAGATCCATTTTGAGTCTATGTTTGCCCTTGATTGATAGTCTCATAACTTGAGTTTGTTTATGTATGCCGATAAAAACTAGTTATGATGTTTATAGTAATTGGACATCTGGGTGGCTGTAGTTTGAAAGATTGCATGCTCTTAATCCTTATGATGATGAATGGATTAGTTGTGTTTGATTTTTCTTGAGGACAAGCAAAGATTTAAGTGTGGGAAGTTGATAAGTGTGTTTTTAGGTTATGTTTCTAATGTGCATTCATGTGCTTTAAGTGCTTCTTTGTGTGTTTTAGTTCTAGTTTATCCGATCTTCAGCATCTTTTGCATCTTTTCTTGATCTTTGAAGTGTTTGGTTGTTTCTTTACTTTATCTAGTGTTTAAGGGAAGTTTTAGAGTTTATTTTTTTAGGATAGATTGATGCACCTTGTTGAGGAATTATGCAGGTATTAGATTTGTAGTTATGGATGTGGTATAAGTGATTTAATTTCACCACTGGGTAGACTTAAGGCATTCAGACGATAATGAAATCTGGTGGAGAGGAAGGACAATGTGTGAGGAGCTTGCAACTTAAATTTCAAGTCAATCAAAGGTCTAGAGAGGAAGTTATGGCCAACAGACTGAAGAGTGTAGGAAGCTGTCGGGCAGTAGTGCACAATCGTGCAACTACAGGTAACTACCTCTCTGTCACAATTGTGTCTTGTGCATGAGGGTGATGATAGTTGTGATTTGCATTATGTTTTAGGGTTTAATTTTTTAGGTATTTAGTTTTAATTTGAGTGTTTAGTGTGTATTTAGGTTTTAATTGTGTTAGTTTATGTGTTTAAGTGTTTTTATAGGTTACTATGAGTCTTTGAGGTTAAATGTTATATCTTTTAGGTATCTTGATATGTTTATTAGTCTTTCAGGGTAAACGGCGACGAACAGAGCATTTTTGAAGAGTTTCAAGCCAAAAACATAGCCCACGATCGTGGCACAATAGGCCACGATCATGATAGAAAGAGGCAAATTGATAGGGCCCAGGCCACGATCGTGCACTTTAGGCCATGATTGTGACAGAGAGAGTTAGACGCTGGCCACGAATGTGGCAAGCAGGGCGATAATCATGACCTACACAGGGATAACACAAAAAATCAAGTTTTGTAAGACTTTTTGGACCATTTCGACCCCGAGTCAACCCTAAGGCTTCCAAAATATAAATATAACATTAAGGGATAGAAGAAGCAACCCTTAAAGCTTTTTTGCATTAGTCAATTCCGAAACCCCAAAGAGCATATTGAGAGATTTGAGGAAGGAGACAAAGGAGGAGAGACACGGAGAAGAAGATTGACGCGAAGTACTTCCCGGAACAGGTGGTTTCCTGTAGTTGCTGCCCCCATGAGTCTGTTCCGACAATATTTTCCATTTTATTTCAATTTTATTGATGTATAGAGTTAGGATAAATGTTCAGAATATTTGTTATTGAATTTCGATTAATGAAGTTTGATTTATTATATTTTCGTTGAGTTATTTTTGATTCAATTTCTGTGCTTAATAATTCGACAACAAATTGAGAGGGTGAACCAAGTGAATATCATCAAATTGGGCTAATGATAGCTAGGTAGTTTGATAGATAAGAATTGAATCAAACTAGTAAAATTGTGTAACGAGAGATCGAACATAGGTTTCTAGTAGGTTATTAGACAATTCAGAACTAATTTAGGTTTACGGTAAATTAAAAATCAAGATATTACAATTCCATAATTTAATTTTGGGATTATAAATTACGGTTAAAGATTATAACTCGAGAGAGAGTTATCAACACTAGGACCATCTATACTCGTTAATTCGATAATTCCATAACTGATTAGATTTTCATTAATTTCGGATTAAAACCCCCTTTCTCTCAATTGGTAGTTTCTAGGTTGATTCTGGATTGGGTAGTGCAAAATTGCTTTTCTTTTATATTTTATGAGTTCAATTTGATTGATGTATAGAGTTGGGATAAATGTTGAGAATATTTGTTATTGAATGTTGATTTTGTCTAAACTCACCTTCGGGGTTTTGATTCTTGCGATTAATGAAGTTTGATTTATTATGTTTTCGTTGAGTTATTTGTGATTCAATATCTGTGCTTAATAATTCAACAACAAATTGAGAGGGAGAACCGAGTGAATATTATCAAATTAGGCTAACGAGAGCTAGGTAGTTTGATAGATAAGAATTGAATCAAACTAGTAAAATTATGTAACGAGAGATCGAACATAGGTTTCTAGTAGGTTATTAGACAATTCAGAACTAATTTAGGTTTACGGTAAATTGAAAATCAATATATTACAATTCCATAATTTAATTTCGGTATTATAAATTACGGTTAAAGATTATAACTCGAGAGAGAGTTATCAACCCTAGGACCATCTATACTCATTAATTCGATAATTCCCTAACTGATTAGATTTTCATTAATTTCATATTAAAACCCCTTTCTCTCAATTGGTAGTTTCTAGGTTGATTCTGGATTGGGTAGTGCAAAATTGCTTTTCTTTTATAGTTTATGAGTTCAAATTTGAATGTTGATTGTTTGATTGGTTAATTTCTGTATTAGTTGTTTATTTTGATTTTTTGTGAAATTTAGTCAAGCTTTAGATTTTAGGATTAGGTTAACCCTCCTCATAAGATCGATACCTTAGGTACTACCGAACGACTTACGCACTTTTAGAAATATCAAGGTCAAAAATATTAAAAAAATTTCATAGCGTAACACCACGATCAGGTGATAGGCGGAACATGCCAAAATCAGGTTAAACACGAGCTTTTAAGTGGTTTGACCCTCCCCTTGTCTATAAAAAGGCTCTAAACCCTTTGAGCTTCCAATGATCAACAGAACACACCAAAAATAGAAAAAGTGAGTCTTTTGGAGGCTAGCCAAAGAGGGAAACACATAATCCATCTTGGAAAAATGGCGATAACATTAAGCTTCAAAGTTTTTCCAGCTTTTTGAAATAGAGAGAAGGAAGCCTTGACTTTACCTAGTTTTTATTCTTTTCCCTTTTTAAATTTTAGTGTGAAAAACATTGATTTTATTGGATTGTTCACGAATATGTGTAGCTAAACACTTTGTAGGAATTGTTCTTAAACTATTTGTGGAAATTTTGTTGTTTTTGATTCAATGAAAGATGTTTTGTGATATTTATTGTGCTTATACCATACAATAGATCGAGAGGGTGAGTGTGGTTATTTAAGTTGGGTGTTGTAACAAAAGTTAACTCCTGATCAAACTCCCAATGGATCTAATAAATGTTCAGGTTTTTCTAAATAGTTGAAGAGAGATATAACACCCCACTCCCGCTGGATCCGAACCTGATATCGATG
>JAOTAY010000008.1:29472310-29499996 GCA_025629805.1 Erythroxylum baracoense | reverse complement strand
ATATACAAATTAATCGAGATCCAAGTGTTAATTTATTTACCCTTTTCAATTGCACACACACATTAATAATTCTTTAGCCCTTCAAATTCTGTAAATGTTCCTAAATATATTTTCATGAAAGGTCAAGCTTATTAAAAGTTCGATAGTTTTTATTGAGAACTTTTTTCTCATTTATTTATTTAAGCATGGACTTAGTCTTTCACTCGGAGGCAAACATTGGTGATGAATGTCGATCAGGTTACTTGACTAAGTCATTTTTATTAAACAACTAGGTTGAAACGTCATTATAGCTTTTTGAAGCGAAGGCACACATTTGTGATGCATGTTGATCTGGTTACTCAACTATATCATGTTTTCAATTGGCTACTAGATCTATTCATAAGTCGAAGGTTACCGGAATAGTTATTTATTTAACACACATTTATTTTATTTTATTTTATTGCCTACCTTGTTATTTTAGCTACTCATTTTCATGAAAAATACTAATAAAGCTACTTAAGTTTAAAGGCCTCAAATTATAAAGGAATGTGACAATCTAGAGGGTGTTAAACTTACACTAAATCCTAATTAAGCTGTATATTTATCCAAAGACCCCTAATTCATTAATTTTGCGAGCTAATGATTAATTACAACCTAATAACTATCATACCATATGTAAAATCACATAAAAAGTAAAACGCATAACCCTCCCCACACTTGAACAACACATTGTCCTCAACATGAGAAGGGAACAAATAAGAAGAATAAAATTAAGACAAGAAGAAATATAAAGTTAAGCTAAATAGAAAACAACTAACAATAAAATTGAAGATCAAAATAAAGATAAAAATGAAGATTAATTTGAAAAAAGAAAGATAAATGGGTTAGCCAAAATCTCATGGAGATGGAGGTGGTGATGGTGTCAGAGGCAGTAATTGAACACCCTGAACCTCGAAATATCTGTGGATCCGACAAATATCTCGGCTTTGGCATCTTTGTGTCCAGGCCATCTCCTTCTTCATTCTAGTGTTCTCCTTAAGTGTCTTGTTAGTTTCAGAGATTGCTTCCAAAACTTCCTTCTAGCCTTGCTCTTCTTCCTCTTTTCTTCACTGGACTCTTCTGCCTACTGAGGCGACACTGAGCTTGAACTTACCTAACTAACCCTAATCCTAACATGTGTCTTTTTGCTGATTTCCCTAAGTTCAATATTGTGGGAATGAAGGATCTCAGCCTGCCATAAGTGGTGATGGTTTTGGAAGTCAGGTAAGTGGACAGTTAATCCATTATGGTCCCTACCATAATATTCAGCAATTGCAGACACTAGGTACCCATTCCTAAATTATTGCTCCTTTTGTGCAGAGTCGTAACAATAGCATTTAGCACATGTGTGGATGTGCACATTGGAATACTATGGTCTATACATCACAACATAAAGAGTTCCTTTGTGGAACACTTGTTGGTTTTTGTTTTATCAAAAACCAGCTAACACATGAATTTATGCGGCAACAAGTGTTCGTGGGACCTTATTATGTTGTTATGAGCATTCTTGGCATGAAATTGCTCTATTCTAGTGAGTTTATTCCAATATCGAGAGGGATAAAAATCATTATGCTAATCGATAATGGAGGATTTGGGGAATCCACACATATCGCACATGATTTCTATATTCAATTCATAAGCTCTTCCTCTCAACCTAAACCACAATTCCTTGGGGTTCCTAGGGTCATAAGTCAGTGAAGTGAAAAATTCCAACATGAGATGCTAATAAACAGAAAATTGGAACTGTGTAAATTAGGCCCACTGGATTCTTTCAGCTAAATTTTCTACCCTGTCACACAATTCTAGCCTATCGAGTGTTTCAAAATAAAAATATTTAGAAACTACAATTTGTCTAGCATTTAAAGACTGAAAACGAATACCTTCTTCCTCTGTGTAGATCAGGAAGGGCACGCCAAAGTCTACTGCTTTGCTTCTTCTGCCACGTCCTGCAACTTAATTTCATCTTGATTGCTCTTGTCTGGCTGATTGTTTAATGCGTGGCATAATTCTTGGGAATTAGGTAGAATTTGGAAGAAATTGAGAGGTTTGAAATTTTTTAAAGAGATGTGACAGTATGTGTAGGCTTGAAGTCTAGAAAGATAAAGTGAAAACGAAAGTGAATGACAAACTGAAGTGTAGAAATGAATATAAAGATGGTTGGAGGGTAAATTGGTAAACAGTTTCCTTTAAAAATGTGTCCTCCCTTTCCTGCCCAATCGCAGGCCAAGATAAAACTTCTTATCTTTCTTCTTTTGTTCTTTCCACAATCTTTTCACATTCACTCTTTAATTGTTTTGTGGCCCCTTTACCTCTCTTTTACTTGCTTGATAAATCATCCATTTTATTTTGAAATCCTACTCCATCTTGATTTTATTCAAAAACAAAAAATGATCCTAACTGTAGAATTTCAAACATTCTCACAACAATAAACAAGAAACTAATTTTCTATGGGTTGTCTCCCATGCAGTGCTTCTTTTAACATCAATAACTTGACGCTCTTTTTAAGGCTCGGGGTGATTGGAATAAATGGTGCAATGGTAGCACCGTCATTAATCTCAAAATCTGCGATTTAGCTACCATGCTACAGTTTCCACTTTCCTTACAATTCTCTTTTCCTTACCTTCTTCTTCGCGAGCGCTTCTTCTTGAATGCATTCCCAGGATCCTCGATATCTTCCCATTCTCCTCAAGGTTTAGGTTCCTTGTTGTTTGTTGGAGGTAACGGAGCACTGTAATCTTTTCTTGACACTTGGAAGGTTATTTGCTCCTTTCCTATTCTCAGAGTTAATTTTCCCCCATCAACGTTAATGATTGAACAAGCAGTAGCCAAGAATTGTCATCCTAGAACTATCAGGGTTTCCACATCTTCTCCAATGTCTAATATAAAGAAGTCTGTGGGAAAGGTATATTTATCAACTTTTACTTGCACATCCTTTATAATCCCCTTCGATCGATGCACTATTCTATCGGCCGTTTTCACCAGCATCTTGGTGGGAACTAACTCTCTTAACCCCAACTTTTATCTAAAGATTTCGAGTATCATGTTTATACTCACTCCCAAATCTATGAATCCCCTGTCTATGATGATTCTATTGATACTGCAGGGGATGAAAAAGTCCCCTGGGTCCTCTTTCTTTTGTGCAATGTTAGGGTTCTCATCCGATATTCACTCTTTAACCTTCTTCTTGATAGATTCCTTTAAGTGAGCTTCGTCTGTAGTTGTTCTGTCACTTTCTTAACCTTGTTTGCTTCAATCTCCTTCAAATTCCTCACTTCCCTCTTTGTAAATAACTCTAGCTGAGCAGAAATAGGGGATGGAAGTATAGGTCAAGTTGCCTTAATTGGCTCAATTATGGGCTCACTCGGAAAGAATTCTTTAATTGCTTGACCTTCTCCTTTATCCCCTTCTTCCTTCACTTCTTTAGGTTCTTTAACCTAGGTTTGACTAATAGCCATGATCCATTCTTTCGGATTAGACTCAGTATTACTTAGAAGAGTCCGAGCATTCCGAATAGACACTGCCTCCACTAATTGGCCATTGCTCAAATTTGCTTTCGAGCCTCCTATGCGCATCCTCAATGCCTCCAATCTTATCCAAAATTTTGTCCAACTTTGATTCCATCGAGCTTGCTTTATCTTGTTGGAAGCCTAACTGTCCTTGAGGCCTGCACTCTCCTCTAGCATTGTTTGACTAGGAGAAGTTAGGGTGATTCTTCAACCCTAGATTGTAGGTGTTAGAGTAGGGATTATTTTCCCCTCCTCGTCTATATTGGGCTCCTATATAGTTTACTTGCTCTAGATCTCCTTCATTCATCAAATAATAGTCCAAGGTATCATGGTCTATTTGGCCACAGAGCTCACACTTCAATTGTACAGCCTTCACTTAGACTGAAGATGACGCCTTCATGCAATTAAGCTATCGCGTCAGGTTGTCGATCTTTGCTTACATCTCAGTCATTTGATCAACCACGACGATTCCTTTGTGCTCTCTGAAGGTAGTAGGTTGCCTCCCCACTCGTTCGTCCACAAACAGTTATTGCTTACCATCTCCTCAATCATCTCCTCCGCTTCATCGACGGTCTTCCTCATCAAAGATCCTCCTGAAGTTATGTCAATTATGCTTCTTGTTGACGGGTTCAGTCCATTGTAGAAGGTTTGCAACAAGACCTCGTTGGGTAGGTTGTGGTGTGGGAACTTCTTTTGTAAGTCCTTATATCTCTCCCACACTTCGTAGATTGATTCCCTGTCACCTTATTGGAAATTGTTGATTTCCTTAATAATCTTCGTGATTTTAGTCAAAGGAAAATGTTTATCTAGGAAAGCACGAACTAGCTGATCCCACATCGTAATGTTGGCTGGGTTAAGTGAATGTCACCAAACCTTCGCTCTATCTCTAAGGGTAAAAGGAAATAGTCTGATTCTAACAACATCTTCTGACATCCGATGATACCGAAAGGTATCACAGATTTCGAGGAAATTCACTATGTGTGCATTTGGGTCCTTGTTTGCCAATCCATAAAATTGCACATTCTATTGAAGCATATTAAAGAGGGCTAGTTTAATCTCGAACGAGGCTACTTGCATAGGCAGCCTGGCTACTCCTTGATTCACCGCATTGAACCCCAGCCTCATGAAGTCCATCAGGGTCCTCTATTGTCATCCTTGGTTCGCTCTATGGTCCATATTATGTTGAAACTCCTTATCTATTGTTGATTTCTCGATCTCTTCTTCTTCTTGAGCTTTCCTAAAGGTTCATTCGTGTCGATTAATATCTAAATCTAACGTTTTTACTGCACGACTTGAACCTCTTGTGATTCTTGTGTTCATACAAGAGCAAAAATTTTGAAATAAAATGAAAGTACAGAAAAAAAAAATTAAGAACTGATCTAACACCTTAAACTATAGAATTAAACTATCTAACAATGGCGCCAAAAACTTTATCGCAGGTTTTTATATGATAAGTTTTATTTTTTAAAACCTTGATAATATCACAAACGCACGAGTCGTTTGGGTAGTAATTCAATCCCACGAGGAGGAGTGATTCAATCCTAAATCTAAGGCTTAACTCAAATTTGTAATAAATCAAAATAGACAACTAGGCATAAAATTATTCAATCAAGCAATCAAATTCAAGAATTTAATTGAAATTATAAAGAAGATAGCAATTGAACAACTAAATTAAGGACCAACCTAGGAACTACCAATTAAGAGAAAGGGGGTTTTAATCCAACCTTAATGAAAACCTAATTGATTATGAAGTTACTGAATTACCAGGTCTAGACTATCCTAGGGTGGATTACTCTCTCTAGAGCTATAATCTTTAACCCTAATTTATAAACTCCAATTTAGGTTATGGAATTGCAACCTCTCGATTTACAATTTACCCAAAACCTAAATTAGATATGAAATTGTCCAATAACTTATCGAAAACCTATGCATGATTTCTCGTTAAACAATTTTACTCATTTGATTCCATTCTTAATCTAGTAAACTACTTAACTTTCGTCAGTGCAATTTAATGATATTCACTCAGTTCACCCTCTCAGTTTGTTACCAAATTATTAAGAACAGAAATTGAATCACAATAACTCAATAAAAATGTAACAAATTAAATTTCATTAATCTCAAAGATAAAAAACCCGAAGGTGAGTATAGACATAAATCAACATTCAACAAAACATATTCTCAACAACTATCCCAATTCTATAAATCAATAAAATTGAAATAAAATAAAAAATACGATTGGAACAAATTGATGGAGGCAGCAACAGTGGAAAACCTCCTGTTTCAGGAAGTACTTCGTGTAGGCTTCTTCTCTATGTCTCTCTTCCTTCGATTCCTTCCTCAATCTCTCGGTAAAGCTCTCTAGGGTTTTCGAAATTTGGCTGATGCAAAAGCTTCTTCTCTGTATTCATCATGTTCTTTAAATACCTTGGTAGCCCTAAGGTTTGTTTGGGGTCGAAACTGTTCGAAAAGTTCCTCGAAACTTGACGTTTTCACCTGTTTTTGTGTCTACCCCTTTTTGTTACGAGCATGGCCCAAGTGCCACGATCGTGGCCTAGATCAGACCTCTCTGTCACGATCATGGCCAAAGTGTCATAATCGTGGCCTGGGGCATGGTGGCTCATATCTCTCTGTCATGATCGTGGCCTATTGTGCCATGATCGTGGGCCATGGTTTTAACCAGAAAGTCTTCGAAACTACTCCGAAGCTAAGATTGTGGGCTATGGTTTTAGCCCAAAAGTCTTTGAAACTACTATGTTCTTCACCGTTGGCCCTGAAACACTAACAAACACGTCAAGGTACCCTAAAAACATAACATTTAAGCTCAAAGACTTATGCTAACCCATAAAAACACTTAATCACATAAACTAACACAATTCTAACCTAAACACACACTAAACACTCAAATTAACAATAAATACATAATAAATTAAATCCTAAAACATGATGCAAATCACAACTGTCATCCCTTACCTTTCAAGTTTCATTTTTTCCCTTCCTTCCAACTTAAAGAACTCTAATACTATTACACCCCTCTTAAAGTGCTTAAGGAAGGAGATGGAATATGTTTTTCCACTTTAGTCAATTTTTCTTCGAGAAAAGACCTACTTTTAATTAAACAATGGGAGAATTGAGTCTTTAAAGATGTCCTTCTGAATGAGGATAACTTAATTCTTCTTCTCCTTTACCTTTGATTACGTTGCCCACAAAGTCCTTAAAGCAAGACCTTAGCATGTATCTAGAATTCCCATTTTGTATAACCTTGAAAACCAAGATTAAAGCTAGAAGACATCAAGGAGAGCCAAATTCCTATTTTAGTTGACTTGCATAATATCCCCATAAAAAATCGTTTAAATAAGGGATTAAGTTATTTTGCTAGCTTTTTAGGGAGGCTTATTTGTATAAATGAAACAATCTTAAGGACGAGATTAAATATGTGAGAGTGTGTATCCTTATGGATATGAAGCAGGAATACTAAATCTTATCCCCATTATGAGATTACGAGAAGATGATTATCTTGTTAAGGATGCTACAAAACTCAATATGCCTTTAGAGGCTAGCAAATGCATATAGTGGATAGAAAATGGAAGAATTGGAGTTGATTTAGAGGGACACATTTGTGTAAGCCATGTACACATCCTTGTGAAAGATGGTGTAAGTTTTTGTGAGCATGTACAACCTCAAAGAATTTGTTTCTCCCATCTAAAGGTGGACGTGCCTATGTAAGTCTTATACATAGGCACTTCGAACGTGTCTACGTACAACTTTTAAAAGAGTTTGAGGGGCACTATCAAGCATATGGCCGTATATGTGACCGTATCCAGTTTAGAGACCCTAATTACAAAGTATAAAAGGCCATTATGAAGGCCAATCAAGGGAAGTCAAAGTTTAAAAGTTAAGTTAGAGTTCTAAAGAAAATTTTGAACTCTAGTTTAACAAAAGCACAAAGATTACATTAGAGATTTAGTAGAAAAACACCCACACATTAAAGTTTTAAGGGATTATATTAGAGAAAGCAAGATATAAAATGGATTCTCTTATTTTTAATTCTTCTTCTAAACTTTTGATTATGTTTTCTATTTTTGTGAACTAACTTTGTTTAGTTTGTAGGTTTTATAAACCGAATGAACCTTGTGATTTGATTATTTATTTAATGCAAATTGATTGTTGATTCATAACGATTCAATTATATTTTTAACTCTTAAATTAATACGTCTAAGATATTATTTCAATATACGGTTTCATATAATTAAGATTAAGAAATCCTTTTGTATGAATATATCTACTATAATTGAAAGGAGTTGTATGTAAACATAGAGATAGCTCAACATAAATTCTCTAGATTAGGTCCAACCTAATAGTGAAATTCAAGAATTGATTAACACAATCTTTAGAGTTTTAACTAGAAAGAGATTCTAGTTAATTATTCAGGGATTACAATAGCTGCATAGTTGATTATATTTATACACCCATATTTGATGTATTTTTCTTGGTATTTTTTAGTTTTATTGTATAGTTGGTACTTAAATCACTCCAAGTGCACTTATAGGTAATAATTGCCTTCTTGGATCAAAAGGAGAAGAATTCATATAAAAATGACATAAAACAAAGTTCTAAAGTAAATTAGAGATACACGATCGTGTTTATGCCCCATGTAAATCTCACAACCCGTGCAAATTTGCAAATTATGGAGATTATGGAATATACACAGTCTAGTACAGGCCAGTGTATAAAACTATGTATGTCCCGAAAATCCTAAATTTTACTATAAAGGGACATGAATGGAGACAAATAGAGGAGAGCAGACTTTTGGAGTTGACTCCAGACATAAACAACATAAATAACAAACGATATTGATCTAAGAATGTGAAGAACATGAAGAAATCATTAAGAGATCCAATAGATTACAACATCAAACCTCAAACTTACAAGAACATCCAATAGAAGAGAAAGGAAGAATTAGAATTGTGAACTCTTTTTTTCTATTTGTTTTTCTTATTGATTATCTTTGATTTCATTTTCTATTATATGTAACTAAATTCTTTGTAGAGTCTAGGTGTGATGAACCCTAGTTGTTATAACAATATGTCTTGATTATTTTATTTAATGCAATTGTTTTGATTGATCTATTGTGTTTCAATTATGTAATTATGCATGTTCTAATAGATCCAAAATATTAGTACATAATCTGATTTCATAACATAGAGATTGAGAAATCCTATTTGTGAATATATCTACCATAATTGAAAGGAGTTGGTTGCACACGTAGAGATAGGTTGACATAAATCCTCTAAATTAGGGTTAAACCTAATAGCGGAATTCACACATCAATAAAGCATTCCTAGAAACTTTAATTAGAATGATTTCAATTAATAAACCTATAGATTAGTTGTTAGTAGTCTCGCAAGAGTTATTAACATAAAATAAGAATTTCCATGGTCCAATCGCCATTAAAACAATTGCATGGTAAACAGTTAATTATTTAATAATTTTAGAGGGACTCGTTACCTGCTAGACACTAATCTTAGATATTGAGTTCTCTAAGTGATTTCCTTTGTTTTGTGTTCATTATTATTTCCTATTTTATTTTATTTTTAATATTTTAATTAAAAATCCATTGGTCAATTTGTGGGCTAGATAATAGGAGAAAGGTAACTAATAGTAATCACTATCTTCGTGAAATTAACCTGTACTTGCATGTGCTAGCTATAGCTATGTCATGCACTTATAGTTAATTTAAACATTAACAAACTAAAATTAGTTGATTAGATAAGTTGCTAATAATCTTGAAGAAGATATTAACATTGGATAGGAATTTCCATGATCCAATAATCTTTTATTGAATTGCATGATAATGGGTTAATGCTTAAGAAATCTTAAAGGAATTTGTTACCTAGGTAATACTTATTTGATTGGGTTAATCTATGGTGATTCGCATTGTTAGTTATTATTTATGTTGAACTTTAGTTTAGTTTTATTTGTTTTAATTAAATCATCATCTTAATTTTTTTTTGGGATAATAGAAAAGAGGTAATTACTAGTAGTTGTAGTCCTTGTGAAATTGACACTCAATATTGACTTTCACTATACTACAGTTTGATATGTACGACATCTACCTTTGAGATCTATAGGGTAGGGATCTTGGTCATTAGACTTAATAGAGTGGAAACTAAATTCATTCTGTACGCTTTTTTAAAAAAAATAAAGAGAGAATGTATTACCACAAAATGGAAACAAAGTTTTACAAGTTTAACAAATACACAAGTGAGCCTAAGTTACACCAACATAAATATGTAAGGAAAAAAAACAAAAGAATGGGATTATGTCTTATACTTTATTAAGGAGAGGAATCTCTAGAGGTATCATAAGCCATAATGGCAATTTGTGGTGGATTAGAATAAGGAACACTGGATTAATCTGCTTCTTAGTAAACTATTATTGCTAAAGTTCTCATAAGGAAACTATTTCTAGCTTGTAAGTTATATGAAGTTGGTTCACCAACAATTGTTCCCTAATCCATAAGATTAGCTCAACTATCACTTAGTCTCTAGATTTTTATCTTCCCTAGAATAACTTGAAATTCCTCTTCTTTTATATGGAGTAACATGTTGTTACCAAATGCAATGATATAAATCCTTCAAAAATTTCAATGTAAGAAAGGCTAGCTTTTGTAACCATGTAAAGTGATTAGATTTTGTTCCACATGTATGTAATGTATTCATAAAATAAGCATAAACGTTGTAATATTTCATAACTTGATCTTTAGAGACAACATAGTAGAGAAGAGTTAAGGAAGCTCAACCTATCTAGAGTTCCTAATCTTTGCAAGTGAATAAGTCACGTAAGGAAAGAAACTTTTGGGAGAGCTTTCTTACACTAGATCGTTCTATACTAGGCCATTTTATGCATTGAGGTAGAAAGTAATCTCTACAAATGACATTTTTAAAACTTTTAGATGAATGTTTTAATCGATGATAAGAGTCTTCCTCATAAACAAAGAGGAAGTATTAGCCCATTCATTCTAATTTATAATCTCCTTTACCTTGAATGACTAGAAGACTCAAATATAGGGATTGCTTCCCAATGATTGAGAAAATTCATGGATGAATAAAGCATTACTAAATAGAAGTAAGTTACAACTTCTAAAAGCTATTATCTCTTCAATGCATATTTACTAATGCTCTTATATTTCCTTTTAAAAGGTCTCATTAAGACTGTTGAAAAAATGATGAAGTAATTCTTATGGGGAAAAGTTAGAGGAGGAGGAGGGGTTACAAAATTAAGTTAGGAAGATGTATGCAAAATAAAAGAAAACGATGGATTGGGATCAGATGCCATAAATTGCAGCAATCAAATCCTGATGTTAAAGAGGATATGGAGAATTCTAATAGACAAGGAATCATTATGGATCTAATGGTTGTATATATATATGCTTAAGGGAAATAGTCTTTAAGATATGGTTCTAAAGCTTCACATTGATGGTTCTTTAGCTAACTCTTGAAATTAAGAAGCTTAGTAGGATCGAATGTAACTTACAAAGTAGGAAAAGGAGAAAAAGGTTTCTTTATGGTTTAATAATTAGATTGGTCAGGGTGCTCTTATACAAAATCACCAAATAGTGACCGCTCTTTCCATTTTTATTTAGAAAGCCAAGGTACATGTCCTGGAAAATGAAAATTGGGCACAATTTCCAAAAATGTTGAGAAATAGTATGTCAATCATATTCTCAAATCTAGCAAATGAGGATATCTATTATTTCCATAACATACATGTGGTTGACTTAACAAATAAAAAAAACCAAGGAACTAATCCAAGGGATTGGTTCTGAGTTAGAATAGAGGAGAGTGATATAGAATAGCAGTCTTAGGCCAAGTGCCAATTTTCTATTGTGGTTACCAATGTTGAATAAACTTAGCACAATGGATAAACTGAGATATCTATCCTTACCTAAAACTTATGCTTTATGTAAGCTAGATGATGAAACTAGAGACCATCTTTTCATCTAATGTATAATCTCCAAGCAAATATTGAAGAAGACCACTGGACTTTGCCACTAGGATATCAATTCTTCTAGTTTAGCTAACATAATTCAATGGATATAGGTTAAACCAGTATCCAAGGATGATAACAAATGCCTATACAGTGGCGTTGACTACCTATTTTTTAAGAGATATGAAAAAAACGAAACTCCAGAAGATTCATTGGTAAGGAAAAGAACTTAAACATAATGATAGCCTCAACAGTAGCGAGCATAAAGGAGTAATTTATCATTAACAATTTGTAAGGAAATGCAACAACAAATTGGTGACTTCATGGAGAATTTAGGAACTTTGGTTTTCATTCCCAATGGATTTTTTTTCTCTTAGTGTTTTAGTAATTTGAAAATGTAAAAGTGGAGAGTAGATATTGAGAGTTTGGAGATGAACATTCTCCAATGTGTGATCCTTTTGTAAGTTATTAACTTTTTTTATAATATATTTGCAAGATTTTACTTTTTCAAAACAAACCTCCCTCATTTTGAGTAATTATGTCATAAATCAAGAGGTAGTGGATTTATTGTAAAATTTCCATATGGTCTAGCCTTTTAGGAAGTAAATATGTATTCATTTAACCCAAAGAGCCTCTTTATTAGTAATACTTCTCCAAATTCTTCTTATCGTGAGGAATTTGTTAGATAAAGTAACTGGAACAATGCCTAAACCTCCTGCTTTCCTAGGCAAACAAACAACTAACCATTTGGCCTAGGCAAATGACTTCTTTTTTAGCCCACCATACCAAAGGAAGCTCCTCAACATCTCTATAGTTTTGATAAGCCTATTATAGAGAAATATAAGTGAAGATTAGTAGGTATATCTTACCAGAATATTGTTTGATAAAAGATTAAATCATACGGGAAAAATTTTGTGTGAAAAGAATACTCAAAATCACTTAACATTCTTAATATTTTGGTAGTTAATATGTATTGCTAGATATCAATATTGATTCATGAATGTAAATTTTTAAATGTAGAATTTAAAGGAAGAACCTAATATCTTTGAGTCTCCTTGATCCACTTATTGCCTTATGCACCTAGGAAAGCATATTACATACTTGAACCTAACAAGAGAAGTCACCTTCTATTGTTTTATTGATGAGACTCGCATCCCGCCCCTAATTTTAGCATTCATTGTTGAGTGTTTGCTGGCTATTTGGCTGAAAAAGTTGGTCCAGAAGCTTAATCAAGCCCCGATTGACATACTTCACTAAATCAGTAGCTGTAACGGATGGAAAAGAGCTCAAAATCACTCCTAAGGAAGGGAGAGCCAACCCTCGGTTAAGTGGTATGAACCGCTGATCTGTCTTACTACTACTTCCTGCCTTAAAAAAACTATCCCCAATCTTTGTCCTTAGTGGGAGTGGGGCAACTCTTTGAGGAACCTTTTCCCCATATTCACAACCCAATTTTCGTTTAAAGAAATTTAATTTATTTAATAAAAATATAATTTTTAATTTATTCTGAATGTTATGTGGTCATATATTCTAATTTCCTAACAATTGGACGGTCTCTTAATTATTTGAAATCTTATGCTAGAGTTGTATGGACTTATTCGTTGTTTAGCTAACAAAATGATTTATTTAAAATATTTAATTTACAAATCATTATATGTATTAAAGGAAATAGAAAAATGTTCTCGAGTAATGCAAATGACTCATTGTTCATCAAGCATAAAATCTAATACAAAATATTACTTTCTATTATTCCATCATTAACTCGATAAGCAAAAGAAAGGTTTGTCTTTTGATCAAAATAAGCATAGACAAAAAGTTTGAAAGAAGAAAAATCTTTCAATATATACCTTCTAATGCTTTGAAATTTTTGAAAGTTCAGTTGCGGGATCTAAATGTTTAATATGAATCATAGTTCTAACACTTCGTGTTTCATAAAAGATTTAAGTATATCTTTATCATTATCTCTATTACTACTTTACATTTTAACGTTCCCAAAATAATACTCATTGCACTCTAAATAAGATGCAAAAGTAGAAATAGAAATAACTATATAAACTTTTTTAAAGGTTTGTGAAATAGTAACGTGAAAAATAATATCTTTAGTCAATCTTTAAAAAAAATCATTTTTAAGTTTACATTATTATTTGATGAGACCAAATTGCTTAGTTGTTACATTATATAGGCTAAATTGATAACTTAACTATGTTAAAATTTAAAGTGCTATTATTATTATTTGAAAAATATTAAGGTGTAACTAGACTCAATAAATAATGAGTTGCAATTCATTATGGTAAGATCTAATTCCCAGACCTTTTGCTATGACCTAAAGTTAGTAAGTTGGGAATTTCTCTTAACTTATAGACCACCGGAACATTTAAGTATAACTACCACCAAAACATGAGACGGCAACAAAGGCCTTCCATAATGCACAACAGATCACGCAGGTTGCGGCTTCTAATGGGAGGCTACTGACCAGATCCCTTAAGTGTTGGATCTGAATTGCATTTTGCTAACTATAGCACCATGCTTGTTTGCGTTACATCTCAACGGTAGGTGGTTGGTAATTTTCCCCACCCAAAAAGTCTCCACTCCAACGAATCCAACATCACCTAGGTGTCAGAACAGTATCTAACCACACGAAGGCCCTTCGACCCTCGTGTTCTAACGTAAAACGCCGGCCACGTTCAATAATACAATTATCTGTTGGATGATCTGACAGATAGCTGCGTTTGCGGTTGTTGGGGGGATATCTCTTTGTATTTTACCTGATACTCATTAGTCAAGTTCCACAATTTGTAAACACCGAATCTGTGTCATTAAAAGAGCTTCCGTATACAACATTTATTTGATTTCACGTTGGTCTTCTATTATTATTATCAATGTACCTCTTCAAAAAAAATTTATTATTATTATTAATGTACGAAATTATTTAATTTTAATTTCTTCCAATTATTGTACCCCGTGAAAATTATATAAACGAGTCTTGTTTTTTTAGATCTTATTTATTATTAACTAAATATATTATTTAAATTACATATATATTAATTATCAATACAATTATGATTAATATAAATTTAAATTTTTTTAAAATAAAAATAGTTCTTAAAATTTGATATTTATTAATGAATTTGTTTTAAATTTAAATATCTTAAAATATATAAAAATTAAAATTTTATAACATATATTTAATTTTAAATAATAACTATATGAACAATTAAATATTTGTTACTTAATGAATATTATATAAGACATTAAATTATAAATATTTACTTAATTAAATCATAATCATTGTATTTTTAAATTTTGTTTAATATGATTGACTATAAGTAATAATAGTGTAAATATATTGATTTTAACAATAGATAAATTTAAAAAAAAAGAAATTATAATCATAACAATAATAAAAAAACAAGAATTCAAACCAAACAAGTCCTATATACATGACTACAAACTTATATGGAAGATTGTCACCATTCATTTCATTCCTTTTTCTTTTTATTCGATGGGCTACATGTCAAGTGGAGGCATGAGGAGTTCTATCAAATCGTGGAAAGTTCAAAAATCTTGAGTATGCTGTCAATATTTTTATACGTAAAATTTAAATATTGTCGAAATAAAACAAAAAAAAACAGTTAAAATATATTTTTTTTAGATTCAAGCAATAAAATGAAAAAATAAAGAGGAATGGCCACAATGGAACCCGAATGGATATCTACAGCAAACGAAGATAAGCAGGGTGTGAAACCAATTCTGCCAACACGAGCACACAATTTCCGCAAAAATATATTTGTGTTGTAGTACAAATGAAATTGGACAGCCACAGGCACGCAATCTGTTTAGCTTCAGTTGCTTCCATTCATTTCTGTTGGTGAACGGAGATCTGCTACGTCTTTTGTGGGGCCATGACATCCTAAAACAATTCGTCCTTTTCTTGCACAGGTGAGCAGTCAGTCACCACCCACTCCCCACCATTATCCCCATCACCACACCACACCCAGTTATTACTTGTGTATTATTTTTATTTATTGCACCAACCCTATCTAGGCTATGTAAGGACAAAGATTCAGTATATTTATCACCAACCCACCTCTGAGTCTGATTCCATGGAGCAATAGTAATTCACCTTTCTCTTTTCTTTTTAATTTTATTGACAAACTTGTTGCATTCCTCAACAAACCCTTCTTTGCTTTTTGCGCTTTGCTCCTACCCCTGAGCTGCATTTCACAGATTTAACGCTAAAGCTCTAAACTTTTTCTCTTCCAATCTCTCTCTCGGTGCATTCATGGAGCGCGCTAGGCGGCTTGCTAACCGCGCAATCCTGAGGAGGTTGGTGAAAGAGTCCAGGCAAAACCACAACCAGATCCGCAGTGAGTCTTCGTCGTCTGTGTTGAACTCTTCGTCTCCGGTATTGTACAGTCCTTCAAGGTATGCCTCCACGTTGTCCTCCTTTGTTTCGAAAAATCACAGGTCAGGATTGTTGTTGGGAGGCAAGAATATGTTGGCACGTAATGCTGTAGCTGGTTATTATCATGGTATTGGTTCACAAGTTCGTTCTGTTTCTGTGGAAACTTTAAAGCCCAGTGACACTTTTCCTCGTCGTCACAACTCGGCCACCCCAGAGGAACAAACCAAAATGGCAGGATTGTGCGGATTTGAGAGTCTCGACTCTTTGATAGATGTCACTGTGCCTAAATCTATTAGAATCGATTCAATGAACTTCTCCAAGTTTGATCAAGGGTTAACTGAGAGCCAAATGATTGATCACATGAAAAAATTGGCGTCAAAGAATAAGGTCTTTAAGTCGTTTATAGGAATGGGGTACTATAACACTCACGTCCCACCTGTGATTTTGAGGAATATAATGGAGAATCCTGCTTGGTATACGCAGTACACTCCATACCAAGCTGAGATAGCTCAGGGTAGGTTAGAGTCTTTACTAAATTACCAAACAATGATTGCGGATCTGACTGGATTGCCTATGGCAAATGCTTCATTGCTTGATGAAGGAACTGCTGCTGCTGAGGCGATGGCTATGTGTAACAATATACTCAAGGGAAAGAAAAAAACCTTTATAATTTCCCGCAATTGCCATCCGCAAACCATTGACATTTGTGAGACTAGAGCTGGTGGTTTTGATATCAAGGTGGTTACCAAGGACCTCAAGGATATTAATTACAAATCTGGAGATATTTGTGGGGTTTTGGTTCAATATCCAGGGACTGAGGGTGAACTTTTGGATTATGGAGAGTTTGTTAAGAATGCTCATGCTAATGGGGTTAAGGTTGTCATGGCAACGGATTTGCTGGCCTTGACAATACTGAAGCCTCCAGGTGAATTGGGAGCAGATATTGTTGTTGGTTCAGCTCAGAGGTTCGGCGTGCCAATGGGATATGGAGGTCCTCATGCAGCATTCTTGGCTACCTCACAAGAGTACAAGAGGCTGATGCCTGGGAGAATCATTGGAGTTAGTGTTGACTCTCAAGGGAAGCCTGCTCTGCGTGTGGCAATGCAAACAAGGGAACAGCATATTCGTAGGGACAAGGCTACAAGCAACATTTGCACAGCTCAAGTAAGAAGCTGTTGTTTATTGTTGCTTGGTGTTTTTTCTATTAATTATTTATTGGTTCTCTTTTAATTCATGTGAATAAAGTGTAGGTGCTCTATTTTAAGGCTTTAATTTTTAGATCCAGTCTACCTTGGTCTTACTTCTTGTTTAAGTCTTACTTTTTGGTATTTTAAAAACCAAATGGTATACCTTTAGTCTAAGTAGATGGTTCATTTGACTCTATTGAAATAAATATGCTTCTTTCTCTTTCAAGGCTTTGCTTGCAAACATGGCTGCTATGTTCGCTGTCTATCATGGACCTGAGGGCCTTAAAGCCATCGCTCAAAGGGTCCATGGTCTTGCTGGAACATTTGCTCTTGGACTGAAGAAACTAGGAACAGTAGAAGTCCAGGATGTTCCCTTCTTTGACACTGTGAAGATAAAATGTGCTGATGCACATGTAATTGCTAATGCTGCCTATAAAAGTGAGATGAATTTGCGAGTTGTAGATGCAAACACTGTAAGTTTGTCTAACCTTAGATGTTACTTGACTGCAGCTTGTTATGATTAGGTTATGAGAATGTGATTTTGTTTTCAGATCACCGTTTCATTTGATGAAACAACTACTTTGGAGGATGTTGATAAACTATTCAAAATTTTTGCTGGTGGCACATCTGTAAGTATGCAAAGTAATTCTTTTTCTTACTCTTGCAAGTTAACAATTTTAATATTCAAGCTATGAAGCTTTTTCATTTTGAATATCAGGTCCCATTCACTGCTGCATCTTTGGCAACAGAGGTTCAAGATGTAATTCCTTCTGGGTTGATGAGAGAGACACCCTATTTGAGTCATCCAATTTTTAACACGTATATCACTTCCTGAATGCAAACTGTATTAAAGATCATGTATTAAAATATCGCTAATTTGCTATTTTTGACCATTATATAACTTTTATCTGCTTTTATTAGGTACCATACAGAGCATGAGTTGCTGAGATATATGCACAGGTTACAGTCAAAGGATCTTTCTTTATGCCACAGTATGATACCTCTGGGATCTTGTACAATGAAATTGAATGCTACAGTTGAAATGATGCCAGTTACATGGCCTAACTTCACTGATATTCATCCATTTGCCCCAAAAGATCAAGCTGAGGGATATCAGGTCAGTAATTACACGAGTGGACTCTAATCGGCTCATATATCAATCTAACTTTGGGATAAGCAGCAGAATTGCAATGGACATGCAAACTTACACTTAATCAGAAAACTATTCTTCCAGGAAATGTTCCAAGATTTAGGTGAATTGCTGTGTGCCATTACTGGATTTGACTCTTTCTCCTTGCAACCTAATGCTGGTGCTGCTGGGGAGTATGCTGGGCTGATGGTGATTCGTGCATACCACATGGTATTTCTATGGGGAGCCCTTCTCACAGATAAATTTATCATGCTTCCTAGTTGGCATATGATAATATGTTCTTTTACTTTGGGCTTAGATTTATGCAGACAGCTGAGTCATGATGCTTATGTTATATTCTTAAGAAGAAATGATATCAAGCCTCTAAATATTTCTTTTTGTTTCCTTTGACTGTTTATAGATTCTAAAATTGATAAGCTTAGTTCAACTTAACTAAGGGCATTTTCTACAATTACGCTTGGTCTGCCTACCTGAATCTGTACTGAACATATATGTGATTAAACTGAAATATGTTTGAGTGACATCCTTCTCTTTCCCATATTTCTTACTATTATACCAGAAGTAATGCCTTGACTTATTATCCTACTTTTTGTTAGACTAGTATTTGGATGTTTATTGTATTCATTGTGCTAATTTCCTCACTGAATGACCAATATAGGCAAGAGGAGATCACCATCGCAATGTCTGCATTATTCCTGTTTCAGCACATGGGACAAATCCTGCCACTGCTGCCATGTGTGGGATGAAGATTGTTGCTGTTGGAACTGATGCAAAAGGAAACATAAATATTGAAGAGCTAAGGAAGGCTGCTGAAGCCAATAAGGACAATCTGTCTGCTCTTATGGTACCAGTTTTTGCTTTCCTAGATGGAACTAAAGTTATATGAAATGTCATGGAAGTGGGAGTTTACATTGTGCTACCAGATGTCTGACTGCTATTTAAATCTCAGGTTACATATCCATCAACTCATGGTGTCTACGAAGAAGGCATCACTGAGATATGCAAGATAATTCATGACAATGGAGGTCAAATATACATGGACGGTGCTAACATGAATGCTCAGGTCTACTTTCCTTACTTTGTCATTCCAATCTTCAATGCATTTCTCTTGGATTTTCCTTTTATCATTATCATTTTCTTCTAGAATCCATATTCTTCATAGTCAAATACCTTTGCGGAGCATATAATAGCTTCAGATGTATCAGTATAAATCTTTTTATTGAATACAAAAAAATGAACATTGTAATGCTGGTGGTTATCCTGTAATCTTGAAGGGACTCGGAGACATGATCATTATATCCTTGTCATACCAGGTTTTCCTTATTAACATATTAAATCAAACAGTTCTTACGAATTTGTTGTCTGTTCAATTTTGTGTTCAATGTTGATCTACTAAAAGAGTGCAGTCTGTTTTCTTTTCTTCTTGTTAGCCATAGTTTTCTTATTGAAAAGTAGACATTATTCTAAGGGTCACTGTGATTATTACTTATGGCATTGTCTTTGTTATGATGACTTGAATCTAGGATTGTTATGAGTTATGACTTCTATTTTTCGTTTGTGCAGGTGGGTCTTACAAGCCCAGGCTTTATTGGAGCTGATGTTTGCCATCTCAATCTCCATAAAACATTTTGCATTCCTCATGGAGGTGGCGGCCCTGGCATGGGGCCTATTGGAGTGAAGAAACATTTGGCACCGTTCTTACCATCACATCCTGTGGTACATACTCTATCTGCCTCAATAAGTTCATGGATGTTTAAACATTATTGCATAGATTGAAGTTTTATGTGACCAGTGCTCCCACTAATTTATTAGATAGCCGTTGAGATTACTTGCCTTTTGTATACTGTCATCCGTCTGATCAAAGGGTTGAAACTCGTATATGAGTAATGTAATACCTGTATGTGTATGGTGATTGATGCCTGTGTCATCTTTTCTGCACTAATCAAATTTTAATCTGTCTTCATGATGAAGGTACCTACAGGTGGTATACCTGCACCCAAAAAACCTGATCCACTTGGCACAATTTCGGCAGCCCCTTGGGGCTCTGCACTAATCTTGCCAATATCATATGCTTATATCGCAATGATGGGATCTAAGGGGCTGACTGAAGCTTCAAAGATTGCTATCCTGAATGCGAACTACATGGCAAAGCGATTAGAGGTTCATAATCTCTTGCCTGCACGTTCCTTCTTTCATACTGTGATAAGTAATCCATAGTGTAATTCTAGGGCATGAATCTGAAGAAAAAGATCATCTCTCTTGAATCATATTCGCAAAACAATTTGTCATTTTAATTCAACCTAGCTTCTAGTACAATTTGGTTTTAGTTGTTTTTGGTACAATGTATATTAGTGAAATAACTGATTGTATAATCAACGTAAGTAGAACTAGTAAAGTAAATTATTTGAATTTAAATTTGCTTGATTATTTTGCTCTCAGGATTACTACCCCATACTTTTCCGCGGTGTCAATGGAACAGTTGCACATGAATTCATCATCGACTTGAGAGGCTTGAAGGTATATATATTTTACATCATTATTTAAGTTGCACCATTTTTCCGTTGTGTGAATAATTGCCCACGTTTTTGGTTACAGAACACTGCTGGTATTGAACCTGAAGATGTTGCTAAGCGCCTTATGGACTATGGATTTCATGGACCTACAATGTCGTGGCCAGTTCCAGGCACACTTATGATTGAACCCACTGAAAGTGAAAGCAAGGTAAGAGTCGCCTTGTTCTGCTTTGCCCTTCCATCCCTGATTCATTCCTCAGAAAATAATGTAATAAGGAGGGATTAAAACTGAAACAAGCAAATGAATCTCACCCCTAAGTTGCTTAACTTTAACATCATTTGCAGGCTGAATTGGACAGGTTTTGTGATGCACTCATCTCCATAAGAGAAGAAATAGCAGAGATTGAAAAAGGGAAGGCAGATATTCACAACAATGTCATAAAGGTGCGTTGTCTTGTTTCTAAAGTTAATTAGCAAGGTGACAAATTACAATTGCATTTTCCATTTGTTTTTCCCATTTGCCAGATGGGCTTAGTCTGCTATTGTACTTATAGATACTCTTGATTTAACATTCTGAATGATATGTGCATATGCAGGGAGCTCCTCATCCACCATCTTTGCTCATGGCAGATGCATGGTCAAAACCATATTCCCGGGAGTATGCAGCCTATCCTGCTTCCTGGCTCCGAACTGCCAAATTCTGGCCTACTACAGGTATAAAGTTTCGAAAATGCCTTTTATTTTTCAAAGTGGTTGAGCCGTTTCATACTTAATAACTGGTTTCCCTGTTAAACTCCTTTCATGACATCCATCAACCTGATCAGAGCTGAAAAGCTTTTTTATCTTTTCCGCTTTTAAAACATATTAACATGTTTACAAGAACAACAGAGAGTTACTTAAGGTTATGCAAATGCAGTTTTTGATGTAGTTCCTTGGGATTATGATTTTATTAAATTGTCAATTCTATTAGGACGTGTTGACAATGTATATGGCGACCGCAACCTCGTCTGTACCCTTCTTCCAGCATCGCAGTATGTTGAAGAGCCAGCTGCCGCAACTGCTTGATCTCCGGCGAAATTGTAATGATGATGCAAGTGTTGCCTTACCAAGATAGAAATTAAAAACTAGTCATATATTTTTAGCTCTGTACATTTTTTATCCATAATTCTCGGTTAAGCTGGTTAAAATTCACTTCATGATATACTGATGATCAGTTATTTTAATAACATTTGTTGCTAATTTGCAACTTTATCTTGTAATGAGCGTGCCATTGCTTCTCTCCCACGGGTTGGCTGACCAATAATTTTAGGATTGATTGCGCTGGATTCTTGTGTGGTTTGCAGCTTTTCTGCTTTATTTCTTGATTTCTAGAAATTAATATAACCCCAAACATTATTCTTTGTTAAAAAAACTGAACAGAAAATGGAAGAATGACGTTTTGTGGTTTGATTAGGTTTAGGTATCTTATGGTATAATATTTATCATATGGTATAATATTTGGGTGTTACGTATTTTAAATTATAAAATGTTACATGTTATGTAACACAAATATGTCTATAGCATGCAACCACCTAAGTTACACAACATTGTTTGTTCATTCCTTACTAGAAATCTAATGAGAAATGATATATTATGGGTGAAATGAAAACAAATTTTAGAAGAGTATATGATAATTTTTTAAGATTAAGGATTAAAGTGAAAAAGGTTCAAAGTACAGGGAGTCTGGCATAATCAATCATACTTTTATTTGAAAAGATGACTATTTTTAGTAAATGAAGGAATCATACAAAAATAATAAAAATTTGAGTAACGAGTATGTTACTCCAAAAGAGGGCGAGTGAATTCCATGATTTTTAATTTTAACTTCTTATAGAATATAACCAAAAAATAAAATTTTTGTAATTAAGGTTTAATAAAAAATTAAAAAAATAATACATACAAAAGAGTTCAATCAATAACAATGGTTTAACGAAAGTAATATAAATAAAAAAAAGAGATACTTACCAATTTATAAAGAGAGTTTAACCAATTACAACATTTCAACAATCAATTGAAGTAGAATTGACTTCCAGTAGTTTGAATATTTTTAATTTGTTAATTGATTTATTGTAATTCAATTATTTTAATTTGCTTTAGTCTCTAATACTTTAAATCTAATAAGTGCTATTGTTTGAATCGCCCGAAATCTTTAGTTTATTTGCTCAAGTTGGCTTAATTTTAAATATAAAAAGGTCTCTTTATGCATAAACATGTCACATTGAATTTTAATTAATGAATTTTTAATATGTCAAAAGGAATCAAATTTTTGATTTTAAAGAATAACTTTTAGATCTTTAAAACAAAATTTAAAAACTTTTAAAAGTGAATAAAGTTAATTTTAATTGAAATGGAGGCGTTTTGATTTTTTTTAAAAAAATGAATTATTGAAAATTAATGTTTAAAAGTATATTTTTATATTGATTTTTGTTGGGGTTTAACTAATTTAAGGGTTTGGATAGACTAGTCAAACAAGGTGTCATAAAATACAAATATAATGAGTAGTTTATTGTTGACTAACCGATGGTGACTTTTAAAAGTTATCGAGAGGGAATTTTTTATTTTGCTAGGGATACCCCATCTTGAGAAAGTTTGACTAGTTGAAGGTGAGTAACACCCCAACCTGGGGAACTTCAACTCCTACGTCTAGAGAGGGACACATGTTAAGACACGCTAGTATGTGGGACCACGTCTAATCTTCTCACTTCTAGAGAGAAACACGAACTACAATTTAGCCATATTTGAGGTCATGTTTAGTCAAAAATGGGTATTAAGCCCCAAAATCTTCTTTAACACTTTTAATTCATCCAAGCCTACACATCATACTTGCATCATTCTCCCTCTCCTTAAAAGAAATCATCCTTGAATCTTCATCGTCATGAAAATTAAAAGAAGCCTTTTGTACAAATGTACAATCGTATGTTGGTTATTGTATAAAGCACCTTTTTTTTTCCTCTCCAACAACTCTCTATTTTGGGTTCTCGCTCTTTCTCTCTCTCTCGTTTCCTTCTTTTGCTATTTTTTCTCCATTCTCTCTTTTTAACTTCAATCACTCTTCATACACCTCTTTAGGTATTAATGGTACAAGTGTACTTAGTTTGTTATTCGTCATAAAGGTATACTTAATTTTCTGAAGCCATCAAATAAAACTCTTCTATCATATTGCCATAGTCTTCAATATGACCAACTTGCATAAGTGCTAAGTCACATAAGACTTCATTTTTATACCTTATAATGGAAAAAGAAACAAACACTTATTTGTTCACTTTGCTTTCTCCGCATTCGTTAAGCTAATGAAGTTTATACGGTGAATTCTTTACTATAGGCAAACTTAGCTTTTCGTAAGATTAGTACTAGTTACATTAGTATAAACAACTCCATTAATAATCATACTATATACTTTATTATAGACATGGCATCTAGTATGGAATATGTTCTCCCCCTATTACTTTAACTCATCCTTCCTTATATGAAAACTTAAAGCTCTTTTAGTAACAAAGACCTTGCCCTTAATAACATACCTAACACCCATCACTAGAATCTTCAAAGGGAGGAATAGTTTCCTTTTCATCTTAATCACTAGCATTCTCCACCCCTCTACCATCCCTTATAATCATAACGCTCTTATTTAGGTATTGAGATGCAACATGCTCTATCTTGAAACATTGAAATATTTAATATCTCTATTCTGAGATGGTTGAGAATTAATATTCACCTTATCCCTTATACTAGACCTCTTCAGTTTTAAGTGGCTCAGTTTTTGTTTTAGAAGAATCCTATCGTCTTTTTTTTCCAATTAGACCTTATGAATTACTAAGATCAACTCAATACTTCATCATACCTTTGTGTTTTAGCTACCTCTCCATTTTCATAGCCATATGCACCGTCTCTTCTAATTAAATATAGTATTGTAGTCCTACCATATTAGCTATATCTTTATTCAATCCATTTAAGAATTTTGTGATAGTTGATTCTCTATCATCCTCTATATTGACTCGAATCATAACTATTTCCATCTCCTTATGATAATTCTCTATATATTTTTATCTTTGAAAAGACTTTGCAACCTTTGATGCAAATCTCTATAATAATGGCTTAGAATGAATCTCCTCCTGATGGGAGCTTTCAATTATCTTCAAGTCTTTGTAAATCGTTCATGATTCCTCCTCTTATTCACTAGCTTATCCCACTAAATAATGACATAATTAGTAAACTCCATGACATTCAACTTTACCTTCTTCACCTTAGAGTAATTATGGAAATTAAAAAAATTAATTCTATCTTTGTCTCTCACTCTAAATAAACTCTAATATTGTTTCTATATTTAAGGAAAGTATGTCGTTTTTATATTACTAAGATTCCTATCCATAAGTGGTGCATAAAATATACATATATTTTCTTATGTATTTTGCATGATTTTAATGTTAAGTTTCTTATTTTTATATCCTTTCAATTAATTAGAAAAATTACATTTTTGGATGATATTATTCAAGAATTAAAGGCAATCCTATGAGCTAACCGATTCCATAAAAGGATCAAGTGGAGTAAGTGACATAACCTAAGCCAAGCATTATAGGAGATTATCTTCAAGTTAGAGAGACAATAATGAAATTTATAGTTAAAAGACATGATATAGAAAAATTTATAGCTTAGAGCTACAATTATGTTAAAGGCTATGTCTATTGCTTATGTTGCAATTTTTTTCTCCAACTTTTCTTTATTTTTCTCTACATTGGGTGAACTTTCATGGCCAATCTGAGGTTCTCTGCTCAATCATCAATCCTCACCATCCTTAACTTCCTCTGTACTTATAGATAACTTGCTAAAACTTTACCTCAATCTAAGATAGCCTTAATAGACATCTTACCCTTCATATAAACCTTTACTTTCTTCTGTCAAAACATCGTTTACTAAACTCTCTTTCTTTCTTTACTATACCTCTTTAGTTTCTCCTTGGTGAATCTTCTCACGACGGACTTAAATATCACTATCTCAAATAGTTACTAGCTCTACTCTTTAACTTTGACCTTTTTATTGGTACAAAGCCAGTAGAGTGAAATTATTTATGCTCGTTTATTCACATACTACTATATATTTCATTTTCTTTGTTAGTTTCTTTTTTATATGTGGGGTAATGAAAATGATAAAAAAGAATTCACATTTAACTCAATGTATGTATAAGTTATACGTAAATTATTGTAATGTAAATCAAGTATCCACTCTCAAAATTAACAAACTAAATTGAAATCAACTTAATCATTAAAAGACATAATTATTTGCCCAAAAAAATAAAATCACAATCACAGTTAAACTCATAATGAATCATCTTGATCAATGTCCTTTTAAAATAATCTACTAAAATTATTCATTATTAATCTAATGATAAAAAAATTGAAAAGTTTGACAACTAAGCCCCCTCCCCCAAAACTTAAGTTGTACATGATACTCAATGTACAAAACATGTAAAAACAATAGAAGTACCAAAAATAATAAGAGAAGGTGAGTATAATTGTTACCCCCTAATAATAGAATATTTCTAGCCTTGTCTAATGTTATTAACATCCATCTAGTGCCAGTGAAATATTTTCTACTCTAAAGCATCAGGGTGATGTTGCCTTTATAGCCTGTAGAACTCTATCAAATCTCAAGTAATAAAATTAGAACCATAAAATTAAAAATATGAAAATAATCTAAACTACTAATAAAAATCCTACAAACTATTCATTAAAACAAAGCATCTAATTATTGGGTTATCTCCTAATCAACCCTTATTTATGAGTTTTTTAGTCGAACTTCTTAGTAAGTCCTTCAACCTAGATCTATAATTAGTGTCTCTCTTCCACAAATGTTTTGCCATATAAGGTATTAGCCTGCAAATAGGCCACATGCTATAAGATAATAAAGACATAAGGTATCAAGTTAATAAAGCAAACAAAATCCACTAATGCCTTTTTATTAACAAACTATTAATATAATAAGGAATAATAAAACCCCCTGGATCTTCGATTGACTCTGATAGTTTATTTTGTAAGAAGTAGGAGCCCCCTATAATTAACACGATTGTCAATAATTCATTGAGAGCCTCCTTATTTGGCTCCTCCTCTTCATTTTCCTCTTTCTCATCTTCCTTCTCTTCTTAAATAGTAGCTTCCTCCTTTTTTTCAACCTCTAACTTCTCTCCACTCCATAAAATTGTATTCAAACACCCTCAAATTTGGCTCAGTGTATCTAGATAAAACATTTGACTTTATAGTTTTATGGAGGGCAACCTTGGTTAAAGTTACAAATTTCATAAAGGAATCTTCAATTTGATATTCCTATTGTTGTTATTATTGTAAATCTAGATGAAGTGTGATCGTTCCAAAGAAAGTTGTAATAACTGCTCCTAGAGTATAAATTTTCTTATGTAGGATATCTTAAAGTTAGTTCTCCATTCAATTTGGATGGTTTTACCTATAGTCTGGTAACTAACATTCATGACTATAGTGTTTACCCTTACAAATGTCACAAGATGTCATGGATATCCATTGAGCTTCTGCATACATGTCACCTTGCCTTTTGTTCAAAGCTTCTAAAGCTGCCATAAGTGATGGCATACCATAATCCCCCTTAGAATATTGTCCACTCCATCAATCCATTGTGTTTGGTAGCTACAACAATTAATATCCAACTCTTATAAATAAGCCATAAGCATAAGAGCAAGAAAGAGAGACATAAGGGCAAACAAATAAATATAAATAGAAAAGAAATAAAAACTACCTAGAGAAAAAATGACGAGATTAATAAAAATAAGGTTTTCTTAATATTATATTCTCCAACAATGGTGTTAAAAACTTGCTGATGTTATTTAGTTTTAACTACAAATACAAGATATACGGATTGATC
>JAOTAY010000008.1:29456376-29467004 GCA_025629805.1 Erythroxylum baracoense | reverse complement strand
ATTTCAGGTTAATTTAACTTCCATATTGGTTACACTAAGGCTTACAAAATTCTGCTCACTTATGTCATTAACAGTCAATTTTTTACAAACATACCTATAGCTTTAATTTTTCAGATTTGAAAAAACCTTAATAACACCAATCTTTAGCATGAATTCCTTATCAATTATACTTCAAATCGTAACTTAAATTATCCATACAATATCCTATAAACTACTATTTTTGTACGTGTAAACATAACAGAAAAGTACCAATTCATTCTTCATTTTCCAGCACATCTTTAACATCAACATCATATATAATTTATCCCAATTCAATCATCATAATCTTTCTATTAGAACATGCGATAAAGAATAACACTTTACTTACTTATTTTGCTTCCAATTCCAACTCAATTCATCAAGTCTACCTAGCCCTCCATGCATGCAAAATCATCCTAAATTCAAGGTGAAAATTGGATGGTTTTTAGCTAGGATAAAAGACAACAATAATTTGGTTCTTTAGCTATCTTGTGAAGGGTAAAAGCACGTATTTGGTGTGGCTATTTAGCATAGCTCAAGCAAAATGCAAGAATGGGAGATAGAAGCAAGTTTCGATGGTGAGAGATGAAAAGAGAAGAAGAATGAACAAAGCTAAAACTACTCTTACAGAAGCGTAACCCCTTAGATGCTATATGTCACCATTTTAATTGACATATGTCCCTAAGCATGTAAGCCACTTATCTCCTCTATAAGCTGCCAAATGTCACCTAGTTACTAGTCCATTTGTCACGCAATCATTGCTTCCATTTTTCAATTAATTACCAATGCCAAATGTCACTTATTTATCGATGCCATTTGTCACTTATTTTATAGGCTTAGTCATCCTAATTTTTCAAATGTCAATTTGTCTTACCACTTGGCATTTTTCCTAGTCTAAATATACATTTTAATTCATCACTTTTCTAATGGTAATAATTAATTCCAAATTTACTACTCGTAATCATTCAAACCAAAATTCAAGACATAACAATACACAATTCACATAATGATCATTTTAAACCTTTCATACCCTAGAATATGTCATTGAGTGCATATACTATCTTTGCAATGTGTAAGAAATCATAATTCATGTGTGTATGCTAATGATATGCATGTGAATGAAATACATTTCATAAATGCTAAAATGATATGACTTATATGCAATAATCTAAGGCTCTAACCTTTAGTATGGAAAACGGGCTATTACACTTCTTGTATGGTCTGGAGACATTAATAATCCAAATAAGTTGATAGTCCAATCATATAAGTAGTTAGAAGGAGCAAGTTTATGGAGCAGTTGGCTCCAAATCGTGATGGAGTAAATGCAACTGAAGAACAAGTGGTTGTGGTCTTTAGCTAGCATATGACAAAGCTCACACAATGTAAGGACCCATACCATCTATCTTTGGTGCTCATTTTGTTTTTAATAACTAACCACGTAAATATAGAGGCTTTAGGGCTAATACATTGCTTCCAAACAAAAGAGCACCAAGAAACTATTGGAAGATTAGCTTGAGGACTATTGTGGCAGGATTTATTAGTGAAAAGACCTAAAGGGTGAAGCTTCCAAACAATTGTATCCATATGATTAGAGTTATGCAGACTGGGGAATACCTGGAAAAAAGTAGAAAAACCTCTGAAGTGTCCGACCCACTGCCCATCTGAAATAAGTGTTGAGATTTTGGCATTAAGGGGATGCGACATCTGAAATAAGCAAATTTAGATCTTCATATTAACAGACTAAAATCAACTCAATTATCGTACCAAAACCAAATGGAGTTACCATTTCCCAATCGATGATGAATATATGGGTAAATAAGGTCTCTATTCTTTAGCATCTAATGGAATACCCAAAAACAACTCTTGATGATCGATATTTGCCAAAAGTACTCCATATTGTCTTTAGGGTTGTAATCATCAGTGTAAATTCCTTTTCATTGGTCCCGAGTCGCCCACGACCCTATATGTCCATTACATATTATATGAGTAGCATCATCAAAAGAAGAATTCAAAATTTCGTTCCCTTCATCTTTTTACTTCTATGACTTTCCACAACATCTGATCCCCTTTTATGCATTTTTGTCCCTTTTTTTAATACACGTGTTTCAAAGAATTTCATAACCCTCTTTTTTCCTGCTTCTATTCTTTTTTTATTACTCCTTTTTCTCACTTCCACGTATTGAAGTGTAATAAACTTGAAACCAGCTTTGCAAGTGTTAGAAAGTTGCACCAACATTTTCAAATTACTACTTAAGCACCCTGTAAGTTAATGTGACTGACAAGTGAGTTCTTCCTTCAGGATTAACACAGGAATTAAGACCACGATATTCAACTGATCACCCTGCACCTAAAAGTAGTTCCACAATTTTATCCCCTGACATGCAATACTTTCTTCTTTGATCTCTTACATTCTATTTATGTAAGACTTATCTTGTCTAGGGCTAAACTATTCAATATTGGTTCTTTCTTGTTTAGTCTATTTGTTTACTCTCCTTCTTTTCTTTCTTAAGCTATTGTAATATTAAGCCCTATCGATCACATAACGTCCCACGCTCACGTTTCACCTCCTTCATAGTTTCTTTCACACATCGACCTCCCCCAAATATTGATGGTTGAATTTATTATCGAATTTAATCCATTACGCTGCAGACCCATGACTCTTTAAAGTCTTTAGAACTCCTTACCCTTTCACATATATCTTAACGTAAAATAATGTTTGATCATGTGAGGTTTTACGTTAGTAGTATTAATAATAAATTAAAACTTTAAACATTTAACTGATATAATTTATAATTTATAATCTTAATTAATATTATTAAATTAGATGATATTTTAAATTCAAAATGCATCTTTTTATAAAATTAATTATTTAATCCATTTTTTATAATGGTAAAATGAATAAATTTTTAAGTGTATACATTAATCTATAAAATTATGCACTCCAAATAAATTACTTACTAATAGACAATCCTATATCTTATAAATGAGTTTCAACTTTTAACTCTGGTTTGACACTTGTAAATTGCTAAATACATAAACAGATCAACCACTTGAAAGCAGAAGCACTACCAAAGACACGCGGAAATGGACTGGGCTGAGCCCAACTAAATTTATTTTTTATATAAAATGACATCGGTATCTGATCTTTAGCTGGATCTGGATAATATGAGGCCAGCCTAAGGTCCTATTGTTTCTGAAAAATTAAAACTGATGGCTCGTTAACTACGGGCCGGAGCGGACCAAACAAATCTTTTGAATCGCGTGGACCGTGGAGACAGAATGGTTACGGTAGTAACGGTGGAAAATAGATGGGGAAAGAAATTACAAAATTCGGGAACAAGTGCGTCGCACCTTCCCTCCCCCACCGTTCGAGAACTGTCAGATTCTCTCGTTCACAGCCTATAAATATCTAAATAATTATATAGCACCGTATTTTAAAAATGTTGCTTAAGCATCGTATCCTGGCTTCTTTTTTAGAATGAACTGTTCACCCACCTCCTGATCTTCGATTTCCTTGTGACTCATTTGGTATGTCTTTCACGAGTGACGACCTTTCGGCTCATCGTTTGCTTTATTTACTCTCCCGCTTGCTTTGACGTTAAACTGTGATAGACGGATTCTTTTTTTCTTAATTGTGGGTGTGCTTCAAATCCCCGATGCATGCGAAGAATATTTCTGGGCTCCTTTTCTTAGACTAAAATACTATCGACTCTTGTTGGAAACTGAGGTTTTTGAGACCAATTTTTATATGACATTTCGAGAGTATTGTAGTTGTTAGATTGGTGCTTCCTTTAGATTCTTATTTTGCTTCAAACCTATCTCAGTCTCTTTCTTTGTTACACGTCAGTTACCTCTCTCTCTTTTTCTTATCTTTTCGTTTAGAATACGGCAGAGACTGAGCTTCTCTTTCTTGTTGAGCAATTGAAGAAAGAAAATCACAGGGACAAGGTTGAAGAGTGGATTTTCAGATTCGCCGTGGTGTTTAATGATAAAGGTACTTTGCATCCATAATATATGTCCAAACTTCAAACAAAACTTCATTGGAGCTTGAAGTTTTAATATTTTATAAAAAAATTCCTTCAGATGCATTTAATTCTTGACGTAATCACTGTATTGATTGTGTTCTGTTTTGGGTTTGCTTCGGTGTGACTTTTTTTTTTTGGTCCACTTTGTTAGCTCATAATTTACGGCTTCCTGGTTTGAATTTTGCTATTTGATCAATTCTGGCTGGTGAGAGAGGTCTTTACAACGCATTAATCCGTTCTGCAATGTGCTTAGTCGTGGGAAATGAGATGATGTGATCAGTAATTGCGTCTTCTATAATCTAGACAGATATCAGATCTATGTTCTACTTGATGAGTAAGATTCTATTAGAAATCACTTAGCTTTATAGATAGATTTAGGTATTTACCCAACTAACAAGTATAAGCTTCATCTAACTTTTCTTTTATCAGATTCAGGTTCAGCCTTGTAATGGATTGAAAATAATGGTTCTGGAGATTTAGGCTGGTGCAAGTTAATAATGTGAACAGATGTGCCACCGTGTATACTTAGTCTTCATCTAAAGTCCAAGTAACTAGGGTAACCTTTATCTTCATTTTACCGTTGTTATTTGTCTAAAAATTTTCTCCCCTTGTTGATCTTGTAATTTTGTGGTAAAACATGCTATAAGAACACTCTATGGTGCCAGAACTTTAATCAATATGAACCTATATGTTATCATTATTTGGCGTAATTGAAGCATGATAGTCATCATAATATGTTGATCCTTCTCATTTCACTTGTGAAGAAAAATGGCTGATCCTCGTCACATATATATTAAGAGTCTTTTTATTTGGTTGTACTCTTTACTATCATCATCATTAAGTAAGCAACCTCTTGAACTATTGGGTGTTTGTCTACCGAGGTGAGAGTTTTCACAGATCACTTAGGAATGTGTAAGAACACATGAGAATTCAATATATGATCCACGGCTGCCATCTAGGATGGAGATTGGCTTGTGTCGTTATTGAAGGCCAAGGTGCAAGCTAGCAATTATAGGGTTGATGTTGGAATAAATATCTGCGATGTAATATGATTAGCCAAAAGTCTCAGCAGTTAATGCATTACCAAAATACAGGTATCAAGCATTTCAGTTTAGATATCCTTGAATGATATGGAACTCCTAGTAGTGCTTAGTTTAGAGGAACTACTTTATTAAGCCCGTGGAGTAAGGGTGATGAGGGATTTGGGAAGGGAGGCTATTCTTTGCTGTGTAGCACAGTAGTAACCTGTGGGCCTCCCTATGAGCCAAAAAGGAAAATTTACTTTATCACTTAGAGAACTGACAAGACAAAGGATATTGAGACAAAATGCAAATCAAGTATCCATAATTCAAGTTAAGTGGAGGCATCTTAGTTATGTTTATGAATTTATTGATGCATTCTATTTCCATTTAGTGTATAGTTTAGTTCTATATTTTAGTCGTTATCTTTTTGCTGTTAGTCTTTCATGGCAATGTTTTTGTACATCGTAGTTCAAAGTTTCATAGATGTTGCATTTTAATTTAGAAAAGGAATGACACATATTTCATTCTTATGATAATGTCAACTTGGCAATATTGGTCATATTTACTGGATTTAATTGCAGAATGTCCACTACATTTCAGGTTGCTTATTGACTTTCTGACACTCACATCTACGAAGTGAATAAAAACATACATCCTGTGAAAGATTTGCTCAAATGGATGTAAAAGGAGTGTATGACATTGAGCACACGAGTACTACATCGATTCATCATGATCTGTGGCCTTTAGATGAAATTGATAAGAAAGAGGCAAAGTTTCCTTGTTGTTTAGTTTGGACTCCTCTTCCAGTAGTCTCATGGTTGGCACCTTTTATTGGACATGTTGGCATTTGCAGAGAGGATGGAGTTATTATAGACTTCTCGGGATCTTATCTTGTAAACGTTGACAATTTTGCATTTGGTTCAGCTGCTAGATATCTTCAACTTGATAGAGAACAGGTATATCTGTGAGTGCTCCCAGATTCATCTTTCTTTATTTCTCTCTCACATAAACCTGCACATACATGCTTATTCTTGCACGCACACACATACATAGCATTCACATGCCATGATATCCTTTAGCACCTGCTTGTATGTGCAGTCATCACACTTGCAAACTTGACAAACGATAGAAAAACACACTTGTCATTCTTCTTGTTTTGTTTTTAATTCAAGATCTATAATTATAACATCAGTTTGTTTTGATGCAATTAAAAAATTTATAGAATAATTTAAAGACTATAGATACACTGGATATGGTGATGTCTCTGTTCTTTATTATTCTTTCCTTAGTGGTGAGAAGTGTGATTGTATTCCAAAACAAGATTGCTTTGTTTTTGTAAGCAAGAACTCGGAATTACTAGCTTCCCTTCATGGTCTTCTATTTTCCTGTCAAATTCCGATTACCTAGTGAAAGAGAAGTTGATCCATTGACAAAATTGTTATGGCACCTGTTTTGATAAATCAGTGTTGCTTTCCCCCTAACCTAGCTGGCCACACGTGCAAGCATGGGTATATGCATTCAGAGTATGGAACTGCGATGACATGGGATGATGCTTTACAGTCAAGTGTACGGCAATTTGAGCATAAAACCTACAACATATTCACGTGCAATTGTCATTCCTTTGTTGCCAACTGTTTGAATCGGCTCAGTTATCGTGGATCAATGAGTTGGAACATGGTGAATGTAGCAGCTCTAATACTGTTTAAGGGGTATTGGATCGACTGGAAGTCAATCATCAGATCGTTCCTCCCTTTTACAGTAGTTATCTGTTTGGGCATATCTTTGGTTGGTTGGCCCTTCTTAATTGGGCTATTCTCATTCTCTTTCGTCCTTATAGGGTGGTTTCTGTCGGGCACTTACTTTCTCAAGAACCTGCTAGAGTGCTAGAATCTTATGTTCTCAATATTGAAGGGCTTGCACTACAAAACTGAATCAGTATAGTTTTGTCCAACCCGGAATTGTTGATAATGTCAAATAAAGAGTTACGGCATCGCAAACCAAATGTTAGATAGGAGACAAAATGTCCATCGAACATCGTGAAACTGGATTTAACCAGAGGTGTCTTCGAGAGAGAACTGAATGACTGAATTGTTTTTCCTTTTTCTTTTTGGATTTTAAGCTTTCGCTGTACTGAAGTTTGAATTCTGAAATTCAGTTGGCATGTTAAGAGTTCTCGGTTATTTCCGCCCGTGCTATCCTTCTGGAGGTTTTGGGTTCAAGGGTTGTTTCGAATTTGCTGGGTGGTTTGGTAAGCGCCTTTCCATGCTTGACGTAACCTTGTACTGTTCGGCCGAGCTGAACTGAAGAGATTTCAGTTGTGCGTAGAGATTAAATTGCCCTACACTTACAAGCAGAAGGGAAGTCATTTTTTATTTTTAATTAGAAGAAAAACAGTTTGTGCCAGGTTGGGCTTGAGATTGGGCTCATTGTCTTAAGCTAGGCCGGGCCTTAGGTTGGGTTTGAGCCCCAACAACAATATTTGGGTCTAGTTTTAGTTATCAAGCCCAACCTTCGGTAAGGGCAAGAAGGGCACTTGCTTATAGCTTACCTTTGGCGTATTTTATTTTACCTCATTTTATTTCTTATGATATAAAATAAAAAGAGACAAAATAGAGATTGTTTTTACCTAGGGTTTATAAAATGTTAAAAGTGACTAAAGGAACCTCACGTGACTCAACCCTGAGGCTATTATTGTTATTTTCTTAAGGTGGAAGTGATTTGTTACATGGTGTTTATTGTTATTGTTGTCAAGTGGAAGTGATTTGTTACAAATTGTTTAATCCTTGATTTGTTTATGATTTAAAGATTGATTCAATTAATAGAGTCCTCATCTATCTGACTAAGAGAAGGTAACAGAAAACTTTAAACAAAAAGAACTAATTCTCTTAATTAAAATTTTAAATTCTTTGATTTTTATGTAAATTAAATTAAAATGTTAAATATTTTATTTTATCCCTTTAAGTGAATATCTAGATCTCTAATTGATTTTACATTATTGGGAAATCATTAAAAGATATTTAATAAGAGCGAATTTTGATAAAAAAAAACATACGTGTTTATAAGAAAATAAAATAGGAATCTGCTTACCAAAATTTATAATACGTTTGAAAATGAAAAGATGCTTAGGAGTAGGAATCCTTATACCGAAGAACTTGAAAAGAACTTCAAAGAATACATAACAATTATGAAGAAAAAAACCTTGAGATTTAAAATAAATTTGTTTAATAAATTAAACATGAAATTTTAAACAAACAAGAATGTTAAGTATTTGGGGAGTTCGCTAAAAATAGCTGTGAGTGTCTTAACAAATTATGATTTTGAGTATGTCTTAAAGTGAAAATTTTAAACTATAGGTGAAATTTTATATTTTCACATGACTAGAATAAATAAAGAAAAGCCTAAAAAAATAGTACTTTTAACTTTAAAAAAGGATGGGGTTCTACTTTTTGGGCTTTAACTTTGGTTACAGTTTTGAGTTTAATTATTTTGGTTATTAACTTTGGTTGTCACTTTTAGGTTTTGACATTGATTATACTTTTTAGGCTTGATCTTAGGGAACATATCACCTGTTTCTGTTATTTTGTGCCCACTCTATTCTATAAACATTCATATATCAAGTAGGCATAAGGTAACAAGAACAGGTGATATGTAAACAGTTGATTTTAAATTGTGATTTTTAAGTTCTCAGATTTAATCGATGAATCGCACTCTAATTATGGCGAATTTTGGTTGGAAGTTAGGTTTAACTATTTGACTACTAGGCTAAAACCAGGACTTGATTTTATCACTTTGCTTGGTGCTAACTAGATTTTGTAGTATAAACAAAAACTTTTATAGATTTGACTTCAATTCATAATAGTTTGATCTTTGACCTAAAAATTGAGGTTTGACCTTGTGAGCTATTAAGGATTCTACTTTTTTCCCCTTCCTCAAGATATCAAACATTCATATTCTATACTCAGAAATAAGAAAGAAACACTTTTAGATTCATTATTTTTATGGTTTTATAATTTGAATGAGGCTAATCAAATTTAGGTTCATCTTTTTTATTTTTAAAAGATTGAGATTTAAAATACAATATCAAATTTTTATTAGAATTAAAAAATGCCCCCAAGTTAAAATATGAAATCCAAAGTAAAATTTACATAATATGTCACCCAATTGCAAAATAAACTTTAGGAAGAGAAAGAAAGCTTAGGCCATGCTTTTAAATTGTGGGTAGTTATAAAAAAAAACTGTACCCATTTTTTATAATATTAATAAAATTATTAAAAGTAGCAATAAAATATTTGAGTTTTAAATTTATAACAATGACAGCCCACTATTAACCCCGTAATTAAAAATTTTGATGTGGCAAATCATATTAGCAAAACCCTAAATAAGTGATAGACACGTGTTTACTAACATTCATATAAGACAGTTACAATAAAAATACAGAAAAATTAGATTATATTTTTTGTAACCTAACCTAGTAGAGAAATTCATCCCTCTGTTATTTCCATCCTAAGCAACAACAGCTACCATTAAAGAAATTGGTGAAACCTAATGACTATGAATGCATCAACACCATCACCGTACCATTGCCATCATTGCATCAAAAGAATCCCATTTATAGCACTTTAACTATTATGGGTCAAGTTGTTTAACTATTATGGGTCAAGTTGATTAATGGTACATTGGTTGCTCTATCTCTTACTCTAGGATAGTTAAAGTTTACAAGGTGCCTTGTAAAGAAAGACTTTCTGATAACTATTATCACATGGAGGGACATATTAAGCCAAGCTATGAATCATATAGTTGTCTTATTGACCTTATAGTTCAAGGGCAAAGTAATTTTTGGTATCAGAAGATAAGGTAAAGGATACCATAAAATTTAGTACCTTTGTGATTTTTCAAATTTTCAATAAATTATTGCAAGATAGCTTAAGAAGGAGAACATTTTCCATAGCAAAAGTGATAAAATAATACCCATAAATTTTATGAAAAATTTTCCATAGCAAAAGTGATCAAAGAATAATTGATTTGGGTGTTAAAAGAATTAATAGCAATTTGATTTAGTAATAAAAAAGGGAAAAAGTCACAGGTGTGACTCTCATAGTCACGCCTGTGACAAAAGTCACGGGCGTAACTTTACCTCTCACGCCCGTGAGAGAAACACAAAAGAACAGGGGAGTTGCAATCGTACCGTGTTACGATCGCGACTTTGAAAATTTTTGGGAACCGTCGCGATCGTGACTCTATGAAAATTTCAGGACGGTCGCGATCGCGACTTTCTGAAATTTTGGGACTGTCGCGATCGTACTGTGTCACGATCGTGATTGCCTAATTATACATCCTTACTTCTAAACACCATAACTTTCAATCCAGAAGTCCAAAAATTACAAACTATATATCATTGGAAAGTTAAGAAAAAGATCTACAACTTTCATAAAGACAACTTTGTCTAATTCAGTCTATATAGATACAAATTAATCGTTTCAATGAAAATTTCCATTTCTGCTAAAAATTGGTACTCCTATACAATTTCTGCTATCTTATAAAGGCCATAACTTTTACACCTGAA
>JAOTAY010000008.1:29429504-29440138 GCA_025629805.1 Erythroxylum baracoense | reverse complement strand
TTTTGTAAATTTTAAAAATTTCAGGGACTATTTCATAAATATAAAAAATTGCCCGAAACGGTACCCGATATTGACCGATACCGGTACAATATCATTCCAGAACTCAATTCGGTACTGAACCTAGTACGGTATTCACAACATTGGTTAAAACATAATGATTCCATGCCCGTAAAGTAAAGGAGCAAAGTATCTAATCAACGCCCAACGAAAGGAATAAAGTGAATTTGTTAAAAAACAGAAAAGAAAAAAAAGGAACAAATTGCTAAATGAGCTGGGAAAGGCGCTTCCCAGAATAAAGAAAGCTGAGCTTCCAAGTGATGATGTTAAGCGGTGCTGAGTCAACTCGGAATATCTTAAAACCATTTTATTTTGCTGTCCTCGCAATTTCTATCATCGAAGTCTCTTACTTGGTTTACCGCTACATCATTCGACCAAGGAACAAAATGTCCTCTTCTAAGTCTTCGTCCACTGCTCCTCAAGAGCTTATTAACTCCAGTAAACTCTACATTGACGTCCCTCCCAGCAAGGTCGCTTCCTTAATTTAAACTACTTTTTTATTTGATTTCGAGTTTGTACTAAATATGTTTGCTTTTATTTTATTTTTCCATTTGTTGATCTTACAGGTTCCCATTATTTACTCGCCGGCCTATGACATCTCTTTTCTTGGCATGGAGAAGATGTACGTGAATGTGATTCTCTCATACTATGCTGTGAAGTAGTTTCATTTTTTGTTACTTTGCGGTGTCTGGGTTTTTGGTCGTAGACTTGGTATTGCATTGAGCAGTCCATCTGAATAACGTGTGTTAATTCATCAAGAAAATAGAAAGGCATTAGGTTTCTGGAAGGCCTCTGCTCCTACCATGGTTGTTCCATGATGGTTTTAGGAGCAGGAGCATTTCAGTTTCCATCGAAGGATCATCATGTAAGTGCAATGTTGGAAGCTTATAAGTTTAAAGGTTTCGTGATTCTATAAGCCAGCCATCATCCAAAGCGCAAACTCCATAGATCAAGAATTATAATGCTGGCAGCTGAAATTGCTTCGTATAACCAGTTCTCACAATTTGTAGAAGCTATATAAACAATCCTCCACCTTAGTTGAAGCTTAGGAATTCTAGTGCGACTGGAAACCCATATACAAATAAAGTTTTGAAAACTTGCTACTCAAACTATCTCTACTATCATTCTGAAGAAACGTGTGGAATTGTTTATTGCATTGGCTCCTAATTGAACTTCAGAAATCTAGTAAAAATTAAAAAATTAAGTCTTGTCATAGCATTTTCTCTTGGTTGGGTGATAATTTCGGTCAAATTGTGTGTACTATTAGTTCTAAGTTCTAAACTAGTTTTAGGATTGTGATATTAATGTTCACTTGAATCTTGCATTTAGGCACCCATTTGATTCTGCTAAATGGGGTCGTGTTTGCCAATTTCTCATCATTAGTGGTGGTTTGGCCAAAAATAGTATTGTAGAACCTCGAGAAGCTTCAAAGGAGGATCTGCTTGTGGTAAATACTTTATCTTCTAAAGCTTTTATCTTCTCTTATCTCCTTTTGCGTATATTGTTTGTAGATCAATCAATCATAAGAGGTAAAGACATTCTAGTATAACCATTGTGTCCTAGATTTGCATAATTAATGCTTGTAATTATGGTTTTTAGAATTTCTAAGTTGTATTTTGAACAATTAGAATTTGGACAATTTGATGAGTTTGGGAAGTGAATCATAACTAATTAGTGTTAGCTTATTGATGATGATTGATTATCGTGGATATTACTTTAAATTTATTGCCTTTGACAGGTACATACAGAGTTGTACTTGAATAGCCTAAAGAACAGTGCAAATGTTGCCAGGATAATTGAGGTGATATGCAACTCTTACTGTTGCAATGCATGTTTCTATTTAAGTTCTTTGTTGAATTTGCTTTGGAGTCACATCAATTTTGTAGAAATCCTTTAGGATAGAGTGTACTGATTCTTGATGGTCACTTTAGGATGATAGAACTGACTCTTTGGGGTCTTCGTGTTTTTATAAAACAAACTAGATTATATATATTTATAGCTAGATATACTTAGCACCATATTTATATATTTTGTCCTTCTCTATTGAACAATTTGGACATATGCTTTTTTTTAATAGTATTAAAGAAGAGCTGTTAGCTACAGATTGTGCTTAGATTCTTTTGTTGACTAAGAATGCATACCATATAGGTCCCTCCTGTTGCAGTCTTTCCTAATTGTCTCCTACAGCAAAAAGTTCTTTCCCCCTTTCGCAAACAGGTATTTGTTCTGATTGTTAAGTTTATTGGTTTACTTGTATGTGGTAATTATATTTGACAATAGGTTGGAGGAACCATTTTGGCAACTAAGCTTGCAAAAGATAGATCATGGGCCATTAATATAGGAGGAGGGTTTCATCACTGTTCCAGAGAAAAAGGTGGCGGATTTTGTGCTTATGCAGACATTTCCCTTTGCATACGCTATGCTTTTGTCTTGTTAGACATATCAAGGTAGAATTTAAGTAAAAAGGTGTTTCTCTGACTTGTTTTCTTAAACTTGCTCTTATTTCTAATATCATCATTCACAAAATATCTACAGTGTAATGATAATTGACCTTGATGCACATCAAGGAAATGGCCACGAAATGGATTTTTCTAATGATGGTATGGTTTGTTATTTATCTATATATAGATCTTTCATTATTTAAGGATTTGTTTATTTAAAGATGCCTCATTATATTTTTAATTGACAGACCGAGTATATATTCTGGATATGTACAATCCCGACATATATCCATTTGTAAGTTCTAATATGAAACTTAAGCTCAAGCTTTCCTTTTAATATCTTTTTCATTCTTCACCTTGTCTTTTATCTGTTTCAAGATGATTGTTTCTAGATAAAAGTATACTTTTCACACCATGTCATATCTTATGTTTTTTTTTTCTTCTTTCGTGTATTGTCATTAATAGGATTTTGAGGCAAGGAGATACATTAATCACAGAGTTGAAGTAGTGGTAACTCATCAATATTTTTTCTTGTTAAATTTTTTATTGATTATGATATTATGTAGTAACAACTTATTCCTACGGTTTCATCAGAGCGGGACAACAACAGAGCAGTATTTGGCAAAATTAAACAAAGCACTTAACGAAGTATGTAGTTTTACACTGCTCAATCTCAACATGCTTTTCCTCTGATTTCCTATGGGCTTTCTTCGTCCTACTTGAAATACTACCTTTGACGTGTGCTTTTGAAAAGAGGTTTTTGATTGTCTCCTAGGATTTGTGTGCCATGCATTATAATTTCTCCCCAATAGTTTGGATTTTTTTTCCTCAATGTCTTGTAATTCTTTTCCTTGTTATATGCTCTGGTCATGAGTCTTACCTATAAGATCATATGCTGATAGTCTGTGGGACAATGTAATCTATATGATTATGTCCATAAAATCTCGTACTAATTATATCTATAAAAATAGGATAAAGGATCTTATAAATCATGGGATCTAACAAATCTGTACAAATTTATTTTCTATTTTAAGTTTAGTGTGTCTAAAGCTAATTTATGCATATTAGTCAGAAATGAATAAAATTTCTCCTTCAAATTCCGTCATTTCTGTCATGGTAGCAGAGCTGTAGGTCTTCTTAGAAATGAAATCTTTAGTTTTTTAGCCATTCTTTTCATTGTACTTTGTTTTCTGATATCAACATAGAGTATCTTTGCCAGCCTTCATTGCTGGGTATTTTTACTTCTCGTGAAAGGCCTTGATTGCCTAAAAAAAAGGTTTTTAGTCCTTAAAGATGTTGGAAGTTGCAGAGACATCAACTACATCTGAATTATAGTAGGTTGTTTGGTCTCCACAACCTATAGAACTCCAAAGTATGCATGCTGCATACAGATTAAATGGGAAAAATTACCTACAGTGGTCCTAACTTGTTGGTACAGTGCTAAAAGGAAAAGGGAAGATTAGTCATATCGTAGGTGCTGGAGCTAATCCAGAAAAACCTTGGTTTGGCATGGAATCAAGAAGACTTCATAATTATGGCATGGTTGTGGAGTTCTATGATTCCTGAAATTAGTGACACATGCGTGTTTTTAAATATTGCTAAGGATATTTGGGATGCAATTCAACGAACCTATTCTAAAGTAAGGGATGCAGCCCAATTATATGTTGGTGCAGCACAAAATAGTGAATTAGAACCACAAGAGCTAAATAGTCTCAGCCAAGAAGAGAATGAGAAGGTGAGATCACTTATTGGCATCCCTAAACACCCATTAGGTACCTATTCTTTGGCATAGTTAGGTGAGTTTTCATTCTTTATTGGATTAACAATCTTAGGTACAACCTTTGCTAACTCTTGGGTTATAGACTCCGGAGTTACTGACCATATGACTTATTCACCAAATGTTTTTTCCGCCAATTCCTTATATCCTAGTAGTAGAAAAATAGCTAAAGTTGATGGCTCCTTAACAATTGTAGTAGGTGTGGGAGATGCTAAAGTAAGTCCTTCACTAACCTTAAGAAATGTACTTCATGTCCCTAAATTATCCACAAACTTTACCTATATACAAAAACTTACTCATGATTTATGTTACATTGTGGCTTTTCATCAAAGTTATTGTGTATTTCAAGACAAGAATTTGGAGAAGATGATTGGACATGCTAAAGAACGGGACGACCTTTACTACCTTAATGCACCGAGTCAGTCAAATTGGACATGCTAAAGAACGGGACGACCTTTACTACCTTAATGCACCGAGTCAGTCAAACATTTTCAAGGGTAGATTATCTCATTCCTTTATTTCATCCAATAAAGAGAAGATTCAGCTTCATCATTGCTAACTTGGACACCCATCTTTTAGGGTTACTAAAATTCTATTTCCTTTTATGTTTAAAGATTTAGATGTTGAAAATTTTTATTGTGAAGTGTGTGAATTTTCTAAACACAAGCGTATACCATTTTCAATTGATAATCAAAGAAGCAACACTCTTTAGCTCATCCACAGTGATATTTAAGGTCCTTTTCCTATTACTAATGTCTCTAGGGTGAGATAGTTTGTCCCATTCATTGATGATTGTACTCGTGTTAGTTGGCTTTTCCATCCCAAACACAAATTCGAGGTTAGTTTTATTCTTCCAAAATTTTATTCTATGGTAAAAAACCAATTTGGAGTCCATATCAAAAAGTTTAGCCCCTATAATGCCAAGGATTATTTTAATCAAATCCTACCTCCATACTTTCAAAAGGAAGGGATAGTCCACGAGTCCACTTATGTCAATATCCCAGAACAAAATGGGGTAGCAAAAAGAAAAAACTATCACTTCCTTGAAACAACCTGAGTCTTTATGTTTCAAAACAACATGACTATATATTTTTTGGGGGAAGCCATTTTTGTAGCAACTCATCTCATAAATTGTTTGCCTTCCAGAATTTTAGGATTCAATATCCCCTTGGAAAAACTATCAACCTTCTACGCTGCACTACTCATTACTAATAATCTTTTTCCTAGAGTATTTGGGTGCATATCATTTGTCCATGTCCTTGGTCAAAACTGAGGGAAACTAGATCCAAAGGCGATAAGATGTGTATTTGTGGGATATTCATCCACTCAAAAAGGGTACAAGTGCTACCACCATCCATCTAAGAAGTTCTATGTCTCAACAGATGTCACTTTTCATGGACAATAGCCTTACTTCAAAGAGCCTTCTCTTCAGGGAGAGAATTCAACAATGGAAGATAAGGATAAAGGCTTCTCACTTGTCACTTTTCATGCTATAAAATGATACACCTAAACCTGAATGTACACCACCTTAATCTGCACCACCTGAACCTAAACTTGCAGTTAAAGAAGTGAGACAACTTGGACCTTCACATGCAACAGATGTCACTTTTATCTCCCAACGAAAATAAATCACAGTTCTTCTCAAGAAAATAGGTAAAACAACATGCAAACTAACAAGTACTCCAATAGATTCAAATACTAAACTTGGAATAGTAGAGGAAGATGTTGTAGTGGACAAGTGAGCATATCAATGCTTAGTAGGAAAACTTATTTATTTGTCTCACACATGACTAGATGTAGCATATGCAGTTAGTGTGATTAGCCAATTCATTCATAATCTGAAGGAAGTCCATTTGCAAGTAACTCATCGAGTGTTATAGTATCTCAAGGTAACACTAGGGAAAGGAATTATGTTCAAAAGGAATGGAGGTTTAGCGCTTGAAGTATACACACATGTTGATTATGCTAGGTTAGTTGTTGATAGAAGGTCAAGTATTGGATTTGGGTTGAATTTCAGGCAATGACTCAAAGTGTTTGTGAACTACTTTCGTTGAAGATTATTCTGGAAGATTTGAATATCAAGTGGGATGGCCCAATGAGGCTCTACTATGACAAGTAGTATGCCATTAGTATAGCTCACAACCTAGTACAACATGATAAAACAAAACATATTGAAGTTGATAGACTCTTTATCAAGGAGAAGTTGAATAGTGGGTTGATTTGTACGTGTCTACGCATAGACAACTTGCAGATGTACTTACCAAATGGTTAAGCAGTCTAATGTTTCAAAGCATTGTATCCAAGCTGGGAATGGCTAATGTCTATTTACCTGCTTGAGGGGGAGTGTGGGAAAATGTAATCAGTATGATTATGTCCATAAAATCTATTACTAATTACGTCCATAAAATTAGGATAAAGTATCTCATAAATCATGGGATTTAACAAATCTGTACGAATTTATTTTAGGGGGAGTGTGGGAAAATGTAATCAATATGATTATGTCCATAAAATCTAGTCCTAATTATGTCCATAAAATTAGGATAAAATATCTTATAAATCATGGGATTTAACAAATGTACAAATTTATTTTCAATCTTGTACGAGGGTTAGTGTGTATAAAACCAAAATATGTCTATTAGTCAGAAATGAATGAAATTCCTCCTTCAAATTTTGTCATTTATGTCAGTCGTCAAGTATTTAAACTAGTTTCCAGAGTGTCAATAAATTTGGTGTTCGTTGACATAATGCTAATTAGTTAATAGGTACGCATCTTTATTAAATTGGTTCTTTTAATTCTTTAAACTAGAATGCTAGCATGCCTTGAAGTTCCATATGTTTCTCCTTTCCTTTTCTAATTTTCTTTTTTTGATCTTTAATATCTGTTGGATTCATAATTGTATACCTATTTCATTTGGTTATATGGAACTAAAAACACCCATTATAGGTTGCAGAGACTCCTAATTTTAAGCCTCAGTTGGTGATATACAATGCTGGCACTGACATTCTAGATGGAGATCCATTGGGGAGGTTGAAGGTAGTATTTACTTTAAATCTATTATTATCAAAACATTAATTCTAAATTTATTTAATTGCTACATGTTGAAATCTAAATGATTTGATACCTAATGAGTTGTCTATGAAAGTGTAAAAATGATGTAAAGTTGTTGCAAAGATATTTTGGTACTAAAGGAAGAAATATTAACAACAATTTACTAATGGTGTGAAATATAATAACCAATATTTAGTTTGCTGACATAAGAACTTTTTGTTGTGCTTATGCTTGGCTGTTGTACAGATTAGTCCCTCTGGTGTAATAAACCGAGATGAAATGGTTTTCCAGTTTGCTCATGAAAGGAATATTCCCATTGTGATGTTGACTTCAGGTTCAACGATATTTTCATAATGTCCAAATTAATGTTCTAACTTTGTTGCCTTAAATTTGATTGTCAATTGCTTGTGCGTGCCTTTGTTTAAAAGTTTGCACAAACTAAAGCCATCTTATTGTTTAATATGTATTCTTGGTGATTTAGATTGATGCAAGAGAGCCTAAAGTCTATACAAGAAATAAAAGAAGAAAAATTAGTCAACCACAAGCCTTGATTTGGTGGCATGGAAGATGAGAATTAAGTTGATAGCAAAGACATAAGGGCTGAAATTCAAAATATATTTGGATTCTTTATTAGATAGGAAATAGTAGTTAGATAACTATGTTATTGTTTTATATATGTTATCTTATTTGTTTAAGATTTAAGTAGATAGAATTTTTGTTAGAATAGGATTTAAATTTGTCGGGATCCCTATTTTATTATAATAAGAGTTCTATGAACTTCTCTATAAATATATATACTCAACTCTTCAATAACAACATATTCTAAATTTTTTTTACGAACTTAAGTTTTCAATTTAAAAGTGTGATGCTTTTTTCTAAAAGTGATTCTTACTTTCGTATCCTCTATTGTTTGTTCCTCACTAAGTTATAACAATTCTAACCTAAAATTTTTGCTATATTAAACCCTAGAATCCTAACATAAAATTTCCAACAAACCAATCCTAAAAAACTAGCTATACCTAATTTGAAATTTTAGCATTCCAAGCTAAAATTTATACTTGAAACTTGATATTCTAGTAGTCGAATATCAGTTATATTTCTTAATTTTATGATTTTTAACTATTAGGTAATACTTCTTTTTGTTCTATATCATATTGGTATAAGAGCTTTGGTCAACAATGGCAACATATCATGAAAGGGCATATAGAAGATTATTCAGCGACTAAGAGCAAAAAGAAATGCTTTTGAGAATTATGAAAAAATTGGATATCAAAGATCCTCGATCGCAACATGCTCTAAAAAACAACTTACATGTAGCAACTCCTACAAGGAAGTATGTTAAACAGGTCTTGGTGAGACTAGACAGGGGTGACATACATTCCCCAAAAAGTGAAAACTCCCATAAGAAAAACTATGCGAACCAACAACCTATATTTGATGTTGAACATGGAGAAGGGACTGATTTTGATCAAGAGCACGTAGTGCAAAGGAAAATCTTTGTTGCAAAATCATATTCTGATTTTGATTCCTCGAATTTAGCAGACACTACCTTAGAAGAAGTGTTTATTTTGGGTGATGAAATTATTCATACCTCCCCTTCAGCTAATCAATTAGAATCTTCAAGCCTACATGTAGATAGTGCTCAAATACTTGATGACATTGAAAGTTTGGCAATGGAAGATAATCATGGAGAGTATGACATTGGGAGATGATCAAAACGTTAAAGATGAAGGAAAACAAAACGAAGTGGATTCTTTGGAAAACCCTAGAGTTGAAACAACTGGATAACAAGTTGAAACACTTAACCAACTAGCTGAACTGTATAAACAAGAGACTAAAACACAAACAATAGGCTAAAACCTGGAACAACAAATCAAAATACAAGAACAACATATTGAAACAATAGGGGCAATAGGTTGAAAGAATAAGACAAGCTAAAATAATAAAATAGGGAGACAAAAAGATTAACCAACAACTACTTGGTGTTCTAAAGATTGTTGACCTAAACTTGATGATATCCTTGGTATTGTTAATGAAGATTATTTTGCAGTGGTTGATGAAGGAGAATTACATTTGAATGAAGATGTGAAATTAACATAACATAGGAATAAAGGAGAAGTTATAAGTGCACTTGCAAAGTCAAAATTTAGCAATGGCAGAAAAATGAAAGGATTTGACTACAAGAAGCAACAATATGTATATTCTTGATGCATATATGGTAGAGATGCCATGTGGTTTTGTTATGAAACCATGTGCAAATATAATGGTCAAGACTTATTATACTATCCACACTGTCAAATATTTTTCAAAGGGGTTGTACGTCTTCATAGATTACTTTTAACTATCGTCTTTGATCGTAACGTGAAGTTTTATGAGTTATTTTTAGGGAACTTTATAGAAAACATTGAATACTAAGCTTCAATTTTCAAGTTCTTTCCATCTCCATATTGATGGACAAATAGAGGTGGTGAATAAAAGCTTAGGGGACTTGTTAAGATGTTTAGTTGGAAACAATATAAAAATTGGGACCTTATTGCTCCTATGGTAGAATTTGTATATAACAATTCTAGAAATAGGTCTAGTAAATGTCTGTTTGAGATAATCTCGAGGGTTCAACCAAGGAAGCCTATTGATCTGATTCTTTTACCGTAAACAACACTTGTTTGTGTTAAAGCTAAAGGTTTTACACAACACACGAAGGACATTTTTGATGAGGTACGACAGAAAATAATAACTAGCAACTTGTGTTATAAATAACATGCTAACCAACATTGTCGATTAGTGAAATTCAATGAAGTGGATAGGATGATGGTTAAGATTCGTCCAAAGCATTTTTCAAAAGGGAAATATAAGAAACTTCATTTAGAGAGTGCTAGACCTTATAAGATAATCATGTTCATTGACAAAGTCGTACTGCAACTGTGAGAATTCCAACTATTCCCCATCTAAAAGAGGAGATAGAGAATATTCTTGATAAACAAATTGTAGCCATAAGAGATGGAGGATATCGACAATTTCTTTTCAAGTGGAAAGGAAGACCAATTTCTAATGGTACATGGATTTTAGGACTAAACTTATATGATCAATATTTATCATATTCTATGTCAAGGATGACTTCAGCCAAGCTGGAGAGAATTGATGCAAAAGAGCTTAAAGTTTTTAGAAGAAATTGTGGGAAAGAATTTTCATATATTCTCATATATCTAATGGGAAGTATATAGCCATATATAGGGCATTACAAGTAGGAATTTAAATCTGGAAAGTTATCTAAAACTATCTAATGTAATCCCTTAATTTAAGGGATTTCAAA
>JAOTAY010000008.1:29410332-29421854 GCA_025629805.1 Erythroxylum baracoense | reverse complement strand
ATAGGTATCCTCAAATCCTGGAGGTAGGCTCATAAAGACTTCTTCTAAGTCTCCATTAAGAAATGGATTTTTTACATTTAGTTGATGTGAAGTCCACTCAAAATTTACAGCCAAGAATAGCAATACCTGAATTGTATTTATCTTTGCAACAGAGCAAGTGTCTCTTGGTAGTCAATTCACTGCTGGTTGTATAATTTGGGTTGATTCTGATGTGTTAAGAGGCTATTTGTGTGGCTAATCAAGGGGCAGTGTAGGTGGTAAATTTGAATTTTTAGGCTGAACAGTTTCAGATTGACCAGTGACCTGTAAATCTGGGAAACGTAGCTCATGTTCTTTATCTTCACCCACACTCTCCCCCTGAAGATGAGAATCTGAAAAGAAAGATTGTTTCTCATCAAAAACATCCATTGAAATGAAAAATTTATGAGAAGTAGGATGATAGCAATTATAGCCCTTTACTGTGGAAGAGGAACTAACAAAGAAGCATTTTAATGCTCTTGGATCGAGTTTTCCTCAATTAGTGTCATGGATATGAACAAAAACCACATAACCGATGACTTTGGGGGTAATTTGGAATCTATTTGTAAATTTGGGTAATACCCATGAAATTGACCTATTGGACTCTTGAAACCAAGAACTTTAGAGGGATGTATCAAGTGGGTTGCAGCAAGGATAGATTCCCTCCGATCGGATTTTGGAACATTATTTTGAAATAACAATGTTTGTGTAATTTCTAAAAGGTGTCTAGTTTTACTCTTGGCTACCCCATTTTGTTGTGGTGTGTTAACACATGACGAATAATTAACAATTCCTTCTTTTTGAAGGAAAGATGAAAGATTTTGGTTGAAGTAATCTCTTGCATTATCACTACACAAGTTTTTTATTCTTACTCCAAATTGGTTTTTGATCATTTGGAAAAATCTTGAAAAAATTTCCCCAACTTCATATTTGTTTTTCGTCAAATATACCCAAGTTAATTGTTGTACAATCACTTATAAAGATAAGAAACCACCTTGGCCCCGTAATGTTTAGAATTCTAGAAGCACCTCATATATCATAGTAGATTAGATTGATGAAAAAGGAGCTATACTTCTAGTATTATTCAAAGGATAAGAAACACTCTTGTGTTTAGCAAGTTCACACACATCACAATGTAAACTACTCGTTTCAACTTTTTTGAATAACAATGGGAACATAGTTTTGAGCAAACTAAATGGTGGATGACTAAGATGATAATGGTGGAGCCAAATGCCCTCTTTATTGGTAGAATAGCTAGAGAGATAAGACTTTGAAAGGGAGCAGTTTTTGTCTTCCTTAGTATCAAGGATATAGAACCCATTCCTTTCCTTAGCAAGCACAATCATCTTCTTTGAGACCAATTCCTTCAAAATATAGTGTGGGGGATAGAAAATCACTTTGCGATTCAGGTCACAGGTAATTTGTTTTATGAAAAAAAGATTGACAACTAATTTAGGAACATGTATGACATCTTTTAACGTAATTGTGGAAGTAAGAGGGATAATTCCCTGATTTGCAACAGTAGTAAAAGTTATTGCTAGGACATGGTATATATGGGGTAAAAGGCTGATGTGAGAAAATCATATGGTCGGTAGCACCCGAATCTATGATCCAAGTACTATTTTGGATAGGAAAAGAGGCACTAAGAGCATAAGAATTAGAGGACTTACCTGAATGAGCCAAAGAACAAGAGCTTTTAGGTTTCTCGGCTGATTTCCACATGGATTTCAACTTTTCTCTCTCTCCCTTAAGAGTTTGCAAATTATCTTAATTTGGCTGTTCATTAGGAACAATTTCAGCATTTCTCATGTGCGTTAGACTGTCCACTAGGATTACCTCCCTTTCCCCCAACATTAGAAGGCTTTCCATGGAGTTTCCAACAAGTATCTTTGGTGTGACGCGCCTTCATGCGGTAAGTGCACCAAACCTTCTTAGTTGGGATTGCTTCTCTCCTATATTGGCATTAGTACTATATCCATCCTTTGTGGAATTTATAGCTGATCCTTCATTTATTGGATTGTCAATAATCACTCCTTGGTGACTCTCCTCAGCCTGTATTATAGAAAAAATACCCTCAAGAGATGGGAGAACTTCTCTCTCGAGAACTTGAACTCGAACTTGGTCAAAATCTAGGTTGAGGCTTGCAAAAAATTCAAAGGTTCTCTCTCTTTCAACAAACCTTCGCAGCATTACAGCATCTTCTCCTTATTTCATTTTAAAATTTTGATATTAATTCAATTCAAGCCACAAGCTTTTCATAGTACTATAATACTCAATGACCGAAAGGTTACCTTGCTTTGTGGTGTTGATTTTGGTTCGGGTCTCATAAATTACCGCAACATCTTTCATTTTTAATAGTTTGACGAACAGTTTTCCAAATTTCCTTTGCAATTGGTAAAAAAAATACAAGTCTGGCTCACTTCAGGTGTCATAGATTTCCACAACCATGACATGATCATGAAATCTTCTTTATCCCATTTTGCAAATGTGGCATCTTCAGTAGGTCCAGTTCTCATAAGATGACTCAATTATCCTGTTCTTTGAGAAAGTTTTTAACCACTTGAGACCATTGAAGATAATTTCAACCATTGAGCCTATAAAAAGATAATATGTTCTGCAATTCTTCTTTCGAATGAACTAATGTCTCAACCCCATTATTGGTACTAATAATAATAGATTTGACTCTCAAATGAATACGACGTTATGAGACAACCAAAACAAAATTAAGTGAAGAAGAATTGAAAGAAGTTTGGCAACTAGTTCCCAAGATTTAGAGGAAGGTTTTTGTGTTTGAAAGTGTTGTAGAGAGGCTTTGATACCATGAATAGAAACTTAAATTCTTCTATTTTTCCATGTACTGAATACACTAATATATATAGAAACATTTGTCTTATTTTAGGAAAACAAACTAATTCCTACACATCAGTCATTGACTAAGAAATTATAATCAACCTAAATTAATAAAAAATTACAATCGGCCGAAATTAGTATATCATAATTATTAGAGTATACCATATTGACTAAATATCAAAATGTTAAAGGGTTTATAATTGATAAAGGTCAACTATCTAAATGACTAGTTCTAGTCATTTGGACAATGATTAACCCAAGCCTAATTATTATTAGTAGACTCTACACTCTGTCCATATTAAAAAATCTAATAGTAATCCTAGCTGTTAATCAACTATTTATAACTATATCAAATCTTATAGAAGATCAAATAGTCTGATATTCTAACAAGTACTACATGCTCTTTACAATTAGCATCACTATCTCTCATACAAGGAGTTAATTTTATATTCGGATCATGAATCTCTTAAGTACTTAAAGTTGCAAAAGAACTTAAACTAAAGGCACGCCTTGTGGAGTGAATTTTTGGAGCAATTTAACTTTGTTATTAAACATCGAACAGGAGTTGAGAATAAGGCAACAAATGTATTGAGTAGAAAGAGCCATTTGCTTAGCACTTTGGCAGTAAAAGTTGTGGGGTTTGCCGAGGAAAAAGAATTGTTTCAAAATGAGATTTTGGAATAATCTATTCAGAAATTGCATCTAGACAAAGAGACTATCACTTTCCTTTTGTGATCGACAATGATTACCTTTTCAAAGGAAGATGACGTTGCCTACCTAATACTTCTATAAGAGAGTATGTGATTTGGGAATTACGTGGAGGAGGGGCATTAGGGCACTTTGGAAGATATAAACCATCATAATGGTTGAAGATTGTTTTTATTGGCACTCTTTGGAACTGGATGTCTCTAAATTAGCTAAAGGAAAGAAACAAATTGTGATTATACACACTACTACCCATGTCTCATGAACCATGGTAGGACATAAGTATGGATTTTGTCTTGCCAATTCCTAAAACTATAAGAGGTTATGATTATATTTTTGTGGTGGTGGGTAGGTTTTCTAAGAAGAGTCATTTCGTTCCATGTTCCAAGACTTGTGATACTGTCCATATTGCTAAACTTTTCTTCAAAGAGGTTATATGTTTTCATGGATTACCTTTAACCATCATCTCTGATCATGACTTGAAGTTTGTGAGTTATTTTGAAAAATTCTATGGAAAATATTGATCACTAAACTTTAATTTTCAAGCTCTTTCTATTCCCAAACTGATGGATAAACGGAGGTGGTGAATAGAAGCTTGAGAGACTTGTTAAGATGTTTGGTTAAAGTCATATGAAGAATTGGGACCCAATTCTTTCTTTGCCAGAATGTGCATGCAACAATTCTATAAATATTGTTGGTAAGAGTTCTTTTGAGATAATCTCAAGAGTTCAACCAAGAAAGCCTATTGATTTGTTTCCTTTACCACGAACAACACAAGTTATTATTGAACCTGAAGTCTGTGCACAACACGAGGGACATCTTTGATGAGGTACAACGAAAGATAATAACCAACAATTTGTCTTATAAAGAACATACTGATCAACATCATCTATTGGTGGAATTCAAGGAAGGGGATATGGTGATGCTTAAGATTTGTCTAGAGTGTTTCCCAAAAGGAAAATATCAAAAACTTCATTTATGGAGTGTTGGACCTTACAAGATCAGCAAGAAGATAATTGCTAATGCTTTTATTTTTGGAATTACCAAGTGATATCGGAATTAGTCCTATCCTAATGTTATGAACTAATCATTTACAATAGATTTGATGATACGCAATATCCTACTGAAACTATGAGAATTTCAACAATTTATCATCTTAAAGAGGAGATAGAGGATGTTCTTGATGAACAAATTGTAGCTACAAAAAATAGAGGATGTCGACAATTTCTTGTCAAGTAAAAAGGAAGACTAATTTTTGACAGTACTTTAGTTTTAGAATCTAAATTTACTTAATTGAATCCAGACTTGTATGATTATTATTTGTCACACTCTATATTGAAGAAGACTTTAGACAAGTCGAGGAGAATTGATGCAAAAAAAAATAAGCCGACCATAAGTCTTAATTTAGTGGGATGAAAAATAAGAATTGAGTTGACAGCAAGAAAAAGGCTGAAATTTTGATTATGTTAGGATTTCTTATTAAATAGGAAGTAGTTATCAGTTAAATATATTATTCGAGTTTAGACATTTTATCTTATAAACATTTGTTTATAACTTAAACTTATAGATTTAAATTTGATAAGAACTCTTTCGTACTCGAACAAGGGTTTTAAGAATTTTCTATAAATATTTGTATACTCAGCCCTTCAATAATAACAATCTTGAAGTTTTTCTACAAATTGGAACTTTCAACTGGAAAGTGTGATGCTTCTTCTAAGAGTGATTCTTAAACCCTAGAAGTGGTTCCTAATTTTTGACACTTCATTGTTTTTGTTCCTCGCTAAATTTCAGCAATGTAACCTAAAATTCCTGTCATTTCAAATCCTGAAATCCTAAGTAATTTTCTAGCAATCAAACCTAAAAAATATCCAAAATCTGAATTTTTAGCATTCCAAATAGAAAATCATACGTAAAACTTGATATTTCAGAAATCTATTATTAATTTTTTGAGTTTTAACTACTAGTTAATACTTTTTCAATTTGTCATACATCCATTGTAAAAGTTGCTGACTTGAATATGTTTTCTGTTAGTCCAAGATTGATTTTTGTTTACTCATTAACTTCGTCACTGTTCAGTGAGGTAAAAGCTTCCGTTGTGGTCTTAATGTTTTGCATCAATCAGATTTATTTTCCAAGTCTTTTTCATGGCTTCTAAATGTGGATTACCAAAGTATCTTGCGATGATTAGAATCCCAGAACATCTAGTTTAGATATGCGCAGTCGAACCTGTCATGTCTAATAGTTTATGCTCCTAATTTCAAGAAAATGGTTGACATGTTCTTATTGCAGGTGGTTATATGAAATCCAGCGCCAAAGTTATAGCAGATTCAATAATTAACCTGTCAAACAAGGGCTTCATATACTTAAAATCATAAAAGGTGAAGATATGATTGGCGTGGTAAGATGTGAAAATATGATTGGAATGATGGTTGTTTCACCGCTTTATAGCTTTGATGTGGATACCGGAATACTGATTTGATTTAAATCATCCATGCACTTCTGCAGCTCGTATATGTTTTGCATGAGCATCAGCTCAAAAGTGTAGTAATGCTGAAAATACGCAATCAGTTTGATTTAAACCAGAATAGGGCAGCATCATGTATACAGGTAATGTATGTAGTAATAAGATGCGTCCATGTTTGGATTTGAATATGGAGCTATTTCAGTTTTCAATATATACATCATACAGCTCGGTACGTTTGTGATGATTGTACAGTTCAACCATTTGTCTTTTACGTTCTGCCTATTTACTCATTTATGATATTCCGCATTCTTAGACCTCTTATTATTCTAATACTTAATTATTATCTGATCAATAATAATGTAGAGTTCTGGATTGATTAAATTTAAAACAAATTAAGTACTACTGTACATCATCACAAGAAACACCATAATAATTGAAAGTACCAATGTTAACAAATACATAAACTAAATGGATGCTACAGGATTGCAAATGAGCACTGTAAACATGGTAAAAGAGTACTCCATGCTGATTGTTAACAGAGAAGTGGCTCAATGATGGAGAATTTCATAGCTATAAAATGGAACTTAAATGAAAATAAATGTTATGACAAGTACTAATTAGACACTTTCTATTGTATGTCTCACTTGCATATGGTGAAATGTATTTAGATTTGTTACTCGTACATTTTGTAAGGCTTGGCCATAGATTTTGGAATATAATCTTTTATTTAATTTCTCAAAAACATTGCAGAAATTCTACTATTTGAACCGACAAGGTTTCCTCCTATAATGATTTATCTCTTTTAAATGTATCACCTCCTATAATCAAAGTGATTTAATCGATATCCTATTTGATTAACTACTCTTAAAATGAACTGATTTTAATCGATATCCTATTTGATTAACTACTCTCAAAATGCACTGATTTCTTTAATAACCATAAACATTATCTTAATAAACATAGATCTATCTTTTGTTCCTCATTCAATCCTTAATATACGAACTCTAGAAAATGTACATAAAAGTTATTTTAACCATGTCTATATATAGATTAAATGTCAAAGACAGAAATCTTTATTAAAAATTGAATAAAAATATAAAAATTCATTAAGAGTTCTTATCTAGATATAAAGCAATAGCTCACAAAATCCTTTTAAGTGAAAAAGAGACAATTGAAAGGAAAGAAACTCATTGCAAGGTACCCTTTGACAAAAAATGTCTTATCTTTTGCTGGTTATACATCTATCATCTATCGGCGAACACTTCTTTCAAGTGTAACTTTGATATCTGTCTCTCTCTCTCTTCATTGAGAACAACTTTTGATATGTTCTTGGTCTCTCTATTATTACTCTGCTACTAATCCTAATGAAAACTAAGTACTAAAATAAAATTGAAGTGAAAAGTCCTTTGCACCCTTAATTTTCATTGCCTTTTATAATCTTTTCCATTGAGAATATGGTCTAGGACATAATTGTGTCCCAAGTTGTATATTATTCTTTCAAAATTGTAGGGATGGTTATAGGCTTAGTCATGTATATTACTTACGTTGTGTTTCTTTATGTTAAATTTTTATTTTTAACCTCGAAAATACCGCAAGTTTACAGGTCGTTCGCGTAGTACCTAAGGTATCGATCCTACGAGTAGGAGTAATTTAATCCTAAAATTTAAGGCTTAACTCAAATTTGCAATAATTCAAAATAACAAACTAAGGCAGAAAATTATTCAATCATGCAATCAATCTCAATAATTAAATTAAGAAATTATAAACAAGATAGCAATTTGAACAACCCAATCAAGAATCAACCTAGGAACTACCAATTGAGAGAGAAGGAGTTTTAATCCGACCTTAATGAAAGCCTAATTGATTATGAAATTATTGAATTACCAGGTCTAGATGGTCCTAAGGTGGATTACTCTCTCTCGAGTTATAATCTCTAACCGTAATTAATAAACCCTAATTAGATTATGGAATTGCAACCTTTTGATTCACAATTTACCCAAAACCTAAATTAGATCTAAATTTGTCCAATAACCTACTGAAAACTTATGCAGAATCTATCGTTACACAATTTTACAGGTTTGATTCAATTGTTAATCTATTAAACTACCTAACTCTCGTTAGCACAATTTAATGATATTCACTCGGTTCACCCTCTCAATTTGTTACCGAATTATTAAGAACAGAAGAATCACAATAACTCAATAAAAATGCAATAAATCAAATTTCATTAATCTTAAAGATAAAGATCCCGAAGGTGAGTATAAACATAAATCAACATTCAACAAATCCTATTCTCAACGACTATCCTAATTCTATACATCAATAAAATAGAAATAAAATTGAAAAATACGAGCAGAACGGATTGGTGGAGGCAGCAGTAGCGGGAAACCTCCTACTTTGGGAAGTACTTCACGTAGGCTTCTTCTCTGTGTTTCTCTTCCTTCGATTCCTTCCTTAAATCTCTCGATAAGCTCTCTAGGGAGAAATTTGGTTGATGCAGAAAGCTCCTTTTCTGTAGTCATCGTGTTCTTTTAATACCTTGGCAGCCCTAGGGTTTGTCCAGGGTCGAAATGGTCTGAAAAATTTCTCGAAACTTAACATTTTCACCTGTTTTCGCATCTGCCCTACGCAGGCCACGATCGTGACAAAGAGGTCTAATTCAGGCTATGATCGTGACACTAAGGCCACGCTCGTGACAAAAAGGAGTAGACATTGACCACAATTGTGGCAGGCAAGTGCCACGATCATGGCCTGGATCAGACTTGTCTGTCACGATCGTGGCCTGGGGCATGATGGCTCATATCTTTCTGTCACAATCATGACCTATTGTGCTATGATAGTGGTTTGTGGTTTCGGCTTGAAAGTTTCCGAAACTTTTCTGTTCTTCACTGTTGGCCCTGAAACACTAATAAACACATCAAGGTACCTCAAAAATATAACATTTAAGCTCAAAGACTTATACTAACCCATAAAAACACTTAAACATATAAACTAATACAATTCTAACCAAAACACACACTAAACACTCAAATTAACACTTAATACACAACAAATTAAACCCTAACATATGATGCAAATCACACCTATCAACATCCTCACACTTAAACGTTTGCTTGTCCTCAAGTAACAAAACAACAAATACATAACAAACACGTAACACATAATGCAATAATGAGGCAATGGCTTCAACTTCATGAAATAAATTTAATCTTAAACACAATCGTACAAGTTACATCAAATCATTAACATGCAAAATCTATGTCTAGGAGCTTTGAACTAAACATACAAATTAATCGAGATCCAAATGTTAATTTATTTACACTTTTCAATTGCACACGCACATTAATAATTCCTTGGCCTTTCAGACTCTATAACTGTTCCTAAGTATATTTTCATGAAAATTCAAGCTTATTACAAGTCCGGTAGTTTTTATTAAGAACCTTTTATTTATTTATTTACTTAAGCAAGGACTTAGTCTTTTACTTGGAGGCAAATATTGGTGATGAATGTCGATCCAGTTACTTGACTAAGTCATTTTTATTAAACAGCTTGGTTGAAACGTCATTATAGCTTTTTGACGTAAAGGCACACATTTGTGACACGTGTCGATCCGATTACTTAGCTATATCACCTTTTCAACTTGTTACTAGCTATATTCATAACCCAAAGCTCAACGGAATAGTTATTTATTTAACAAAAACAATTTTTTATTGCCTACCTTGTTGTTTTAGCTACTCGTTTCTATGAAAAATAATAGTAAAGCTACTTAAGTTGAAAGACCTCAAATTATGAGTGAATGTGACAATCTAGAGGGTGCTAAACTTACACTAAATCCTAATTAAGCTGCATATTTATCTAAAGACTCGTAAGTCACTAATTTTACGAGCTAATGATTATTTACAACCTAATAGATTATGTTCAAAATTAAAAAAATTTCAATCCATCCAAGCCATTGACACATTCAAACAGTTCATAAAATGCAACCTAATAACTATCATACAATATGCAAAATCACATACAAAACAAAACACATAACCCTCCCATACTTAAACAACACATTATCCTCTATGTGAGAAGGGAACAAATAAGAAGAATAAAATTAAGACAAGAAGAAATATAAATTAAGGTAAACGGAAAATAACTAACAATAAAAATAAAGATAAAAATGAAGATTAATTTGAAAAAGAAAGAAAAATGGGTTAGCCAAAATCTTATGGAGATAGAGGTGGTGATGGTGTCGGAGGCAACAATTGAATGCCCTGAGCCTCGAAATATCTGTGGATCTTACGCATATCCCAGCTCTGGCGCCGTTGTGTCTGGGCTATCTCCTTCATAATTCTGGTGTTCTCTGCTAGTGTCTTTTTGGTTTTGGAGATTGGCTCCATGACCTTCTTCCAGCCTTGATCTTCTTCTTCCCTTTCCTCGAGCTCTTCATTGGTAGAGCCCTCCTCTGCTTGCTACAGTGGGGTTGAACCTGAGCTCGCCTAATTGGCCCTAATTTTCATATGTGTCTTTTGGCTGATATCCCTAAGTTCCATGTTTTAGGACTTAAGGATTTCAGCCAGCCATAAGATGTGATGATTTAGAAAGCCAAGGAGGTGAATAATTAACCCACTTTGGTCCATGCCATAATATTCAGCAATGACAGACACTAGGTACCCCATTCCAAAATTGTTACTCCTCTTGCGTGGAGTCGCAACAATAGCATTTAGCACATGTGTGGATGTGCACACTGGAATGCTGTGGTCTATTGATAGGTGTGCATTAGGATATGTTTTTAAAGGTAATTTACATATGTTTTCTAGCATAATTGTTGAGTATTGTTCTAGTTTAGGATTCATTTTGTATGTTTTCGTTAAGATTGATTTTCATTGTTGTTCTTGTATGTTTGATGTTAATTAGGGGTAAGAATTGACTATTTTTATGTAGAAAGAAGGAAGGAGCAACTTGGAGGGTGAATTAAAGGTCAAAGAGGAGAAGAATTGAGGAAGGCATCTGTGAAACATTCCCACGTCCGTAGGAATCATGCAAATTCCCACAGATGTGGGAATTACAGAAGAAATGAGGAGTGAATTTGTGACAAATTCCCACACTAGTGGGAATCATGCAAATTTCCACAGACGTGGGAATTACAACCCGAGGCAATCTGCGAGGATTCATTAAACTTAGGATTTTTGGACTATAAAAAGAGAATTAAGCCTCCATCTTCAAAAGAGACAACACCTACCTATGGAAACACCATCCTTGAGTGAGGAACACATGTTTGGAGCATTGAGAAAGGATTGAAGACAAGGATCTTCATCAAGATTGAGCAAAATAGCACATCAACACCAAAATTCTAGATTTTGGCAAAGAAGAGGAGTCATTCTATTCAATTTTCTGTCATTTTAATCTCTTCTATTCTTTGTAAAATGGATTATTTGAATGTTGATGATGTTATGGAGACCATGTTAGGCTGATTTTATTTTAGGGATTGCTTTTGGAA
>JAOTAY010000008.1:29372719-29410232 GCA_025629805.1 Erythroxylum baracoense | reverse complement strand
TACAATCACGGAGGGAAAGAAATCAATGATGGAGGAAAGTGAGGAGATGAAATAGGTATGTACATTATACGGTAATAATTTCTAGTTATAATTTTATCAAGATAGGATATTGATGGAATGGTAAAATTAGAACACGTTATATTTTTTCGTACGAAGGAAGTAATCAATCTCATAAATTAAAATATGAAGATATTTAAATAGACGTATGGATGCTAATTAAATAATAAGTTTACTGAACTGACCTAATTATAAGGATCTTAAATGGAATATTACTTATGTGTTTGTAGATTTCCTCATTATGATGGTTTTATAATTGATCCTTAGACTTGAGATTACTGAAGTATGTTATATGAGAATTACCGTATTTCGATACCATTTATGAATCATTCTATTTAGGCTAGCTCAGTTAGTAATATTTAGATATAGTATAAATCATATAGAGATAGTTAAGGAAGTCAAAAAAAGATTTAAATGTTCAAATATTCTTGATGGAAAGTCAAAAAAAGATTTAAATGTTTAAATATTCTTGATTAGAAATGATTTTAGGAAATCTCTAACCAAAGTGAATTGAGATCTTTTTAGAAAATAGTTTTCAAATATTAATTTTAAATCAAATTATTAATTAACAACAACATACATGATTGGGTTTAAAAGAGTAGATACTAATTGCATACTTTATATGCAATTGGAATATTACACTATAAGAAGAAAATTACAAATTACCGACGGAAAATTCCTAACAGAAAAATTCGTTGTAAATTAGCGATTGCATTCGATTTCTCTTGATAAACTTATCAGAAAAAATGGTATTTTGTGACGGAAAAAATTTGTCAGTAAAGGAGGAGGGAATTTATTTTCGAAACTTTGTCGACAGAATTTAGCAATGGAATAGTGAAAGTCGCTGTAAAAATAGGCGTCAATGGTTCAAGGTAAAAATTAACGACGAAGTTTACCGACGAAAAGATTTTCCTTAGGGAAATTCCTTACAGAAACTCCATTCCGTCAGTAATTTACCTGCGGAACTATTATTCCATAGGTAAATTCAAACGATGTCGTTATTGTTGTTTAAATTTAAAGAAAAATGGTGTTGTTTTATTGTTAATTAAATAAAAAATCTGAAGACCCACCTGTCGTTCTTCTTCATTTCCTTCTTTTTCGTTGCTCCTTTGTTGTGTTCTTTCATCTAAGGTTGTTGTTGCTCATCTTCTTTTGTTCTTCCACTGACTGGTTCCATTGTCTTAGGTTTACCATCTTGAGGTTGGTTGTCCACTTACTGCTCGTAGGTTACTTTTTTGGCTTCAATTTTTGTTGGTAAACCATTGTATGTTCATTGGTTTTGTTACTGTTGCTAATGGGTCATTGTTTGTTGTTATGTGGTTATGTTGGTGAATAATGAAAAAACGATAGTAGTTTTGAAACAAACTATAGGGATGAATTTATGAAGCATAACAAGTGTTCGGTGAAAGTTCTATAAGAGGTCTCTAACATCATTATACATTGCCTTCATCTTCCCTAGGTGTTAAACCATCTTTAGAAGGCATAATAATTCTAGGATGGTTTGAACTCTAAGAACCTTATAACTGTACCATCATTAGGATTTTGATATAAGAGTTGTTGGATAATTAACATTTTTTATATATATTTAGTCACATCTTGTTTATTATTGGATCCTTTTCAACTCTAGCTTTATCTATTGAAGTTTTTTAACATACTTAAGCTCTTAACTCCTTAAATAGGGACCTTAATTCCTTTAAGAATAGCTATATTAAATCCTTTTAGTCCTGTAAGGTAATTGTTAAATACGAAAGGTATCAATTTTTTACAACTAATGAAGATATTTTGCACCATAATTGGGGAATTATTTGAGAACCTTGACTCTATAAATTGTACTATACTTTCAAGGAACTTTGACATCTAATGATCATTAACCAAAGCTTTATCTAGTTCCTTTGTTATTAATTATCTAAAGCTTTGTGTATTGCTCTATATGAAATGTCTCTCTTTATATCTCAACTATATGACTCCTATTTGCTCTATAAATTCCCTTAAATCATCATAATATTTTTTACCATTTACATTTCCTTCAAGTTTTGGCCTATAAATAATGGAATTGAAACCTCCTAGTATGATCTACAGTTCATTTATTTTTTAATGGATACCTGCAATTATGTTCTATAACAATTTCTTATATAAATTTAAGTTTGAATCATAGACATAAATGACCATTAAATTATTTTTTCTTAAATAAACTTCGTACCCATATGAATCATCTAATCACTTAATGCTTACGCTACAATTACTCTTTCACAATGATGGTGTTGGTGGTTTAATACTAAAGACCACTAACTTCCTATGCATTTGAGCTTAAGCATATTCTCCATACTCAGGTTCGTTTCCAAAAAACGAATTATTGACACAAGATGTGGATTTGATTTGAGGATCCTTATTAAGGAATAATTATGGGAAATTTTAACTTTTAGTGAGCATTAATTGAGGCAATTCATTATTTTTTGTTAAATTAAATAGTCACTAACTTAACAAGAGTTTGTATAAGTAAAATTAAATATTCAGTAACTCAACAAGAGTATCTAGTATCAAGTATGTCAAACTTCATTAAATTGATAAGATGTAACATATGATTCATTGCCATGTGCAAAAATTTTTCATATTAAGCAAATGTTGTGCTTAGTGTTTAGAGAAACAAATGAAAAAAACATATTGATGCAAGTATGGGTCAAAGAAATTGCACTAGTTCTTAAGGACAAAACATTAAGATATTTATAAGACTTAGGGAGTAGTATAAAGGAGGACTAGCTAAAAGAACTATAAACAAAATAATGTTGACAATATTTAATTTAGTGGTAGACCACCAAGTTGGTTATACAATTTTTTTCATTTTGTTTTATGTTATTGTATGTTGACAAAATAAAGACAAAGGCTATAAATATGAAAATTTGTTACTTTCAATCTATTTATGGTTTGAATTATTATATATGATCTTTTTTTTCTTAAGTTTGTTTTAATGTCTCTCACATGTCCAACTTCTTTTTTTGTGTGTGTTTATGAGCTATAAATAGTGCAATTAATAAGTACACTTTATTTGGATAATGAATATGTGATTCCTTTTTTTTTCTTTTAGGCTGTATAATTTGATTATGGAAATTAGGCATCTTATATGACATTGATTGCCTCTTCTCTTGAATTAAATTTTTTTGAGAAATTAAATTAATTATATTAATAAAAATAAGAGTTTAAATAGAAAGAAATGTAACAATCAAAGTTGTTATAACATAAAACAGTAGTAGTAGTAAAACTACGAAGAATACTAGCACTCAATAAGGAATTAAATATAAGGTAAAGGAAGACCAAGTCTTTGACTATAACATTATAAAATAACTTAATTCATTGAACTTGTTGAAGATCAACCATCCTTAGATTTTGCTTAGTGGAAGTTTGTTAGCCATTAGTAAACCTAAAAAGAGTTTGGAACTTCCATGAACCATCTAATATTTGGTAAAAATAGAACAAGCGTCTAAAGTAAAGCTTTGTTATCAAAGTCTAACTGCATGTCAGATGCAATTAATGAGCTATTATTTGCCCTCTTAGGAATTGAATATCTGAGTTTAGGAAACTATGTTCCTGTGAAGATATCTTTTGAAAAATTATAAGGTTCCTTTCAATCGGGTCATAAATCATGTTGTTAAGAGAAAGCTTGAATATTAGTTAGTACTCCTCCTTAATCCTTTTCTTCTTGCAATTTCGGTTAATGAAATCTTTCCATTTGATAGTTAGTGTAATCATACTGCACAACTTTATAATTGTACCTCAAATATATAAAGAGAATATGCATTTAACAAAAAGGAGTTTCAATGTTTATAATTCTAGATTAAAAAGCATCTAAGTGTCAACAAAGTTCATAAATCTCTTTATCTTGTCCATAGTCCTTTGTCTCCCGTTGCGATCTAGCCATAACATAAACTAAGATTTGTGGTATGCCTTATGAAATAAAACTATTTTAATGATTTCTCAATAAGTTCCTACAAGATTCATTAGTAAAAGCCCTTAATGATTAATTTTCCATTCTATAATATTATTTTAACCTCAAGTGATTTAAAGACTTGGATTTCATGAAGTAAGGAGTTAGAGGTCAATAATATAATTGTAGAAAAGGCCTCATTATTCGAGGCATTATCTGCTATCACATTTTAAAGAAATGAATGTTCCCTAAAAGCATTTAAAAGTCCTGCCATTGACTAGTCATGATATTCACAGGAAGTAGAGGTTCCATCACCTAGCCTATGAATGATTTCATCCTGATTCTTTCCTTAAGTTTAAGGATGTGGAACATTGTCTATTACAAATTGCTATTTAACTTTAAACGATAGAAGTTCTGATCTTTATATAGAAACTATGTATCCATTTTCTTTTTAAAAAGTTCTTGTTAATCATTGATAATTCTCTATATTCTCTTGATAAATTGCACCCATTTAGTGGTACTAATAGGAAAGATCTCAAGTCGTCCTTCTTCCGTAAATTGGAATGCCTTGAAAAGTAAGAGGTGGATTAAAGAATCTTACACTTGTCTTGCATTCTATCCAGTTTAGAATTACACTAACTCTATAAAAAATTAAGATCTATCTCTTTTCTTTATTGATTGAGAGTCATAAAAGAACTTTTAATGTATTTAAATATTTCATAAGTCCACTAATTGAATGCTCATAGGTTTTCATATCATTGGAATTCCTCGCCAATTTCAAGTACCTTACATACACCATTGGAGTAAATAGAGGAAACTTTGCTAAAATTTTTGTAAATTTTAGTTCACTTATAACACTTTATTCTGATGCAGAAAAAGTCAATGGGCATGAAGCTTACACTACATCAGTTCTTTTTGCACACCCACACTAAAAAGTCTGATGATGTGACTATCGTCAACATCTAATGCAGAAAACTTAATGTATGTAAAATTTATACTTAATATTAATTCTTAAAAATTATCACTTATTATCATAAACAATTATAATGATAGGACCAAATACAAGAAAGTATTCAACGACAATTTTTGCACTCTGAAATTATTGATGACAGTCAGAGATATCTTGATGCAATGGGTGGTAGGGACCACCGTGGAAGGATCTTCGGCTTAGTTTCGTTTACAGATACATGTTATTCACAATCCTCCACAACCACTACAGCTGGATCTAGTAACTGGTCCGCATCAAATGAGAGAGTCATTCAGATTGAGAGAACAGCAGAGACGCTGGCAACTCAATTGCAGCAGTCGATGAAGTACATAGCCTAGCTCCATAATGAGATGGATAAGTTGAAAGGAAGGGGCAGCACCTCATCACAGCAGTCAGAGCATCCTCCTTCACCAATTGTATAGTTTAGATGGATAAGTGAATGTAGATGTTTTGCCACTCTTAAGTAATTTTGTATGAATTCTTAATTTATAGTTATTTTCAAGATACTTATTATTGTGCATTATAATTTTTTATTATATATTACCAATCAAGATAATTTTTACTTTATATTATCAATCAACTTATTGTTTAGAGAAATTAAATGTGGAAAAAAATCAAAAGATTATCAACAGAAAACTCAGGAAGGAAGTGAGAAATGGTAGTTGAAATTATCAGAAGTAAATTTTTCGACAAAATTACGATATTTTGTTGCTAATTTACAAACGAACTGCTAATTTCGTAAGTAAATTACTAACAAAATGATATATTTTGTAGGTAAATTATCGAAGGAATGGCATTGTTCTATACGTAAATTTAGCGATGGACATTGTTTGTCCGTAGGTAAAAGTTACCGACGGAATATACCTACGAAATAAATTCCATAGGTAAATTTACTGATAGAAAAACAACTTATGGCTGCTAAATTGTTTGACAGAATTGCAAAATTCTGTTGCTAAATTTACTGACAAAATTAGAGTGTTCCGTTGTTAAATTTCTTGAAAGAATTACAAAATTTCGTTGCAAAATTTACTAACAAAATTAAAATATTATGTCACTAAATTTTACCTACAGGCACTTCTCCGATGACTCTTTCTGCCAGCAATTTTCGTTGCCAAATTTGTTTGTTGACAAAAAATCTTTATTTTTCGTCAGTAATGTTCATCGCTAAAACCAATTTTTCTTGTAGTATTAGATAGAGAAATGATTAAATTATACATCATCACTATACGCACATAGGTGAGTCAAACTATATTCACCCTAATATTTTAGTGTTTATAACATATTGTCATACATCAATATTGATATATGATTATAAAATATTTATTTAGAGAATTAGAGATAAAATAAAAGGAGTTTAATTTATCTAATTCTAGTTATAAATTAAAATTAATAATCATTACCAATATGTTAGGAACCTGAAGAGTCACACATAAAGAGCAATTTAAAAGAGAAAATTAATTTATAAATATGAAAGAAACCATATTGTCTTTTTTATAAATATGAAAAAGGTATAAGGGAGATAGTACTCCTATCATATTCCTCTGAAATGTTGAATTCTTTTTTTGCTCTGTTGATATCATTAGATGTCTGAGAGTGAGCCTTGGAGCAACTAGTAAAGTTATTCCTTTATGATAAAAAAGGTCATAGGTTCGAGTCAAAAAAATAAAAAGGGAAGACTATGTACAATTGATTTCTCTCCCCCGACCCTCGTAAAGTGGGGAGCCTTGTGCACTGGAGTTTTGTTGTTGTTGAATATCATTAGAAGTTAGACATCTGATTAACTTGTACTTGAAAGCTCAAGAAGAAAAGTTTTGCATGCATCTAAATCAAGTGAAATTTAACCTTTTATTTATGACATTTTAAAAAATGATTTAATTAAAGAAACTCGATAAGGAAATTGTAAATTTTTTTTCAGTTGCCCAGTATTCGTTCCTATTTAGTTTTTCAATAATGTTATCAGAGCCTCTTTAATCATTTAACTTGATTAAAAAACTTAATTAAATGAAGAATTGCCTAATACAAATTATGGTATTATTAATTTAGGGTTTATGTTTTGTGCTTTTGGTTTACTTTTGGGTCCCGTTTGGTTGACGGGAAAGTAAAGTGAATATGGAATCTGATTCATCGGAAAATAAATCTATGGAAAGTAAAGATATTCACATGTTTGGATCCTTATAAGAATTCTAATAGGAAAGTTGAGTAGATTCTTATTATAGTGTTTGGTATGCAACAGTATTTCATGGAATGTAATTTAATTTTGACTTATGTTTTTAATTATATCCCTACAAATCGAATAAAAATTGGAATCATTAAATAATGTTAATTTGTAACAAAAGTTATATTATTAAATATTAATTTTTTTATTTATGATATTCTAATCATATAATACTTTTATATCATAAATATAGTATTGAAAAATACTAAAAAACTTCAATCAAGGCATTCGGAGTACAAAAATACCATAATTTAGTCTAAAGTGCTACTGATTGAAAAAAAAAAGCAAGAGCAATAAAATAATTGCTTTCATAAATCAAACAAAAACTACACAAAAGTTAAGTAAGAAGGAAAAATATGAACCTGAAGATTGTCGATTGAAACTTCTGAGAAAAATATCCAAAATCTTGATAACGGGAGAACAATAAGAATAGTTGAAGAGGAGGTAGGGTTTTATAAAAGAGTTGTCGTAGAGTTAAAACAGAAGGAATGGTTGAATTGGCTAGCATATTTTTTAGATTAAATTCCTAAGGAAAGTAATCTAAATACCAAGGGAGTGATGGGATTTAGAATCTACGTAAAGTACTACTACTTTCCCCAAATTGGGAAAGTTTTTACTTTCCTAACTACTAAAAAAAATGAACCAAACGTGTTAATATAAATTTTAGGAAAAAGATTACTTTCTCAAGCAAGAATCCATACCAACCAAACAAGGCCTTAAGGTGTTTAAGATAAAATCCCAATTTATAGAGTTAAAGGCTTTTTGGAGATCAATTTTAATGAAACAATTTTCAGAAGCATGTCTCTTATTATATTTTTTAAAGAGTTTTGTGCAAGTAATATAATATCATCTATGTATCTTTCATTAATAAAGGCTTCTTATAAGGCATCTATATAAGTTGGAAATATGAGTTTAAGCTTATTAGCAATTATTTTAGAGATTACCTTGTAGATTTAGTTGCAGTAGGCTATTAATCTAAGTCCTTTAAGGAGTTACGAGTTCGGTTCTTTGGAAAAAGACAGGTAAATGTCTTATTAATGTTATTTAGCATATTTTCATTATTGAAGAAATCAATTATGGCTTTAAAGTATCTTTTTAGTTTTAGTCCATGTATTTTAGAAGAAGAAGCCATTGAATTCATCGAGGCTTAGGCCTTTTGAGGGCTAAGTGAGAACAAAACATCCGCCACTTCTTGATCATATACTAATTTTTGCAAGTAATTAACATCCTGTTGCTTTATATCTCCCTTATTAGTGATTGCAATATAAGAACTGATGGGTTCCTTTCTACTGAAGATCCTAGAGTCCCTAAAAAGTATAAATAGGCTTCTTGTAAAAGGATCTCCTGAAAAACCACACTAGAGCCAACATCATTAACCAAATAAGTTATTATATTGGAATTTTCCCCTAGAAAGAAAAGATTTATATAAGAACTTGATGCTTTTGTCCTCATCTTTTAACCATAATGTTCTAGATATTTGTTGTAAAATGGAGTGATTAATGAATAAGGCATGAGCATATTATTGCAATGTTATCTTTTCCTTTTGTTGAAGCTTACAGTCATTTGGGGGAGACAGAGTTATTTTTTTTTAAATTTAACATGTCCAAACATTCTTTGACAAGTAGTTATGTATTATTGACTTTATAAACATTAAATTCCTTTAGCTTCTTTTTCACTCTTCTAAGTTTCTATATGCATATGTAAACCTTTGCCCCTTGTACATGCCAACTAAATTCTCTCTTTATAGTTTCTTGAAATGCCTTAACTTCCAGTAAAAAAGTTGCTAAGAATAAACTAATGTCTTTGAAACTTTAAGGAATAGGTCATATGCCACTATTAGGGTATATAATGTGAGAAAAGAGTATGACTGAAGCAAGCCTTACTTTCAGAAAACATGTTTAACCATTTATTATTGACAAGTGCCCTGTCAATCTTTTTACTAGTAAACCAACACCCCTTTTGTTTATTAGACCAAGTATAAGATATCCCCTTTATTCTCAAGTCTATTACCGGCATACTAGGTACATAGTTTTTGAAATCATCATTATGATTTCTTAAGTTAAAGCTTCCTTCTGCCTCATAACAATATAACATATTGTTAATGTCATTAAGGATGATTCATGGATTTTTTAATTATTTTTTCCAAACTCTTGTAACTTTTTTTGTAATGGAATCCTTTAAAAGCTTAATTATAAACAAACAAAATTTTGGCATACAAATCTACCACTCTGACTTCAATCTAATTTGTAGATGAATCATCTAGTCAGTAATCAAATTATTAAGGACCTACACTATGTTAGGATCATAGAAGACCATTATCCACCTATTGAAGTGAGATTGATGATTGGGCGATAACCTCCCAATTGCTCCTTATGAAGTTCAGTTTCCAACTAGTAAAATCCTTCAACTTTATTTCCAAAAGCCTTGTTAAGCGAGGATTATTATCAAAAGTGAAGTTATAAAGGGTAAGTTATTTAAAGTGATAGTTAATCCCTCTTATAGTACAAGCTATAATCTTTATTTGGGATAGGAAGGAATCTGACTCTTCTTGTTCCTTTTAAATATCTTCTTCTTTTATTGTTGTGAAATCAATGAAAGATCCATTTATAGAAGCCTTTTTTTACAAAGGTTGAGTTAACATAGGACGGTTCTTGATTTGCAATCTTTAGTTGAGATTTAAGGTAATTATTTACTTCATTAGTTTTAGTACCTTCTGATGTACTAACATCTTCCTGAACATCAATTTATGATGGCTCTGACAATGATTCCATATATGTATTAGTTTCTTTCTTAGATGCATTGGTAACCTCTTGTATTGAACTTAACAATTGTTTTTCTCAATGGCTACCTCATCATTATTAGTGGATTTATTAATATGTAGCTTTGATTTATGAGGGCTTTGAGCATCTAATTCCATCACTAATTCTTGTTATTCACCCTTCTTAAATCTCCTACTTAGTAGCCTCCATTATTCCTTACTCTTTGGTTTATCCTGTTTGTAAGAATAAGTAATTAGAACTTTATCCTCATAAAGCTTTTCATCCTCTTCAAACCTTGCGAGTGGAATATAATATGATAAATTGCTCTTGAAATTCTACAAGAACATATACCCCGATATAATTTATCCTTTTAGTGGCATACATGACTTCATTAAGATATATTGGAACCTTCATGGTAGTAGGCTAAGTAGTAATGCATCTAGTTTCCTTGTACTCTAGCAAAATGCTATGAATGTTAAGCCATAGTGGTATCTGCTTATACTTCTAGTGTTAAAGATAGAGACTATGTTTCCATAATTGTAGGAGAATTAGTCTATTTTTCAAGTTCCATGGACTTGCCTCTACAATTTTTATAGCCTAAGCTCTTAAGTAGAATTAAAAAAAAATGTTATCATTATTAACAAGAACCTTTTACAAACCAAATTGCTTTAGTTGGACTGTGCCCAAGATGTCATAGTTTTATATAAAGGCCTTTTGTCCATGAAGAAACCAATAAGAGCGGCTTCCCATCTATTAGTGCCTTCTCTCAAGATATTTATTTGTAGTACCACATTGGAAACTTCATTTATGTTATTTGATGGACAGAACAACAACTTTTAGTCTAGAGTTCCAAACCCTACAACTTGACCATGTCCTCTTATTCTTAACTAAATCTGAGCCAGTTGGAGTTTTCAACAGAAATTTTTATAGAGAAGGATGGATAAGGTTTGGAGAAGATTGTGTATTGTTCAAGGAGATTAAAGGTAAAACCTTGGCATTTTGGGGATTTAGGCTAGCCATTACTCGAAATCGAAAAAGTAGGCTATTAAAAGTAAAACAATGGAAAGTTGAATGCTTCTATTAAAGGATAAAGGAAAGGTGAGAAAGGAAAGTAAAGAAATGAAGTTGAAGGGGCTTGAAGAAAATACAAGGACAAAAAAAAAGGTGAGAAGAGAAAAGATAAGGGTTAAGGAAGGTTGAAGAATGCAATAGAAGATGAAGAAGAAAGATTGTTAGGGAAATTTGAAGCACATAAATGAGACAAATAGCACATCTAGCACTGAGTAAAGCCAATCTTAGATGAAATAAAGAAGCTAGGCCAATGTAGCAGAAGAAAAGAAAGCAGGCCAAATACCTGTTATCAAATGCAAGTAAAGCTAGAGAGGCGTTTATACAAGCATGTTAGTTTCTAGAGAGAAGTTAAAGTTTCTCTCACTAGGAATTTGTTCATAGCTTAAAGAAAAGTTTTCTATCATCCTTACATATTTTCATCATATTGAAAAATATAATAAAATTTTATAATGATACAAATAAATAAGATGCTCAATTTGACAATTTTATAATTAATATTTAAATAATAATAATTAATTTAATAAATTTTATATATCTAAATAAAATTATAAAATATATTTGCATATAATCACCTTTATTGAAAATTATAATATTTAATATATATGATTAATTTATTTTTATAAATAGCTAATAATAGTAATTTATCATATTTTATTATTAATTAAAAAATATGTTTAATTTTAAATGATAATAAATTAATTACTTTATTCTAATATAATAATATTACTAATTTAGTCTAGAAAGATTGTAGTAGTTGAAAATAATAATTTTTGTTGACACTTTCGTTAAGTTCGTGCTTGAGAAACTAAATAATTGTAATGTAGCTGAAAGAAATTCAAAATGTATGATACAATCTTAAGTTCTTAATAATGAAGAGAATCTTACTGTTCTATAAGGATACAGTTATAGGACTATGAATTCTTCAAAAGCCATTCCATTGCTCAATTTGTTCTCGAAATTTTTACTACCAATAAGACTGACTTCGTTATCTTTCACCAAGTCCATGAATATAGCTAGCAACCATCTGGTGGTAATAAGTGAAACACATCTAAAGCGTATTAGAACAAGTGCAATCTTATTCTTTCAATCAGGTTACGTACTAACTAATATAAACAGAGTACTCATCTGCATAGTTTAGTTATGAAATAGCCTTTAGCTTTGCTCATTCCATACCTAAATACAAGTTCAGCAAGTGCAAGTGTAAACAAAGCTAACAAACTTCTATTGTTTATTTAATATTAAAGCATTTCTTTTAATGTTTTTACTTCGTATGAACAAAGTTTTCATAATGATTATATCGTAACAAAATTTATAATTTCTTTTATTCATAGTAAAAATAAATTAATTATTTTAGTATTTATAAAATACAAATTATAAATAAATAATGAATACTCGAACAACTTATTTATTTATATTATTACATAAATAAATGAAAACATGACGAAAATTTTGATTTATTATAATGTTTAAATTAATGAATATAATACTAATTATTAATAAAATATGATACATTATTAGTATTAATATATATTAAATATTATAACGACTTTTCAATTTTAAAATTTTTACATTAATGTCACCTGAAAATGTCTATTTTGAAAAAAGAAAGATGAAAAAAGAAAAGAAAAAAGGACAAACTTTAATATATATTTTTAACTTATACGTCATTTTTAAAGAAAATTTCCTAAAGTAATGATATATAAATATGATAAATCAATTGAATAATAAAATTTTAATATTTTTCTTATTAATAATAAAAATATATTATTAAATATTTATAAAATAAAAATAATATGTTAGTCATCTAAAAGTATTGTTACATAATAAATAAAAGAATGACCTAATATAATTATTATTACATATTAGATATTATTATACTTTTAATATAAGCAAGGATATGTAAATGTAATTAAATTTTTAAAAAATTTTGTAGTGGAAGAGATTTTTTTTTCAGAAAAAGGAAAATCATTTGGGGTATTCAGGTCTTTACTCCTTTTACCCTAGTTCCTGGATGTAACGAGTCAAGCATTCACTATGTCTGGGTCTCTATTTTTCGTTATTGTTATTGTTTTATGTTTTTCAATTTGTTCTGTCCTCTTGGTCAAAAATGCGTGAAGTCAATGAAACACGCTTGCTTTCTCTCTCTCTCTCCCTTTCTTTGCCTTCGATCCCCCTGAGAAAGTCAAATTCGTTGTTCTTATCCAATGTCTAAATGCAATATATGTATGATTCAACCACAAACATATGTTGAGTTAACAATAGCAGCTCTCTGCATACTTCTGCCCCGATATCTTGCTCTTAACTTAGCTCCATCTTTACTTCATTTCCTCTCTCTTTTCTTGGTTGATTTCATTAAACACTTCTCTACCACATTTTCAAGAGATTGAGCACTTCCGGAAGTGCTGTCATCATGTCTGATACTGATAAGCCTCGTTCCCTGGAGCAGACTCCGACATGGGCTGTTGCAACGGTCTGCTTTGTGTTGCTTTCCATCTCCATTGTCATTGAACATCTTATTCACATCATTGGAAAGGTATGTCCATCTATGGAAATGGTCTGAATTTGGTTTATGCTGGGGTACACGACACATGCTCAAAATGTTTCATATATTGACTAAAGAATGGCATGTTTAAACCTGATTAAATCACTCTGGTAGTGGAGTTTAAGTCTCTAAGGTTCTTTTTAGTTTGACTTGCCCCATGTACAGTTTTATATGAAGCCACGGAAGTGAACATTTGGATCAATGTAGTAAATTTTCCCTGATTATGTTTTCCATCATAGTTTTTGCAAAGAAAGAACAAACCAGCTCTAGTGGAAGCGCTTGAGAAGGTTAAAGCAGGTATGACCCATGTTTGATCAAAATCATTTGTTGTGCCAATTTTGACGTAGCGTAAGCTCATCATCCAAAAACTAATCCATTCTGTGATGTTGTTTCCTGCAGAGCTCATGCTTATGGGATTCATATCCTTGCTCCTAACTGTATTCCAAGGACCTATCTCTGATATATGTATATCTGAGAGGGTAGCATCCAGTTGGCATCCATGCGGTAAAGAAGAGAGGAGTAAAAAAGCAACTGGGAAAGATTCGAATGATAATCTTCGGAGACTTCTGCAGTTCTTAGATTCAGATCCAATTCCTAGGCGTAGTTTGGCAACCTCTAAATATGACAAATGCTCTGAAAGGGTAAGAACTTGTTGATTTTTTAATTTTGGAACGTTTAGTGGTTCTTCGAGGTGGTTAAAGCACATCTTGAAGTTTGGTAAACAACTCGCTTGAGATACAATTTTCAAAATCTATTATGATCCTTGAAGTTTCTACACTAAGATTTTGTAACGAGGAGTGTGCAACTGTTTTCAGGGCAAAGTTGCGTTTGTGTCAGCATATGGTATCCACCAGCTTCACATATTCATCTTTGTGTTAGCAATTACACATGTTCTGTACTGCATAATTACCTATGCTTTCGGAAGTTTCAAGGTACTGATCTGTTTCTACTCCTTTAAATGACCTCTCCTGTCTCTATGATTCCTCTTCTTTTACTTGATGTTTTCACCTTGATTAATATATGTCAAATAATTTGCTGGGATTTCCAGATGAGAAAGTGGAAGCAGTGGGAGGACGAGACAAAGACAATTGAATATCAGTACCACAATGGTAAGTTGTCATTACTTGCAAATTAATTCCGTTTTTCCTTGGTCTAATGACTTCCTAGTTTTTCCGACAACAAAATAAACTGCTTTTTCTTCTTCTACTGATTCTTGGATGACTCTTATCCTGCAGATCCCGAGAGGTTTAGGTTTGCAAGGGACACATCATTTGGGAGGAGGCATTTGAAATTATGGAGTCGATCACCCATTTTGCTTTGGATTGTAAGTACCAGACTACAGATAGATGGAAAGATGCTCCTAAATTGTGATTATAAGATTCTAAGGAAAACTCTGCTTTGGTCTGGAACAGCAATAAGACAAGAATACTACTCACTTGTGGTTGTGTTATGTTAACCAGAATTGTTTTGCTGGAAACATATTAGTCATGTCTCTCTTTTTGGACCTCAATTCTCAGGTGTGTTTCTTCAGACAATTCTTTGGATCAGTTAACAAGGTTGATTACCTGACATTAAGACACGGGTTTATCATGGTGAGTATAATGCATATATTTCATCACAAGGCAAATACTGACATTGTATATGAAAGGAAAAATCTCACTGAGATTCGCCGTGATACGTTGTTTCAGGCACATTTGGCTCCCGGAAGTGAAAGAACATTTGACTTCCAAAAGTACATCAAAAGATCACTTGAAGAGGATTTTAAAGTAGTGGTCGGAATCAGGTTTGTTTTGCTTTTATCCAAATACTTAATAGATCAATTCATTATCCATTTTTGGGGGTCTAACATCATCCTGTATATGCAGTCCGGTCATATGGTTCATTGCAGTACTATTCCTGCTGTCCAATACATATGGTAAGTTTTCTGGTGAATTCTCAGATGATACTTGCAAGTGTATAGTTCACGGACTAACATCTGTCTACCTTTTTTATTCCGACAGGATGGTATGCTTATCTATGGCTACCATTTATCCCCTTAATTGTAAGCATCGAGTCATGAATCCTTTTTTTATCTGAATGCATTATATGGTGAGATTCAAGAGCTCATATCTCCGATTCATACCTTTCAGGTAATCTTAGTTGTGGGGACTAAGCTCCAAGTGATCATAACGCAACTAGGGCTGAGGATTCAAGATAGAGGAGATGTGGTTAAGGGTGCCCCAGTGGTCCAACCAGGCGATGATCTCTTCTGGTTTGGACGCCCACGCCTCATTCTCTTCTTAATCCATTTGGTTCTCTTTCAGGTACAGACATATCTCATTTTCTTTGTTTCATTCCATTTACGAACATTGGCTCTTTAACCTAATAGTTTATATGTTCTCTTTGCAACTGCAGAATGCGTTTCAAATAGCTTTCTTCATATGGAGTGTGGTAAGCAACTGCCAACTGTCCTCTGAATTCTTAGATCATAATATATAATTTATTTCTCTCATAGCGTTTTGCCTACTTCAAAAGCTCGCATGAGCTGTTGAATCCAGCTCTAGAACTAGATATTTTCGCTATGTGAAATGCAATGAGAACTTTACTAACTTTATGTTTTCTCTCCGTTTTGCAGTACGAATTTTCCATAAATTCATGCTTCCATAAAAAAACCGCAGATATTGTCATTAGAATCACGATGGGGTGAGTTTTCTCGTAACTTTATGAAATCTGCTTCAAGATAAATACAAACATTCCTGACAAAAGCAACATGGATCTTTTCAGGGTGATCATACAGTTTTTGTGTAGTTACGTGACAATGCCTCTCTATGCTTTAGTGACACAGGTGAGGAACTGGATGAGATTAGATAAATATAGAAAGAGACAAATTTGATTAATGTGCAAAATTAAGAAACTAGCATTATACTTGATTACAAATTGACATTTTCCTCTGGTGATCCTATAGATGGGCTCTTCCATGAGACCAACTGTGTTTAACGACCGTGTGGCTACAGCACTTAAAAACTGGCGCAAAACGGCTAGAAAGCACACCAAGCACGGCAAACATTCCGAGTCTCACACGCCAACGTCAAGCAGACCAGCAACTCCCACATACGGCATGTCCCCGGTTCATCTCTTGCAAAACTACCGAAGTAGTACAGCTCCTACCAGCTTACAAGCTTCTCCGAGGAACCTCAACTATGAAACTGATCATTGGGACCCTGAAGCAGTGAATTCTGTACATGACATTGAAAACTATGAGCTTCAACAAACTGAAAGTCCTGAGTACAGAGAGCAAAACATTCCAATTCAAGATACAAGTTCCATGGCCCTCCCTCGAGCCCCTAGTTCCATTCGTACTCAACACGAAGTAAACATCAATGTGGCTGACTTCACTTTTAGAAAACAAAATGATTGATTAATAATGATACACGGGTTATGACTTATAAGCTGTAAATTTCAATGGGTAATATTTCTTGTCCATGAGAAACTAGAAAGCATGTATTCTTTTCTCGGACAGTAATGGATCGTAGAGGAGCCATAATGCAATATAGGCTGGCTGGGATTATCTGAGTCATGGAATGACCGGTGCTATAATTTTATTTTTCTCTCTTAGCTTTCATGCTTTATCACTTCTGAATGTACTTTACAATTCTGCTTTAAATTTTGAAAAGCTAGTTTCTGCAAATTAGGTTACACCTATGATTATCATCCTTACTTTATTCTTCTGATTACAAGTAAAACTGGTTCCTGCATAATGATTACGCATACACTGAAGTTGGTCAAGCCCAAATGTAGCTCTAGGTAGAAGGAAATTTGAAAGTAATGTAAGAGGGTAAGTCCAATTCTTAAGGAATAGAACAAATAATCATCGAACCAAATTCAACTCTTTCTTTGTTTCTATTTAGTAAAAATCCTTATTTTAACTTTGAATTTATTAATCAAATTAGTATAGAGCAAATAAGAGTCTATCATACAAGAAAAGTTTGATTTACCAAATTAGTTTATATGTCAAAGTTCATTATAATATACTTCCAACTAGCAAGATTCCAATGAGACAATATCAACTTTTGATCAAAAAAATCATTTTAAAGAAAGACGCTTTTATAAATCTAAAATGCGAAATTAAAACAACTTTGATAAAAAGTTAAAGAGTCACAAAGTTAATGACAAGCCAAACACATTTCATCTCGATTTTCTCACTAACTATTTCTATCATTCACGTAAACATGAAATAATAATCGAATTGGTGTAACTACATGGTAAATTATCATTTCGTTAATCAATGTTCATCCATTTGATTATGGTTATAATCATCAAATGGAGTAATCTAAAGTCACTTTAAAGTATGCATATATAAAATCAACAATTTTTCATATTCAACCTGAATTTTCATCAACTATAAAATCAATTTAAGTAGATATTTCAATATCTAATTTGCTTCCTAAATTGAGATTTCACAACCAAGAATAAAGCACTTAATACTTCATTCAAGTACAAAAATCTGGACAAATCTTTATAATTTTGAGTTGGACGCTCCTGTTTCATCTTTTACTACTTTTAAAGTTACCCTAAGTTGTCAATTACACATCTAATTCAATTAAGACACATATCTTAACATAATTCAACTATTAAAACGACCTTTCTATAAACTAACAAACTATTAAAGAAAAAAATTCCAGATTTACCATAATGCATATTAATCATGTTTTTAATAAATATTTTCATATGAAATATCCAATACATGGTTCTTTTGTGTTAAATACATTAAGCTATGCTATTTTTAAGTTAAGACGAGATGAAGCATACATAATACAACTCAAATGAAGATTTGGAAAGCTTAGATGAAATCTACATCAAAGCATGAAATCAACGTAAATTTGGTCATTCTTTTTTGTTAAATACAATAAGCTATGCTATTTTTCAAGTTAAGACAAGATTAAACATACATAATACAGCTCAAATAAAGATTTGGAAAACTTAGATGAAATATGTATCAAAGCATGAAATCAACATAAATTTGATCATTCTTCATTTCAACTCCTCATTTTATTGAGAATCAAACATTATATTCAAGTTTGAACCTTAATGAAAGTAATTAACAACAAGTTAAGTTTGCATGTTTCAAATCAACTAATAGTGATATAGAAATGAACATCCAATTGATTATTAAAAGCATGACTCCAGTTTACAAAATAGGATTAATGATCCTATTTTGACTATGTTAAATATAATACTTGTAATCATGCCTCAAAAGAATATTATTTCAACTAATTAGGTTGTTCATATTCACCTCATATATAAGATTAGCTTTACCAATGATTTGAAATGAGGAAAATCTGAAACCAAAAAAATTCAAAATGATGAAACCTTTGAATTTATTTAATGTTTAAATCAAGTCTATAAATCAAAGAAATAAAACATAAAACTAGTCTAATATTCACAAATGAACAAGTATGTTTCAAATTTTAGTTTAGTTATGCAATTTTGACATATCTAAAATATTTAACATGTTGAACATTGATAACTAACCAGCTAGTTCCTACTTGTTCCTATTCACTCTTAGAAATTGAACCATCTCAATTTTAACATCAAAACACGTTAAGTACAAGGAGTCACAATCAACAATCAAACTTTGTCCAATGAAGGTCAAAATTCCAGCCCATGTAACTTTAAATGAATCACTAACTCTACTTATCATATTTAAATAATCAAAGATTTATCCAATGAAATAAGAACATGAATAAACACAACCAGAAATTCTAACAATTGCATACTATTAAATCATCTCGGAATAATTTGAATTAATATAGAAAAAATGACATCCTAATTACTCAAAACAACATATCTAAACTAAAATTTAACACTTAATCATAAATCAAGCATGGAGAATCAGAAATTAGGGTAATGAGGGTTTAGAAAAATTAATTGACATGCTCCAACTTGACAGACCTCGGATAGCCCCTTCTCAAATTGGAAAATCCCTCCACCAATCTTAAACTAAATAAGTGGCAATTGGTTCCCTTTCACCCCAAACACTTCTTGGAATGCTTCCTTGCTTCCACCTGCTGGGAAATTGGGACAATATTCCATCTCAACCACAATAGAATAATTACAAAATCTTTTAGTATTTTGATATCTTGAAAATTAATATCACTTTAATTCTATAAAATGATTAATAACTAAATCATAATAAAGCATGAATGTTAATTTTTACCTTATTCTAAAGCTTGATTATATTCTCGTTGTATCCTTCAAACTGTTTTTGAAATTGATCCATCTCAACCACTGTAGCCACACAAGAGTCCAACCTCTAATGATGTCCATAGAATAGGTAGAGAGAACTTCGTAACTCTTACTAGGAGAGTTAAGTTAGAAGTGCTAGCTTCATTAGAGCTTAAACCTATTTATAATAACTTCTAGTCTTTTAGTAATTTAATTAAAAATAAATTCTAATTTCAATTAAACTTTAATTAGATTTACAAATAATTCTAATTAAATACCAATTATGCCCAAATAAGATCCAATATCTTATATTGATCCTTATTTATTAAATATCTCATATTTAATCATAAAGTTTCTAAAATTTGACAATCAAATCCAATTTGATTAAAATGTTTTTTCTCTCTTCAACCTGTTCGTTATGTAAGACTCATTAAGTTTCTAAATATGTTGGTAATGAATATAAATTATAATTATAATTCAAAATTAGAATTGGATAAATTAAAATCGCATTTAATTTATGTTTATTCTCCAATTAAATAATTTATAATCAAAGATTAAGATTGACATCTAGCAACATATCATGATCACCTAAATATTTAGGAATATCAAAGTGTTTTGACTAATCTTTTCTTGCATCATTTTTCTGTATAATTCAATTCTTTCATCATACAATTTTCCAATTATACATTGAGCACGAGATTAGTGTCTAATCTATTTTGAATTTAATTATATTAGTTCTCTGCCATTAGCTAATGATTCAATTAATGACATTTGTAAACTAATTATATAATGTCATTCCACCTTGGCCAAGGATTTCCCAAATCAATATTAATCGAAAACAACAAAATATTCTCCATAATTACTTTAGGATTACCTGATTACCTGTATATAGTTTATATTGCATGATAGATGCTTATTTGAATACAATTATATACCTATATTTAATGTGATTTGCTTAATATTTACTAGTTTTATAGTATTTGTAGTACTTAATTCGCTCCAAGTACATTTGTAGGTGATAATTGCCTTCTCGAACCAAAAGGAGAAGAATTCGAATGAAATCGTGGCATGGAACTAAGAGTTAAAACAACTTGAAGATACACGATTGTATATAGTGACTATGTAAGTCTTTGTAAATGTTTGAAGATTTGAAGAATTATGTTCTGATCGTGTGAAGTAATATGCCCATGTATATTGATATACATGGTTGTGTGTGTTGCTTATGTAAGTCTCTGTGCTTGTGTGAAATCACAAATTCAGATATTTTTGGAGATATATGGTCACTTATACACCTTATGTAAGTTGACCGTGTATAACCCAGAAATCCTAATTTTTACTATAAAAAGATGTGAACGGAGACAAAATAAAGGGAGCCGATTTTTAAAATTTTAAGTCAAAAGACACATAGAGAGGCAACAATTCTGATCAAGGGATGAGGAAAACAGAATAATAAATCAAACAATTTGATAGATAATAACATCCAACTAGTTTTGTAAGAAGATGCATTAAAAGAAAAAGGGGGATTTAGAATTATGATTTCTTTATTTTTATTATTTCTTTTGTATATTTATCTTTAGTTTTGTTTTCTATGAATAGAACTAAATTTGGTCAGTACCTAGGTGTGATGAACCCTAAGTTGTGATAACAATATGATTTGATCTTTTGTTTAAAGCTATTTTATTAATTGGTTTATTATAATTCAATTATGCATTTTATTCTTATTTTAATATATTTGGAATATTAGTTCATGATTTGATTTCATACGGTTGAGATTGAGAAATCCTCTTGTATGAATAGATCATAATTGGAAGGAGTTGCATGCAAACTTACAGATAAGTCAACATAAATCCTCTGGATTAGGATGAAACCTAATAGTAAAATTGATAAATCAACAATGCATCCTAGGGGTTTTAACTAGAAAGATTTTTGTTGATCAAATGATGAATTAGTTGTTAGTAGTCTTGAGAAAGATATTAACATAAGATAAGAGTTTTCTTGGTCCAATAGTTAACAATATAATTGCATAATAAAGTGTTAATATTTAGGGATTCTTAGGGGGATTTGATCACAGGTTTACGTGTGCTAAGTTTTACTATTTAAACCTCGATAATACCATAAGTGCACAGGACGTTGCATAGTACCTAAGGTATCGATCCCACGAGGGGGCTTAATCTAGTCCCATAATCTAAGGTCGCAACTAAATCGCAACAATCTAAAATAAACAATAAATGCAAAAAATTAATCAATCAATAATCAATTACGATAATTAAATTTCGAAAATAATAAAAAATAGCCAATCACACAACCCAATCTAAAATCAACCCAGAAACTACCAATTGAGAGAAAGGGGGTTTTAATCCAAAATTAATGAAAATCTAATCAATTATGCAATTACCGAATTATTGGGTCTAGACGGTCTTAGAGTGGATTACTCTCTCTCGAGTTATAATCTTTAAACCCTAATTAATAATCCATAATTTAAATTATGGAATTGTGATCTCTTTAAGCCTTAAATTAATAATCCATAATTTAAATTATGAAATTGTGATCTCTCGACTCACAATTAACCTAAAACCTAAATTAGTTCTAAATTGTCTAATAACCTACCAGAAACTTATGCTCGATCTCTCGTTACATGATTTCACAGGTTTGATTCAATTCTTATCTATCAAATTACCTAACTCTCGTTAGCCCAATTTGATGATATTCACTCAGCTCACCCTCTCAATTTATTTTCAAATTATTAAGAGCAGATATTGAATCACAAATAACTCAAATAAAAATGCAATAAATCAAATTTCATAAAAATCAAAGACAAAATCCCAAAGGTGAGTTTAAACAATAATCAATATTTGACATAACCTATTCTCAACAATTATCTCAATGTCATAAATCAATAAAACTGAAGTAAATTGGAAAATATGCTTGGAACGGATCAATGGAGGCAACGACAACGGGAAACTACCTATTCCTAGAAGTACTTCGCGTCAAACTTCATCTCCGTGTCTCTCTTCCTTCATATCCTTCCTCAAATCACTTAATAAATCACTAGGGTTTTTGAATTTTACTGATGTGAAAGTTTTGCTAAAGCTCCTCCTTCTGTCTTATAATGTTCTATTTATATCTTGGAAGCCCTAGAGCTAATTTGTGGTCGAAACGATCTGAAAAATCTCACAAAATTAGAGTTTTTGTATCAGCCCGATGTAAGCTACGATTGTGGCCCTGCCTGTCACGATCGTGGCCAACGCTTAACCCTTTCTATCATGATCATGGCCCAAAGTGCACGATCGTGGTCTGACATATAGCTCTCTGTCACGATCATGGCCCCAAATGCACAATCATAGCTAGCTTATCAGCTTGCCTCTTTCTATCACGATCATGTGCCATGATCATGAGCCGTTTTTTTAGCTTGAAACTCTTCAAAACTTCTTGATTCTTAGCCGTTTACCCTGAAACACTAACAACCACATCAAGGTACCTAAAAAATATAACATTTAAGCTCAAAGACTCATACTAACCTATAAAAACTAACACAATTAAAACCTAAATACGCACTAAACACTCAAATTAGCACTAAGTACTTAACAAATTAAACCTAAAACACAATGCAAATCACAAAATAGGCATGTCACTGTATAGGTTAGTTTTTGGTAAACCTTGTCATTTTCCTGTGGAAATAGAACATAGAGCCTACTGGGCTATGAAGCAATTAAATATGGATTTAGTAGAGGCTAGTATCAATAGGAAACTAAAATTACAAGAGTAAGAAGAGATTGTAATGAAGCTTATGAAAATGCGAAAATTTATAAGGAAAAACTAAAGCTTTTCATTATAAAATGATTTTTAGGAAGCAGTTTTCAATACGACAAAAAATCTTCTTTATCATTCAAAACTTAAGTTATTTCCAGAAAAATTACGATCTCGCTGACTAGGACTGTTTATTGTTACTAATGTATTTTCTCATGGTGCGGTAGAAATAGACACTGTCTGAAACCATACTATGAGAACTCTCCAGTTGATAATGTGGAAGAGATAGAGCTGGTAGCCCTAATCTATCTCTGATCAGGTAAGTCAGTGAACATGTCCAGCTAATGACTTAAAAGAAGTACATTTTTGGGCAACCCAAAAATTTCGTGTTCAATTGTATTTTTATTTTTCAGTATCTATCATTTTTTTAAATTTGTTTAACTTGTTTTGTTTCAGTTCCATTCCCTTTAGTATTTTCATTTGTTAATATTTTCAATTCTAATTTTATATAAAAAAATTCTTTCCCGCTGCCCATGACATTTTTACTTCCCCACGTTCATTTATCTCTTTCTCTTATCTTTACTCACTCACAATTTCACACCCACATCTTTCCAATGAAAAACCCAATCTTTTACCCTCCTTCCCACCATAACCCACCCATTTTCTAGTCTAAATTTTTGTTGGTTTTGTGCTTTCATTTTCATGTTTTAGGACTGCAATTTCAGAACGATTGGAGCCATTCCACGCAAGAAAAGTGATTCACGCAGGTTAGCTTCACCAATCACGTCATTTGTAAATACCCAACCTCCATCAAACACCACATCTGCAGCACCAACTCCATCAATCCCTCCAATGTTCGAACCTAATCGCACTCGGAAAGGTAAGCAAATCGAGAACATAAGCTAATGGAATTCACGAAGTTGAGCTTTCACTTCTTTTCGTTGCCAGAGAACAACCAAAGATTTTAACAACTAAGCCAATGCAAAATCTACCCATGTAAGTATGTTCTTATTGACACTTTTAAAGCTTTACAAGTTCATGATTCTTTTGAGCAACTGGTTACACAAATTTGTCGGAATGTGTTTGTTAAAATTGACTACCCTGTATATGTTAAATTAGCAAGAGAATTTTACAGCACATTTCAATTTAATTCTCATGAAGAATTCGACTTATTTACTAAAGGAATTGTGGAATTTAGACTTATGGGTATGGAATTTGCATTATCTATTGCTGAATTTAACGTGGCCATCAGTTTTATATCAGCTGATGATGTTAAAAATGAACCATTTGTAAGTTCTCGTTATGATTATCATAGTGATTTTCATGCATCTGAATTATGGACTTAATGGTCCATTGACCCTCATCTATATAATGCTAGTGCATCTAAGAGTTCGTATTTAAAAAATCATGTTTTGAAAATCATACGTCCACTCTTAGCGTACAATTTTTTAAGGTATTGGGATTCTAAAAGTACGCTTTCTACGACTAAATTTTATTTTTTATAATATATGGATAGACAAATTCCTGTTAATTTGGATTTATTTGGACCCTAAAAGTATTGACATGATTGTGGCTTATTCCATAGAACTTTTGGATATGGAATGTTTGTACAGGATGGGAATGCAAAAACAATCTACTCATTTTACGTTTAAAAATTGCAAGTGTACGGGTCGTGACTTGTAATTAAAAAATAGATATCGATCCCACAGGGAGTGATACCCAAAAACCACTTAATTCATATCAAACTTTGTTTAAGAAGTGAAATTGTTTAATGGAACTAATTTGGAAAATTAAATTACAATTGAAAGACTAACACAAAGCAATAGACAATATCAAAGTGCAGAAAATTAGAATTTAAGAATCTAAAGACTAGAGATTACTTTTTCCCTATTTTGTCTCCCTCCTATTTTACTAACCAAATTATGTCTCACCTAAAATTTATGAATGTATTAACCACCCTCTCTTAAGGTGTAATTAATTGTCCCTAATCAAATTAAATGGAATCAATTGAACGGTTGAGAATCAATTGAACGCTCTCTCAACCTACCCAATCACTCCACCAATTTCATTAGTTATTAAATTATCCTATAGGTGATCAATTGAATTAGCCGAGATCTCTCTTCTAACTAATCAATCAATGTGATGATTGTAAGTCTATAGGTTGCCAACTCTCGTTGTAAAATCCTGCACAAATAACCTTGCTCACTCTCTCAATTTATTGCAAGATAGAAATAAAATCAACAATCATCAAATACATTTTCATTCAATTCAATAAAATAGGAGTTTAACAAAAATAGTTCAAAAGCAATCCCTAAAAACAAATCAGCCAATCATAGTCTCCATAACATCATCGACACTTAAAGATTCCATTCTACATAGATTAGAAGAGATAAAATTGACAAAAAATTGAATAAAGAAACTCCTCACCTTCTTTGCCAAAATCTGGAAATTTTGTTGTTGATGTGTTATTTTCCCAATCTTGATGATAATCGTTGACTTTAATCCTTCCTCAAGACTCAAAACTTATGTTCTTTCCCAAGAAGGCTCTTTTCTACTAAGGGGTTTCGTCCTCCTTAACCATGGAGACTTAATTTTATTTTAATAGTATAGAAACCCTAAGTTTTAATGAAGCCCCTCATAATGTCTCGGATTATAGTTCCCACAACCATAGAGGCTTAATTTTATTTTAATAGTATAGAAACCCTAAGTTTTAATAAAGCCCCTCATAATGTCTCAGATTATAGTTCCCACGATCGTGGGAATTGGCATGATTCCAATGATCGTGGGATTTTTCCATATAATGTTCTCTCTTCTCTTAATCTCCAAGTTGCTCAATCTCCCTTCCTACATAAAAATAATCAATTATTACCCTAAATTAACATAAAAATAAAAGAACAAAAATGAAAATCAAACTAGACGAAAACATACAAAATGAATCTGAGGGTGTGAAAATTTTAAAGAATAATTGAAAGAAGACAGGAGAGGGAAACTTAAATTTTCCTCTGGAAGGGATTCTCACGATTGTGGGATTACTCTCCAAAAAGTTTTTAGAGAGATTTCCCACAATCGCGGAAATCACCTCCATTCCCATGATCGTGGGTTTTCTCTCCAGAAATTTTCTGGAGGGATTTTCCACGATTATGATGGGGTAAGTCTTCTTCCACTTCTAAACCTTCATCCAAGCTTAGTATTAGTTCTCTATGATCCCACAAAATACAAACACGTTAAATTAATATTATCAAAAAGAGTTTCGAAAGGAAAACAAGTTGAAATTCAAACAAAACCAAATTAACATCAACCAAACTCAATTCAAGCATGATCATAACTAAAGAACCACACAAATAAATAAAAAAACAATCAAAAGGAAGTAAGATTCCATAGGTTGCCTCCCATGTAGTGCTTCTTTTAATGTCTGTAGCTCGACTCTCCTTTTTGCTTAAGGCGTTTCAAATGATTGGTACAGTGGCAATGCAGAAGCTGGTCTCAAACTTCGTATATGAGCCACCTCAGTCTAGACTCCACCTTCCTTGTGGTTTTCCTTCCTACACCTTCTCTTGCATGATTGTTTCTTCTTGGATGCGTTCCTAGGGTCCTCAATATCTTCCCATCCTCCTTAGGGTTCAGGTTCCTTGATGTCTGTTGGGAGTAAGGGATAACGATAGTCTTCTTGAGTACCTTGAAAGTTAATTGCTCCTTTCCAACTCTCAGTGTTAATTCTTCCCCATCCATATCAATTATGGAATGTGAAGTAGCCAGAAATGGTCGCCTAAGAACCATCGAGGTTTTAGTGTCTTCTCCAATATCCAGTATGTAGAAATCTATAGGGAAGATAAATTTATCAATCTGTATCTGCACATTCTTGATGGTCCCCTTCGGCAAGTGTGCCATTCTATTGGCCATTTTCACCAATATTTTAATGGACTCTAGCTCTCCTAAGCCCAACTTCTGACTAAATGTGTAGGGCATCATATTTATACTAGCTCCTAAATTTGAAAAAGCCCTAGCTATCTTAACTTCATTTATACTACATAGAATGAAGAAGTCCCTTGAGTCTTCATTCTTTTGTGCTATGTGTGGACTTCCTTCTGATATGTGCTATTTGACCTCTTTCTTCACTAGTTCCTTTAACATGAGCTTTGTTTAGAGTTGATTTGTTATATCCATCATCATGCTTAACCCAACCTCCTTAGAATTCCTCACTACCCCACTTGAAGATGACTTCCGCTGAGCAAAAATATGATATGGTAGTCCAAGTTAAAGTTCCCTTATCAGCTTGCTTACTAGTTCACTTAGAAGGACTTCCAAAATTGTCCTTCCTTCTCTCTTGTCTCTGTCTTTCTCCTCATGTTCACTTTCCTTTTTCTCTGTCCGAGTGATGGCCATGATTCTTTCCTTCGGGTTGACTTCGGTGTTGCTCAGTAGGTTACCTGCATTTCTAGAAGATAAAGCGTTAGCGAGTTGACCTACCTAAACCTCCATATTATGAATGGATGAGGCATGGTTCTTCACAATTTGGTCAAACTTTGTTTCCATTCTCTTCTAACTTTCCTCTTTGCTAGCAAACATCCTCTACTGATTCTTCTCTTGATCTGCCAGTTTAGACCCCAAAACCTCCATCATCTTGTCCATCTTGCTCTTTATCGATCTGATTTGGTCTTGTTAGAATCCCAGAGGTCTTTATGGTCTCACTTGGCCACCTGCATTATTATTGCTCTAATAAAAATTCGGGTGGTTTTTGCACCCGAGATTATAAGTATTGGAATAAGAATTATTACCTCGCTGTAGTTGGCCCAACTAACTTATCTGGTTGGTACCACCGACTCCTAATAGAAAACATGCAGCTGAGCTGTGGTTATTCTACCTGCACAACTCATATTGCACTTGCATCGCCTTCGCTATAAAGGTAAACGCTCCTTGCATGTTATTCGGCTGCTTCGTAAAAGCCGTAATTTGAGCCTACAAGCAATAACATAGTCAATGGGTATCATACCCTTTTTATCTTTCTTCCCCTGTCTGCTCCTCTCGCTAGACCACATGCAGCTGTTGCTCGTCAACTCCTTCAAAAGATTATAAGTTGCTTCCACAGTCTTCCTCATCAATAAACCTCCGAGGGCAGCATCAATAGCTCCTCTCATACTCGGATTCACTCCATTATAGAATGTTTGTAGCAGGAACTCCCTCGGAAGGTTATGATGGGGACAACTTCTTTGCCATTCTTTAATTCTCTTCCAAGCTTCATAGAGAGATTCTCAATCATTCTACTGGAAACTTGTAATCTCCTTGATAATCCTCGTAGTCTTCGTCAACAGAAAGTACTTCATGAGGAATGCTTAGAGAAGTTGCTCCCAAGTTGTAATCTATCTCGAATTCAGCGAATTGTACCACGCCTTAGCTCGATCTTTCAACGTAAAAGAAAAAAACCTCAGCTTCACTGCGTCATCGGACATTCCGTTGAATCGGAAAGTATCGCAGATCTCCAAATAATTGTCGAAGTGAGCATTCAGATCCTCATTAGATAGCTCGTAAAATTGCACGCTATTTTATAAAATGTTGAGGAGTGCCAGATTTATCTTGAAATTGTTCGCTTGAACCACCGGTCTCGCAAGTCCTTGAGGACTAAATCCTGGTCTCACGAAATCCATCAACGTCCTCTCTAGTCCTCCTTGTTCACCTTCTTCAGCCATATCTTATTGTGAAAAAGTTAAACAATTTACCCTTCTTAATTCTCTTTCGTGCCTTTTGATTTTGGGAAATTCATCTTTACTAACTTCTTTCGTTCTTCATGTGCTCCTTGTGTTCATGCACCTGCAATTGCACAAGGAAAAGTATCAAAAATCTTAAATCAAAGCAATCTAAATTAAATAAGATGCTAAATTATCTATCCCCAATAACGGCGCCAAAAACTTGTTGAATGAAAAAACAATTTACTCATTTTATACTTAAAAACTACAAATGTATAGATTGTGACTTGTAGTTAAAAAGCAGATATCGATCTTACATAGATTGATAGCCAAAAACCACTTAATTCAGATCAAACATTGTTTAAGAAGTGAAATTATTTAATGAAACTAATCTGAAAAATTAAATTAAAATTGAAAGACTAACACAAAGTAATAGACAATACCAAAGTGCAGAAAATTAGAATTCAAGAATCTAAAGACTAGAGCTTACTTTTTCCCTATTTTATCTACCTCCTATTTTATTAATTGAATTATGTCTCACCTAATATTTCCTAATATATTAACTACCCTCTCCTAATGTATAATTAATTGTCCCTAATCAAATTAAATGGAATCAATTGAACGATCTCTTAACCTACCCAATCACTCCACCAATTTCACTAGTTATTAAACTATCCTATAGGTGATTAATTGAATTAGCCGAGATTTCTCTTCTAACTAATCAATCAATGTGATGATTGTAATTATATAGGTTGCCAACTCTCGTTGTACAATCCTACATAAATAACCTTGCTCACTTTCTCGATTTATTGCAAGATAGAAAGAAAATCAACAATCATTAAAGACATTTTCTTTCAATTCAATAAAATAGGAGTTTAACAAAATAATTCAAAAGCAATCCCTAAAAACAAATTAGCCAATCATGGTCTCCATAACATCATTAACACTCAAAGATTCCATTCTACAAAGATTAGAAGAGATAAAATTGACAAAAAATTGAATAAAGAAACTCCTTCTCTTCTTTGCCAAAATCTAGAAATTTTGGTGTTGATATGCTATTTTCCCCATCTTGATAATAATCCTTGACTTCAATCCTTCCTCAAGACTCAAAACTTGTGTTCTTCACTCAAGGAGGCTCTTTTCTACCAATGGGTTTCATCCTCCTTAACCATGGAGCCTTAATTTTCTTTTAATAGTCCAGAAAGCCTAAGTTTTAATAAAGGCCCACATAATGTCTCGGATTATAGTTCCCAAGATCGTGGGAATTGGCATGATTCCCACGGTCGTGGGATTTTGCCACAGAATGTTCTCTCTTCTTTTCTCCTCTTTGATCTTTAGCACAATCTCCAAGTTGCTCAATCTTCCTTCCTATATAAAAATAATCAATTCTTACCCTAAATTAACATCAAACATAAAAAAACAACAATGAAAATCAAACTAAATGAAAATGTACAAAATGAATCCTAAACTACATCAATAATCAACAATTATGCAAGAAACACATGTCAATTACTTAGAAAAAGTAGAATAATGCACAACTATCAGGAATCATAGACATGACTCATGGAAGGATATCCTTCACTAATCCGAGTCCAGCTATCCCTACCAACCTATGTTCAGTCACAAGGAATCGGGTTGTCACAGATACATCGAATAGTAGCCAACCTCCTTAAGTCAATTTGGATGCTTATTTAACTTGACTTGAATGCCAGATGTACCGAATGGAGCACAATTTGATGGCATATTGGGTACATTAAGGATTCCAACATCCTCACCCACTAACCCCATGATTTCAGCGCTCAACTAATATAAAAACTTTCTTTTATCTCTTCTTTTATCTTATGTCATTACATTGGGGATAATGTATAAATTAGGTGTGTTGGGTGAGGTATGTTCCATATAACTAACAGTTAGGAATCTTTGCTGAAAATTTTTGAATGATTATTGACTTGTTTGTAATTGATTAACTAACTTTGACACTTTCTAGACTTCCATTTTTAATGACTTAAGTAGTGCATATAACTTGAGTTAAATTTATTTTAGGACAATAAATGTCATTTAGTTAAGAAATACAAATGTATACACATAGTCAAGTTTTGGCAATCATATGATTAAATATAGTGTATAATTATGGCGAACTGCATTAACCTGTGAGTTTTTGGGGCTAAAAGATTCTATATGAATTTGTATTTCTTTGATGCGTGATTATCTTCTAAGGTGAATTTTTCTCTATAACTTGCTTGGAATCGATTTGAGACTATATATATACATGTGTGCAAAGAAAATGATAAAGGCCATCTTTGTTTTTATCTTAAAAAGCCAACCTAACTCAATATCCTTTGTTAAACTTTTTGAGATAAACCTTTTTTCTTGATAAACCCACAATAAACAACTAAAACCTCTCATATCTTCACTCATCATAAATGTAAGTAGGCATTCTATATAATAACTCGTTTCTCCATACTTAGGGATAAAACCTGAGACTATTACATATGAGAAATAGTGTTGAGAAATTAGGAAATGCATTTGATACTCAAGCGTAACATTATCATACACACACGTGAATTATAATTTTTGTACACATTTCAAATACTATATATGCACTCAATTGACATTTTTTAGGGTATGAACGACTTAAAATAGCTATGATGTGAATTGTGAATTTTTATGTCTTAAAAGTTGGTTGATGAATTATAATTGGTGATTTAGAATTTATTAGTTATAATTGAGATATTTATAAATTTATGTGTATTTTTGGACTAGGAAAAATGTCAAATGGCAAGAAAAATTGATTTGTGGTAGTAGAAATAAATGACAAATGGTAGTAGAAATAATTAACAAGTGGTATAGAAAATTGAGTGATAATTGGTTTAGAAATTTTGGGACAAATGGACTAGTTATTAATGATATGAGATATAATAATTGAAGACATTAGCAGTGTTAATGAAGTGGTAAGTGTCATGACATGTGTCATGATACTTACCAAGCATTTTTCACCTTGCTTTTTAAACCTATCCTACAACATATTCATTTGAAAGACCTTCTTCATTGTCTTTCATTTTATTACAAGCTTTCATCTTCTTCATTTTCTCTCTTCTTCACTCACAACCATCTCACTCTCACCCTCATCATATTGAGTTCTTGCTATCCTACACTAGCCACTTCAAGATCTTTGTTATCTCTTCATCTTATTACTAAGAAAACCTAATCTTTCCTCCTTGAAAGTTGATGATTGTGTAGTAAGGAGAAGCTAGGGTTATATGATGATTTGAGGAAACTTTGGTGCTAAAATAAGCAAGTATATTAATGATCTTTATGGTTTGTTTTAAGAGAAACATTTTGATGATAGTTAGAGATAGATTGAAAGTGTTAATGGAGTTGAATATATGATGAAACGTGAATGAAAAATGGGTATATTGATGTCCTGTTTTTGTGTATATGATGAGTAATAATTTATAAATTGTTATAGGGATATTTTAGAGATAGAGTGATCATGAAAATGGTGATGAATGAGTGTTGAACATTGATGAAGAAATGTGTAGGTTTATGTTTTATTTTTGTATGATTAATGAACCATAGGTTATGAGTTGTCTTATGAATGGTATTGAGATAAAATTGAGGTTAGAATGAAGAGGAAATGATGTAGAAACGATGAACTATGCATAAGATGTATTGGATATAGTATGGAAAGGTTAAAATCTGGAAAATTTGAAGTGAATGGTTAATGAATCAAATGATTAGATTTTTATGAGGTTTAATGCAACCAAAATGGTAGTTAGATTAGCATGAAATGAAGTTGCATAAAAGAACGGGAATTCTAGAAAATTTGAAATGTTGGTGATGTTTCTAAGTAGGTGAAATTTATGGAGAAATGAAGGAAGAAAGGCAGAGCACAATCATGGCCTGGTTATTTGGGTTCTGTCACGATTATGGTATAGTCCCCACGGTTGTGGCCTATTACACAATCTTCTTTCATGATCATGGGAAGGTCCACCACGATTGTGGGCTAGCATAAAAAGTGAAATGTTGTCCTTTAAGTAATGTTTGAAATAACTAATGATAAGGTACTTTCCTATGGTGCATTTAGGCTTAAATGAGGCTTGAAATGAACCTAGTTTGATGTTTGATTAGTTGATAAAGTGTTTGATATGTTTAGGTTAAGAATAGATTGATGAGATTAATGTAACTGAATTTGGAAATTTAGATTCATTAATGGAATAAAGGTGTTCTTAGGAATACTAATATGATTCAAAGGAGATGAAATATGTGGATTAAGTAAGATTAAATGAGAATTTGGATATTATGTGATCATATAATGCTAGAAAGAGGATTGGAGAATATATGATTGAAGAGTTAGAATAATCAAGTATAATTAAGGTACAAACCTAAGTGTAAGCTAGATCTATACAAGTAATAATGGTTTGAATGATCAAGACTTGATTAAGGACACATACCCAGGAATGTCATTGAGCATACATTGTAGATAACACATATATGTATGCGTATGATTGAATACTTATGTGATTCAGAAACTTAGTAATGTGTATAAATGTGTGTATTTTGCATGATTTAGAAGCTCAAATAGAATAACATCATCCAGACATTGCCAGGACATCAAGGCAATGGCTATCTAGAGCGTTCAGTGAGTAACCTAGATGTTTCTTACTAGAATTGATTGTATTTGCTTAAATTCTAATTATTGAACTGATATTTTATGTTAATGCGAAAGTTTTGAACATTGATTATTCGACGAGTTTGATAATTGAGATTGAATTGGAATTGTTCATAATTGAATGTGAATTTGAAAGAAATAAGTTTTCTCAACGAATATGTTGAAAGCAGACTTAGGTCCGATGAAAATGTGAAAATGAATATGTATACTAAATGAAAGTGATTGATTGCATATAATGTGAATTAATACATCTCTTTACATTGAAATGCATAATCAAATAAAGGAAGTTGTGATCGGAGTAGCCAGTGAAAAAAACTCATAGCTCAAAAAATGTGTATAAAGAGCCACAGGCCCACTAACAAAATGAGCCCAGTATCCACAACGGATATGTGACCATTATTAATGAGCCCGATATCTACAACAGATACAGGACAGTTAAAAAAGCTCTCAGTCACAACAAAGAAAAAATGAAAGCAAGTCACATGTACATTGCATATACAAATTGATATGTATGATCTGAATATTTGAAATGAAATGTGAAGTGATATTCTATATTTGTGATGTGATTTGACTGCGAAAAATTGAATTGGGAATTGTGTTGTGATTGATATGAGTGAGCACATCGATGATGGTTCACTCAATAAATTTGCAAAACTCATCAAAATTGCAGCGTTGATTTTCAAGTACGAGAAAGGAGACCTAACTATTAAGACACTCTAGAAGAAATATAATATTGAATTTTTTGACTCAAGAAATGGCTTAAAGGTCAATCAGCTGAGACCGTGAAGTTTAGATTGAATGTTTTTGTTTAGTTTCTCATTCCATGTAGAATATTTTGTAAAAGAGCAGTATGCTCTTAGATATTTGTGATACTGGATATATGAATATAAAGTGTAATGCTACAATGTAAATTATATTTTATGAATGAAATGAGGAGTTTGAGTTTTTGGATACTTGTGTTATATATGTATGATGCCATTAAAGTAAATGTGACTACTCTAACATGCTGCTCTCACAGGGCATATGTCAGAATGTCCTTCGGGATGTTCAGGCACGTGCCTTTTGGAGCGGGATGTTACATGCATAATGCCTTTTTGCACGGTGACTTGCATGAGGAAGTTTATATGCTTTTGCCTCTTGATTTTTTTGCTTTTCATCTTGGGCAGGTTTGTAGCTTACGTAAGTCCCTTTATAGGCTTTGTCAAGCCCCATGAAATTGGTTTGCCAAGTTAGTAAGTGCTTTGAAGCAGTTTGGTTTTACGCAGTCATATTCAAGCTATTCATTATTTACACTTCATAAGGGTCATATTTCACTTTTTGTTCTTATGTATGTGGATGACCTTATTGTTGCTGGTAATAATGTTATTGCTATTGATGATTTCAAGCATCATTTGAGTAATTGTTTTCATATGAAGGATTTAAGTCGTTTGAAATATTTTTGGGGATTGAGGTGGCTCGCAATCTCGATGGTCTCTTTCTTTGTCAACGTAAGTATGCTTTGGATATCATGGCAAAGGCTAGTGTCCTTGCCTTTAAAGCTATTGCTTTTCTGATGAGCAAAATCATAAATTAGCATTGGCATCCGGTTCATTGCTTCCTAATCCTAAAAGTTATCGTCGACTCATTGAGTGACTTATCTACCTCACTATTACACGACTAGAACTTAGTTATTCGGTGCACATTTTGGCCCAGTTTATGCAATCTCCTTGACAAGAACACTGAGATGTTGCGATCTGCATCCTTCGATATTTAAATGGTCACTCGGGCCAAGGTCTTTTCTTATAACGTGATAGTGACCTTCAACTTTATGCCTTTTATGATTTTGACTGGGCTAGTTGTCCTTTGAGCAGATGTTCTTTGACTGGTTATTTTATTATTTTGGACCATTCTCCTATTTCTTGGAAGACGAAGAAACAATATACTGCCTCCCATTCCTCAACTGAAGCTAAATATCGGGCCATGGCTACTGCCACATATGAGCTCACTTGGCTCAAGGCTCTATTGAAATTTCTTGGTGTCGATCTTCGCGCTCCTATGCATTTGTACTGTGATAATATGACAACTCTATACATCACTTTTAATTCTGTTTTCCATGAGTGCACAAAGCATATAGAAATTGGCTATCACTATGTTCGAGATCAAATTCAAACTGGTAATGTTATCATTGCTTATATGCACACCTCTCAATAATTAGTTGATATTTTTACAAAAGCTCTTAGACGTCAACAATTTCATTATCTCCTACGCAAGTTAGGCATTCGTGATCTTCATGCTCCAACTTGAGGAGGAGCAATAAGGTGTAAATATTACGTATTTGTGTAAATATGAGAATTGTATATTTATGTTGATTTGGTCAAATAGCAAACTAGATAATTCAGGAAAATATTTCACAATATCCATGTATAGTTAGCGAGATTTTAGTGTTTACATAGCTGGAAAACTCTTTCATGTATTTTGTATATATTATACTATATGAGCAATAAGAAACAGAGCATTCACCCACAATTTTGTTATAATAGATTAAACTAAAGCATTAAAGCATATAAGCAAAGAAAAATACTAGTGAAAAATATATAAAATTTACCTACATCAATAATCCTCTCAACAACTACATATTAACATCCTCTTGCATTTACAAGAGATAGATTCGAATGATAGGTCCCGACAAGTTGAGTTATCATCCACTGCTATCTTTTGTACGAAAGGTACCTTAAATTTTATTTTTAAAAGAAAATAATAGATCACGCATTCTTGAAATATGTTAAAGTTAAAGAAAAATCACAATAGTCACTTCTCTTACATATTTATTTTAAATAAAAATAATATTTATTTTAAATGAGATTAATAAATGTAAATATTATTACATTTTAATATAAATAATAATATTTAAATAAAAAACAATAAAATAGATAAATCATTTTATTTGATATATATCTTTGCGACTCGTTATTCTAATCAATTCATGTCATTTAACTGATTACGTGGAATATCACATGTTTCAAAATGTCATATTAGTGAAAGCTGACTAAAAAAAAAGAAACACTTATGTTGGACATTTAATAAAATATATAGGCTTCTCGTTAAAAATTTAAAGGACAAAAGATTATGATAGGAATTTCTAAAAAATATATATGGCCTTTTAAAATATAAAGAAATACCTTTAAGAATATCAAAGAACCAAAAAATAAATGGGAAAAACTTAGATTAATATATAAATTTTTTTATAAAATGAAGCATTACCTACAAAAGTACTGAAAAAATTATTGTGAAATTAAAGAAAAAACAACTCTTTTACCTACAACTTAAGGGGTGCTTGTTTGGGGGTATGAAAAAAGAGGTATGGGTATGGAATGAAAATTGATGTTTAGTATGAACCTATCATTAAAGACCTAAGAGTTTCATTCCTAGTTTTGGGCAATCCTCCATTCCTCTTATAATCTAGAAGAATAGAAAAGAGGAATGAGAGTGATTGGTATGTTTTTAATTTTTTATATATAGAGGATAAATAAAAGGTATAATTATGAGCCAAATAACTTTATAAGTAAAGCTTTAATTTCAATAATCAAATTTATGGTGAAATTAATTAAATAATTAATTACACTATAATTAATTAAAATATTGTAATTAATTAATTAATTAAAATATAATTATTAATTAA
>JAOTAY010000008.1:29344487-29372619 GCA_025629805.1 Erythroxylum baracoense | reverse complement strand
TCTCCGTTTTCTTGTCCTCTGGTTTTGGAAGGAACAAAAATTTTATGTCTCTGTCTCCAGAGTCGGGACAGAAATTGATGGGGACAGCAAGCAAACAGGTCGGGGACAGAAATTTTCTGTCTCTGTCTTCTGTCCCCACCCACGAGGACAACCAAACGTAGAGAAAGAAAACAGGTATGGTGGGCGCGGCTTGGCTATATGAGAACTATGACCAAAAGTTGACTCCTTCCTCCATTCATTAACTCCCTCTGTCTCGCTCCAAGCGCGCACTCCTTGTGGCGTGTGTAGTCTGCTCTTTCACTTCAATGTTCAGTAGAAGAGGAACTGGACCTCTGTGTCCTCTTCAGCTTAGTCTCTTCCCATTCTGCGCTTTTCTTCTTCTTCTACCGCTTTCACTTGCTTTCGAAATTGCCGACTCAGATGGCTCTGTCTTCACCAACGCCAACGGCAGCGCCACCAACACCTCCATTTCTAAGCTTAAAGAAGGCTCCTTCGCCGATATTATCGATAAGGCTCTTGAAAAGGAGTTCACTGAGAACGAACAGAGCGAAGGTTTTTTTCTCTCTCTCTCTCTGTCTGTCTTTCTCTATTTATTCCTTCCATTCCTAGGGTTTATTTAGTCAAAGAACTGTCTATGATTTCTGCATAACTCGTTTTCGTTGATGTTGACATTTGTTCTTCTAATTAGATTGTTAGGTTAGTTGTGGAGATACAACGTCTCTTCTTTCTTCCAGTAATATGGATTACTAATGATGTACTTAGGAGTGCTTAATTATATATTCTTTGTTCGAATACTTTTCTCTCACTTTGTTTGACTCCAGTCCGGACTTGGATTTAAGATACGAGACTCATGAGAATGTCCGCTCCAAGTATACCATGTGTTACTGTCAATTCAAACCCCTTGTTATTAGATCTAGTAATTTTGCTTTATTTAAAGTCTTACCTTCAGTCTCAGAAAGGAAGCTTCACTAGGATTGTTGATCTTATATACAAATGTTGGGAATCAACTCAATTGTAGTTGATGTTAGCATTAATGGTGTTATATTGATTGTTCATTGTAGCCTCTGATTTGGAATTGTTTTGTGACGAGATTTTTTTTTTCATTGAGCTGATTTGGTGCTTCTATCAAATTTTTTATCCTATCTACCACTTGTAACGTTCTTCCAATTTTTGACTAATAATTACACCCCACTCCACTCACCAATGCGTCCAATATTTGGCAGCAACTGATTCTGGAAGCTTCAACAACAGTGTAGCAGAACAACAGGTTTCTTTGTTCCTTGGTTTTTTTAATAGATATTTTCATATCAATTGAATAGTTTTTAGCAATCCAAGAAACTGAACAGCATGTTTAGCCGTAACCATCAGTATATTTTGAGGATTGAGTTTGTGCATCTTCATGATCGTTCTTTGATTGTTACGAGTTTTATCTAATTTCATTAAGAACAAAACATACTGATTTTTTCATTTGTCATTTAGATCATGTAGAATAGGCTACATATACTTTGTTAGGATCTTTTAACTTATCAAGTCTTATTTATACATTTTTCTTTGCTCAGGCAGTTTTGGAAACTGTTGCCAGGGTGAAGCCAAAGAAAAATGAAACAAAGGAGGAGAAGTATGAACTTCTACTCTATGTCTTGTCACCTTCCTAGATATTTTGGTATTTGACTGGTCATTTAAGGCACTCATGTTTCTGTTTTTCATCTTAGGTCATTTAAGCTTCATGATGTTTTCAATTTAGACAATGAAAATAGTGTCGAAGATACCCCTACACTTATAGATAGAAAGGTAAGATTACTTCAGTAGGTACCTTTGGTGCTAATGTTATTTTTAATGTGTAACTCTGGAACTTTTGGTTGTTTATTTCAGGACAATATCTTTATTATATCTAACTTCAAATCAAAATTTCCAGTGTTGCAGCTAGATCTGAGGTGATCTTTGCTATTTCTCATGATTCTTTTTAAATATTTGTTGTATTTAGCTGGTAAGCTAATATGAATCCATCTTTATTCCTTTGTAGATTGATATCAGATTTGGTTGTCGTCATTGTGTCTGCAGCTTGTGGTGGCATTGCATTTGCCTGTGTTGGACAACCGGTCTGATATATTCCATATAGATAGTTCATGAAATTGCAATAATATGATCTATTTAATGTCTAAGCAAGATAAATCTCTCACTGTATGTGTTTATAAGTTTCTTGCCTATACCAACATTTCTAACCATAGAGTTTTTATAGGCAATGACTGGATATCTATTAGCAGGATCTGTTATTGGACCTGGAGGCTTCAACTTTGTCAGTGAGATGGTGCAAGTATGTGTGAATTGTTGCATTTTGCTTTATTAGTTAGGATATCTGTAGAGGATGATTTGCTTGATGTTGCACTTTTAACTCAGATTGGTTTAGAGTAATTCTTATTCATTTTCAGACAAGTTGATCACTCGCTATGATGCTTTGATTGACATATGTTGTAATGGAAGTTGAATATAATATCAGCCACGAAATTTCTGTCAAGTATAAGAGTAAATGCGGTGGTCATCTCAACACAAATTTCTGAATTTATGATTCTACAGGCATCACTTGCTTAGATATGACTAACCCTTTGATTGATAATTCACTTTTAGTTTTTTTCTTGTCATGCATATCCTTGTAGGTTGAGACTGTAGCTCAGTTTGGGGTTGTTTTTCTGCTCTTCGCACTGGGTTTGGAGTTCTCGATAACAAAAGTTTGTTCTTTTCACCTCCCTCATATTTTATTATAAAGTGAAATTGCTGGTGAAGTTGCAATAAACATTTATCTACCTCAATTTCAGCTTCGAGTTGTTCGAGCAGTTGCTGTTTTGGGAGGTCTGCTCCAAATATTTTTGTTTATGTTCTTATGTGGAATTACAGCCATGGTATTTCACTTGATCTTTAAGAGTTTTATAAGTTGTTTTTCTAGTTTGCAAATACCGCTGTTGTTGTATAGCACTGATGTAGAACTATAAGCTGAACAAATGTATATTATTATTCCCTTAACAATCAATACATAGGCACAAGTATATATTGAAATACAAGGATCTATTTTAGGAAACTAACAACTGTACATAATATTCTAATTGATCTAATTTAGCTAACTTTTAGGAGTCATTATGATAGCTATACGGGTCATAAACCTATGTTGACTTACTCTAGGAGAAATAGGAGGAAGGAATAGAACATGGGCCACAAACTCATATTAACATACTCCAAGAGAATGACTAAGGAAGAGCAGAAAGTTAGTAACCCAGTGAATGATGAGTCAGCTAACGGTTAGGGGATGAGTTTGTTAGAATTTGTTAGGGGAGAGAGAAACGAATCTAGTACAGGGGGAGGTTATGTAAGGGAATCAAGTAGCATAGAGGGGAAACTTTTTCTTATTCTACTGTCTCAGCTATTAAGCTTGAGGGGCCATTGTTGGCTGGAGAGCTTCTGCTCTTGTAGTAGTCTATGTTACCATTACTAAATATCAATAAAGACCTATTCTATCATCCATTTGCTTATCATTGGTGCTTTCATTGAGAGACCCGATTGTATGCAAACGAGAATGGCGTCACAGAAGTGGGAAGCAGTGGATTCGCGTATGGTGGCGGTGGAGACGAAGCTGTTGGACCATACGGTCCAACTGGGAACCTTACACAAAGGCGTTGATGACCTTTCCAGAGTGCTGGCGGCGATGCACGTAGAAATGCGTGAAGGGTTCCAGCGACAGATGGAAAACCGATCACCCGAGGTAATGTCAAGGTTCGTCGATCGTGGTAAGTCGGTACAGACGTCTGCTGAAGGAAGCGGCGTTACCTCCATGTCGTCGTCGAAGTAGCTCAGGGCAAAAAGGGTAGAGCTCCCTCCATTCCAAGGTGACGACCCGGTAGGATGGGTCTCTCGTGCGGAAGTCTACTTCACCATTGAGGGCACCCCACCATAACTTCGGGTTTAGCTGGCTCAGATCTGCATGGAGGGCATGACATGGCACTGGTTCAAGGTCCTCTTGGCGTCGAAACCAGAGCTGGACTGGGAGACTTTCAAACGGGCTTTGTTCGATCGGTATGGAGATCACCATATCAGAAACCCATTTTCCCAGTTAAAAACATTAACACAGTGGGGCACCGTAGATGAGTATGTGGAAACTTTTGAGATGTTGATGGCTCAGGTTCCACCTCTTCCAGAAGATCAATATATGGGATTCTTCTTAGGGGGACTAAGAGGAGATATACGGCTGGAAGTCTTGGCTTTGGACCCTTCCTCCCGCTATAAGGTGATATCCACAGCGCGTGTAGTAGAGCGAAAGTTGGCACAGTCGGTGACTTCAAAATAGACAACGGGATGAAAAACCATGGATGCCTAGAAATTCGTGTCCACCAATTCGACCACGGGTGGTCACAGCTGGAGTGGCGTGCGTTACAATCTGGTTCAACCACCCACGCATCCGTCTGGTGGAGCTGAATGTGGACCCCGTGTGGAGAGGGTTGTAGTTGGGCAACAAAGGGAGACACGAAATCTTTCTTATCAAGAGTTGATGGACCGAAGGTCTAAGGGATTATGTTTTAAATGCAGACAACACTACAGCCCTACCCATGTTTGCCTTGACAAGCATTTGAGACTGCTGATTTGGGAAGGTGACGACGAGGGAGAAAAGCTTCCTTCAAATGAAGTGGACAGAGAGGAGACCAAAACTGGTGAGGCATGGGAAATGGTGTGTCAAGTAGCTGAGTATGGGGAGATTGTCCAATCTAAGAATCTCAAATTCGAGGGTAAGTTGGCGGGAGTTCCAATCTTGCTCCTCATAGACAGTGGAGCAAGTCATAATTATCTTTCACAACAATTAGTAGCTACCTTGGGTTTGAATGTGACTCCAACCGAATCGTATGGAGTGAAATTGAGTAATGGCACAAATTGTTTTTCACAAGGACGGTGTAAGGGAATTGTGGTGTTAGTAGGGAATGTGGAGCTGCCAATTGACGCATATATTTTGCAGTTGGGAGGAATAGATCTGATCTTGGGTGCAGGATGGCTGGAAACTCTAGGAGAAGTGAGGGCGGATTTCAAGCAAAAGACAGTGAGTTGGGGTTTTGAACATGGAAAAGAAGTAACCACATTGAGAGGGCAAGGCTTTATGCAGCCCCAACAAATTTCTGCCTTGCAAGGGGTACTCCATTCCATTGTGATGGAGTTTCAGGATGAACAGCAAGAGTGTGAGGTTAATGTGCTTGTTTCGGAGGCTAGTACTACATTAATTCTAGCCCAAATTCAGAAGCTAACTTCTGTCCTACATGCAAACCTATTTGTGTTCCAGGAACCGAGGGGTCTTCCTCCTTCGCGGAATCATGATCACGTCATTAATCTATATAATAGGTCCAATCCAATAAGTGTACGTCCTTATAGGTATGCCTACCACCATAAGGATGAGATTGAGAAGCAGGTCAGGGAATTGCTAGAATTAGGTACGATTAGACACAGTACGAGCCCTTTTTCCAGTCCAGTAATTCTAGTTAAAAAGAAGGACGATTCATGGAGGATGTGTGTGGACTACCGTGCCTTAAACAAGGTAACCATCCCTGACAAGTTTCCCATTCCCACTATTAATGAGCTTATTGACGAATTGCATGGTTCCAAGTATTTTTCTAAGATTGATTTGAAGTCTGGTTTCCACCAAATACGGATTAAGATAGAAGATATTCATAAAACATCCTTTCGAACTCAAGAAGGCCATTGCGAATATTTAGTTATGCCTTTCGGACTTATGAACGCCCCATCCACTTTTCAATCTACTATGAATTCGGTATTTAGACCACTTCTAAGGAAAAGTGTGCTGGTATTTTTTGACGACATTTTGATCTATAGCAGTAGTTGGTAGCAGCACCTCAACCACTTGGAACAAGCTCTACAGCTATTAATTGAACATCATTTCTTTGCAAATAAGAAGAAATGCTTATTCGGACAACAATCCATTGAGTATTTAGGACATGTTATTTCAGCTGAAGGTGTAGCAATGGATCCTGTTAAGATCCAATGTGTTAAAGATTGGCCTATATCTAAGAATGTTACAGGGGTGAGAGGGTTTCTTGGTCTCACTAGATACTACTGGAAGTTTATCCATGACTATGGAAAAATCGCTCGGCCACTCACGGAACTCACAAAGAAAGACAATTTCTCTTGGGACCTGAAGCTCAAGGAGCCTGTGATAAGTTGAAGAATTGTTTGATTTCCTTTCTGGTCCTCACTCTACCGGATTTCTCCAAGGAATTTACTGTGGAATGTGATGCCTCTGGTATTGGATTGGGGGCTGTCCTTATGCTGGAAAATAAACCCATTGCTTATTTCAGCAAAGTTTTATCTGCTACTGCCATGTCCAAATCCGTGTATGAAAAGGAAATTATGGCTTTCTAGCCACCCAGCATTGGAGGCATTACCTTTTGGGAAGGTCCTTCAAGTTACACACAGACCACAAGACATTGAAGCATCTCCTGCAGTAGCGGTTAAATGCCCCAGATCAGCACCACTTGTTGTCCAAGTTGATGGGTTTCCGATTTGCAGTGTTCTATAAGCCAGGACCAGAAAACAAGGCAGCAGATGCCTTATCACGTGTATCTGTGGATCTAGAACTTCACCACCTTGTTTCATCACCTAATTGGGTCGATTCAGTTAAGGTGCAAGAAGAGTATCAAAGTGATCCATAGTTGACAGAAATCCTGCAGAAATTCCAAGCTAATCCTCCATCCGAAACAAAGTTTCACTTATCGGGAGGGCTGTTGTTCAAGGGAAACAGGTTGGTTTTGTCTCAATCCTCCTCCCTCATTCCATATTTCTTGCAAGAATTCCATTCCACTCCAACAGGGGGTCATTCCAGATTTATTAAGACTTATAAGCGGATAGTCGGTTGTTTGTATTGGGCTGGAATGTGAAAACAGATTCTGCAGTTTGTGAAGGAATGTGAAGTGTGCCAAAGACACAAGTATCAAACCCTTGCTCCAGCTGGGTTACTTCAACTTCTCCCTATCCCCAATTCAGTTTGGGAAGACATTTCGATGGATTTTATAACTGCCAAAAAGCCAAAGGTTTGAGCTTATCATGGTAGTAGTGGAAAGATTATCAAAGTATGCACATTTCATCCCTCTCAAACACCCTTTTACTGCCAAGGCTGTAGCTGATTGTTTTGTTAAGGAAGTGGCTAGACTACATGGCATTCCGAAAACAATTGTAAGTGACCGGGATCCAATCTTTGTTAGTAATTTTTGGAAAGAGCGTTGGAGGTTGCATGGAACGGTTCTTCGAATGAGCACCTCCTATCATCCGGAAACGGATGGACAAACCGAGGTGGTAAATAGGTGTCTTGAGACCTACCTCTGATGTTTTGTTTCTGAACAACCAAAACGGTGGCATAATTGGCTCTCTTGGGCCGAATTTTGGTATAATACTTCTTTTCACTCCGCAACATCCACAACTCCATTCGAGGTGGTGTACGGTCGACCTCCTCCCAAAGTCCCTCACTTCCTGGGGAGTCTCTTATTGATGTTGTAAATTGTGTGTTGGTTGATAGAGATGAGGCTTTGAGGCAGCTTAAATACCATCTTACTAGAGCTCAACAAGTCATAAAATCTGTGGCTGATGCTAAACGTAGGGATGTTCAACTGAAAATAGGGGATTGGGTCTATGTCAAGCTTAGACCTCACAGACAAACATCAGTCGCACGTCGGATCTGTCCTAAGCTTTCAGCTCAGTTTTATGGACCTTTCCAAGTGATAGCTAAGGTAGGAGCTGTGGCCTATAAGTTGGCTCTTCCTAACACTGCCTGAGTTCACCCGGTATTTCACATCTCTCAGCTGAAACAAGTTATAGGAAACCGTGTGCCTGAGCCAACTCTTCCTTCAGGTCTAGAGGTTGACTCAACCGAGCCTACTGCTCCTGAAGCAATCCTAGCTGAACGTACTGTCTAGAAGAATCATGAGGAGATTGTCGAGTGGCTTGTGCTTTGGAAAGGGAAGCCAATTGAAGAAGCTTCTTGGACAGCTGCTGCACAGTTGAAATAGCAGTATCCTTCCTTTTGCCTTGAGGACAAGGCAGATTTCGCTGGAGGCGGAATTGATAGCTATACGGGTCATAAACCCATGTTGACTTACTCTAGGAGAAATAGGAGGAAGGAACAGAACATGGGCCACAAACCCATATTAACATACTCCAGGAGAAAGACTAAGGAAGAGCAGAAAGTTAGTAACCCAGGGAATGATGAGTCAGCTAACGGTTAGGGGATGAGTTTGTTAGAATTTGTTAGGGGAGAGAGAAACGAATCTAGTACAGAGGGAGGTTATGTAAGGGAATCGGGTAGCACAGAGGGGAAACTTTTTCTTAGTCTATTGTCTCAGCTATTAAGCTTGAGGGGCTATTGTTGGCTGGAGAGCTTCTGCTCTTGTAGTAGTCTACGTGACCATTACTAAATATCAATAAAGACCTATTCTATCATCCATTTGCTTATCACATTAACACCTAGGAAATATCTACGTGGATATTTCCCAGCACTCCCCCTCAAGCTGGCTTGTAGATATCATCCATAATCAGCTTGGTAACTAGAACAATTAACTGCCTCTTGTGTAACCCTTTTGTAAGAATATCAGCTACTTGTTGTGAGGTAGGTATATAGGGAACACAAATTAATCTTTTTTCAATCTTCTCCTTAATGAAATGCTTGTCTCAACAAGTTTTGTTCTATCATGAAGGACTGGGATGTGGGCAATTGAAATTGCAGCCTTGTTATCACAATACTCCTTCACAGGAACTGAAATAGGAATTTGCAGTTCCTTTAGTACCCTTTTAATCCACAAAACTTCACAAATGCCATGTGCCATTGATCGGAATTCAGCATAGGTAGTACTCCTTGCAACAACACTTTGTTTTTCACTCCGCTAAGTTACCAAGTTACCACCAACAAACGTGCAATGGCCTGAAATTGATCTTCCATCAGTAGCACTTTCTGCCTAATCAGCATCGGTATAAACTTCAACTTGAAGATTGTTCTGCTTACGAAACATTAAACCTTGCCCGTGAGTTCCTTTGATACCATATTATCCTATACACAACATCCAATTGTTCTCTGCCTGGTGAGTGCATAAATTGACTCCCTAGGTTGACAACGAAAGCTATATCAGATCTGGTGTGTGACAAATATATTAGTCTCCCAACCAGCCGCTGGTATCTCTCCTTATCAACGATATTTTCTTGTGAAGCTGGGCTAACATTCACACCTGTTTCAACAGGTGTATCAGCTACCTTGCAACCTAGTAATCCGGTCTCATTCAACAGATCTAGTATATATTTCCTCTGATTCACAAATATACCTTCTTTTGATCTAGCAAACTCCATCTCGAGGAAGTATTTGAGTGGTCCAAGGTCTTTAATTTCAAATTCTTTGGCTAATCTCTTCTTCAATTCTACTATTTCGGATACATCATCTCCAGTTAGAATGATAACATCCACGTAAACAATAAGGATAGATAGTTTACTTGCCTTGGACCGTTTGTAGAACAATGTATGATCGGCTTGACTCTGATAGTAGCCATAGCTCTTCACTGCTCGTCCAAATCTATCAAACCATGCTCTAGGGGACTGCTTTAGGCCATATAATGACTTCTTTAGCTTGCACACCTTATTCACAGGTATCCTCAAATCCCAGAGGTAGCCTCATAAAGACTTCTTCTAAGTCTCCATTAAGAAATGCATTTTTTACATCTAGTTGATGTAAAGTCCGCTCAAAATTTACAGCCAAGGATAACAACACCCGAATAGTATTTTCCTTTGCAATAGGAGCAAATGTCTCTTGGTAGTCAATACCATAGGTTTGAGTGAACTCCTTAGCAACCAGCCTTACCTTCAACCTTTCCACACCACCATCAGCCTTGTATTTAACAGTGGATAGCCACTTGCGCCGTACTAGCTTTTTATCTCTAAGGGAATTAACGAGTTCCCCAGTTCCATTCTTCTCAAGTGCATTTACCTCTTCCATAATAGCTGATCTCCAATCCGGATCTTGAAGTGCTTCTTTAATGTTCCTTGGTACAAACAAGTTAGTGATTTTAGATATAAAGGAGCTGTGTTTGTGTGATAGTTTTCCATAAGATAAGTACTTTGATATGGGATGGTCGGTACAATCTTGTTTCCCTTTCCTAATTGCTATGGGTAGGTAATTATCAGCAGAGATATCAGTAGAAAAATCACTAGTAACTTGTGGGTCGGTAGGTATAGATTGATCATTATTAGGCACAACAAGGGGTAAAGTAGCTGATGGGTTACCTGAATTGGAGTTGTTCCCAGGTTCATTCTCCAAGTAGTTTGAGAGGTTGTGTAGTGTTGAGGAGGTTGTTCTCTACTTCTTAATTGAGTCTTTCTCTTAGAATAAACATGAAGCTCAGTATTCCGTTCCCTGGGAGACAGTAGCATTTCTCTCCCTGTGGTTGAACTGGGATTTCCTGGCATGGACATATTAGGAGTAGTTGCTTTGCCTTCATTATTAGAGATTATATTGTGAGTAGTTTCTTTGCCTTCATTATCAGAGATTATATTGTGATCAATAATGACTGTGGGTAGGGGGTTGGGAGTAATAGTAACATCCCAAAATTTTTCTGCTTCATTAGAGTTCTATGCCTGAAGAATTTTTTTTTTTATGTTCTAAGAATGTGACATCCATGGATACAACAATTTTTTGTGTGAAAGGATTGTAGCACTTATAACCTCGTTTACTAGGAGCATACCTAATAAATACACAAATTTCAACTCTAGGATCTAGTTTGGAGTTTCCCCTAGTCGGGGTATACCCAAAAACCCTAAGGGGAAGAGTAGAGTAAAGTCGATTTTCAAGAAAATTTTGTTTAAACACATCTAGGGGTGTAGCATAACGCAAAACATGGCTGGCCATTTGATTGATTAAGTATGATGTAGTCAAAACGACCTCACCCCAAAGGCATTTTGGCACATTCATAACAAACATAATGGCCTGAGATACTTCCAGTAAGTGTTTATTTTTCCCCTCGACAATGCCATTTTGTTGAGGGGTGTTAACACTAGTAGATTGGTGAACAATGCCTTTAAGCTTAAGAAAATTTCCAAGGACTTCATTAAAATACCTAGCACCATTTTTAGAGTGAAGTATACCAATGTGTGTGTGAAATTGAGTTTCAATCCTGGTATAATGTTTTGAAAGATTTGAGCAACTTTAGATTTTTCACGCATCAAATAGACCCAGCATACTTGAGTATGATCATCGATAAAAGTTACAAACCATTTTATTTCCAAAAATGGTTTTTAACACGCGATGGGCCCCAAACATCACTATGAATTAAGTAAAATGGCTTAGAGGGCTGATACGGTTTTGTAGGGTAAATAATATTATGACTTTTGGATAAAATGCAATGCTCACAATAAAGTTTTGAACAATCCACAGATTTAAGCAAATGAGGTAATAGTCTTTTGAGATATGAGAAACTAGTATGTCCTAATCTATTATGCCAAAGTAAAATATGTTCTTTAGTAGGGGTAGAACAAATACTACTTAAGCCATAGGCTTCTTTATTCCTCAAGTAGTCATCAACGAAGTAGTAGAGACCATCTATCAACTTAGCATTGTCAATCATCCTCTTCGATGTCTGTTCCTAGAAAACACAATACGAATCAAAAAATGTAATGGTACACTTAGAGTCACGGGCTAGTTTGCTCACAAATGGTAGATTACAAGCTAGTTTAGGAACATGAAGGACAGACTTAAGGCAGATATTAGAAGATAAAGTGATCAAGCCTTTTCCTGCTATAGCAGAAAATGATCCATCTACTATATGAATCTTTTAATGTCTAGAACAAGGGTTGTAAGTATGAAATAAATCAGAAGAACTAGTCATATGGTTAGATGTTCCTGAATCAATGATCCAAGGAGCGGAATGGTAGGGAAAGGAACGTGACAAGGCATTAAATCACCACTTGTTTGCGCAACAGATGCATTGGGAGCACTTGAGGACTCAGATTTGGGTTTCAGTAGCTTGAGGATGTGGTTAATATGCTTTTGAATGAACTGTCCAGAATCTACCTTATGGGCTGATGGAGTTTTATTAAATTTTCCTTCATGAGATTCCTTCCAATTTGTAGGTGTTCCATGGAGTTTCCAGCATGTTTCACGGGTATGATGAGCTTTATTGCAGTAGTCACACCAAACCCGTGCCTTTATTTCCTGTGACTTCTCCTCAGTCTTCTTAACACGACCAACTACATTCCCAGCAAACAAGGCTGAGTTCTCAACAGTAGGTGTAGGATCATCAGCTGCTGGTTCCTTCTTCTCATCAGTCAGATATCCAATCTTGCCTCTACCACAGATGTATATTCTAACTTATTGGGACCAACAAAGAAAATTCTCTCCATTCAGTCATATACTAGTGATATGAATGGAATGAGAATCTGAGGTAGGATTATGAGGTGGAGGTGTTTGAACAGATGGGTTGGAGGATTCAGAGATGTCGGACATGGTTGACATAGATGGGTAGGATTAGGGAAAGTAGGTGGGGGCTAGGGTTTAATATGGGTAGAGTGTAGAACCCATTAACAAGAAGTGAGCTTAAGTCAACCATTGTCAAAATAACTAGAACTAGTAATTTGAATAGTTAACTCTTACCACTTATAAACTCACTCTCTCTCAAGTGCAACTGGGACTGGGTTGTCACTTGAAATAACCCGTTGGGATTGGACATTCAGACAGACAACCGGAAAAATAATAATTCGAACCAAATCTGCTCTGATATCATGTAGAAATATAAGTTGAACAGATGTATATTATTATTCCCTTAATAGTCAATACATAGGTACAAGTATATGTAGGAATACAAGGATCTATTTTAGGAAACTAACAGCTGTACATAATATTCTAATTGATCTAATTTATTTAACTTTTAGGAGTCATTAACACCTAGGAAATATCTGCCCGGATATTTCCCAACAATTGACTTTATTTTCTTTCATCTATTATACTGGTGTGAAGTTCCCTGCATCCTTGCTCTCCCTCATAATTTATACTTTATATGACTTAGTGGTTTGCAATTAGTGCGACTATAAAGCAGTTGTTTTTGGCGCAAAAGCATTGCTTCTAGATTTTCCTGATTAAAGTTTGATTACACAAAACTGGAGTTCTAATCTGATTCTGTTTGCAGCTATTTGGTGGTAAGACATCTGAAGGGGTATTTGTTGGTGCATTCCTTTCAATGTCTTCCACAGCTGTGGTAAATTCTCTTTCTGATATATGCACCAAAAATCTATTTCCAATATGTTATATCCTCTATTTCTCTCTCTCCTTTTTACTCTTTGAAATGCTACTTGGCCAATGATTATCACTTGATCCAGGTCTTGAAGTTTTTGATGGAAAAGAATTCTACTAATTCGCTCCATCGGCAAGTGACCATTGGCACTCTTATTTTACAGGTACTGTCTTTGAATACATTTCTAATAGTACCATTCTGCTGATGCTTTTGGTGATTAAGTTGTGGAATGCTTTTTCATGAACTCATATTGAATATTGAATAAGGTTTTACCTGCTAGGACTGTGCTGTTGGTTTGCTATTTGCTTTGCTTCCGGTTCTTGGTGGAACTTCAGGAATTCTACAGGGAGTAATATCCATGACCAAACTGTAAGTGAAGAAACTGGACTTGCAAAGTTTAGAGGAAAATATTTCATAATTTACTCACGTCAGTGCTATTGATGGTTATCGTTTTACTTACAGCAAATGTTTCAATATTTCTATATTTATCAGTTTTAACTCTTACTTCAGCCAAAGATGCCCAAAATCTACTTTTTATCCTTGACAAAATAGCTGTTCTCTTAATCAGGTTGGTGACAGTAATAGCCTTTTTGGCTATTTTATCAATATTATCTCGCACTTGGTTTCCTAGATTCCTTAAACTGATGATGAGCCTATCATCACAGGTACAAACTTATTGTGTTCAAAAGCATAGTTTCGATGTTCTTTTCTCTAGCTTTGCATTTGTCTGTATGTGAGCAATCAAAGTTTTTTTTCCTTGGTTTAAATTTAATTTTGCAGACAAACGAGCTCTATCAATTAGCATCTGTTGCATTCTGCTTACTTGTAGCCTGGGTATGTTTCATCTGCTTATCCGGGATCTCTCGAGCATTTTTAGTTTGATTGGGGAATGTGGACATATGCTATATGCTATTAATATGCATGCACGCTGCTTTCCATTTTTCTGTTAATACCATGTAGAAATATCAAATCAAGTCATTGATTTCGCTTTTACTTTTTGCTCAATCGTTCTCTGATCATTTGAAGAAATGAGTTGCAAAGTCATTTGTGTTTATTGATAAATTACATGGCGTGACATTTATTAGTTCAGGTGCTATTGGTTGGTTATCTGCTCTAATTTTTATAAAGTGGTGCAGCATAGCATTGGAAGTTTTCTTTTTTCAATCTTCAATTCCATGTTAAGATTTATTTTATTTTGTTTCCCTCTAACCCACATTGATATTTTATGATTACTGTGAGTCGTAATTCTGTTTTAGGTAAATATTGGGTATAAGATATGTATTGTTAGGATCCCACAATTTAAGGGATTTTCTGTTAGAGTCAGTTTCCTAGTTTAGTGGGATTAGTTTCCTGATTTGTGTTGTACTCTTTCTATATATATTACCCATTAAGTGGTTCAATAGATAACAACTTAAAACCCTAAATTCTGATATGGTATTAAAGCAAGTTGCTTTTGGGTTAGTTGTCACTACTTCGACACGATAGACTGTCACATGTTGGGTCTTAAATTAGCTCACACGTGAGAGGGGTGTGTTGAACTATACGTGGGAGTTTGTCCTACATGGAAAGAATATATGACCTTGAGCATGCATATAAGCCTAGTGAGTTACTCCACCTATCGCCAATTAGTTTTAGGATGGAACCTCATTTGAGCTTGTATATACTCAGTTTATTTGAGCCCAATCTTACAAAATTTAACAATTACACATTGTTATTTGCTGTCTGGTTTTTCTAGGGAATGCAGTTATTACAATATATGTTGAGCTTGTTAAAATCAAAGTTAATTGTGGAAAATATTTAAAATGGCCTTTTCTTTTATAATGTCCAGTCACATGGAAGATTAAAGCTAAATTAATTCCATATGATATTTTATTGGAAGTGGTATTGCTGTACCAAATTTAACTTTTGCTTTGGCCACTAGCCCTCCTTGAAAGGCCTTAATGGTTGATCCTACATCATGATGTAGAACTTTTCCATATGAAAAATGTTTTCTTTAGATTACATAAGTTGTCTACCTCATTTATTTTAAATTGCATGTTAACGATTTTTTCTTTTTGTTATCGTTGCAGTGTAGTGATAAGCTGGGCCTGAGTCTGGAATTGGGATCTTTTGCAGCTGGGGTGATGATATCGACAACTGATCTTGCTCAACATACATTGGAACAAGTAAGGTTTACATAATCTGTTATCCTGTCTATTGAAGTTGTAGATGTGTAAATTATGTATATCTTTCTAACTTATGAAGTGAGTGCTCTGATATCTTGCCATTTATGAAGTTATGTAAATCTTACCACCAGGAGGTTCAACTAGCTATTCTTGGCATGACTTTAGTGCCTAGTATTTCTCTTTTGTCGTTTTGTCTGGTAAGTTCAAGAGTTGTCTTTGCAGTCATGTTGCTAGGACTGCAACTATTATAGAAACAAAGATATTATTTATCTCAGCTAATTGCTAATATTGTATTTTGCTGATTAAAATGCGTTCATGTATTCATCAGGGACCTCATCTGTTTTTTTCTTCCCATCTTTAATCTTTTACTACAGTAAAATCGATAAGATGTGAATATTTAAACCATAGTGACTAATCTTAAATTTTTATCTAAGAGGCTATTAAATTAGCTAACTAGAGCAGGATTAGCAACCAGCACTATCCCATTTTTTCTGTCACATGTAAGTCCATGTCTGACTAATTGTGTTAGCGTATATTGGAGTGTACAAGAGATGTGGAAAGCCACAGATCTGTCGTACAAATGAACAGTACTGTACTTCTCTCATTGGAAGTTCAACATACATTAATGACAGAGCAACTAGAGGAATATAAAACAACAAATATCCAATTTAATGAAAAACGTTATTGTATCCATGGGATTGGACACAGTCTTAGTATTTTCACTGGTGGCAGTAAATGGTAAGCAGGAGTTGTATTGTTGAGACGCTGTCTTGGTTGTCTAAAGAAACTATCTTGCTTCATATTCTTATCGTTTGGGATATAATATTCCAGAATAATATTAAGTTCCATTTTGTTAAAACTTATTTGCTCATCACTGTAATCCAACATCCCTGTTTAAAAAATTTCTGGTTTTTTTTGCGAGACTTTGTGGCTTGAACTATTTGTTTTTTATCTTGTTAGGCAAAACTTTTACTAGCAGGTACATAATATGCACTGTTTGTATTTTTAAATCTTGTTTTCTAACCACTTTGCACTCTAGCTTATTTTCACTGATAGGTCTTTGGGTTTCTACAAAATTCAAAATCGACAGCAAATCATAGATCTCAGTACTTATATGGTATAGGTTTCATCATTTGAATGGAAGACTACCTATAAGCAAGAACCTGACATGAAACTGAATACATAGAGACCGGCTTAACTGGATAAGTAATCTAGCTGAATATCTCCTGTACATAAAGAATTTGGAGAGGTTAATGGGGAATGAAATGAAGCTATTATTTTCTAGAATTTTAAGATAAAACTATCTATTATCATTAGAATGTAGGGCTGGAATGATTGCTGTAAGTGTGCTTATGGTTTTAATTTCACTCGTGTTGCTGAGGCTTTTCTAATTTGCTTTTCCTGCTGGTTTTGCTAATGTATTGGCCCAAATGGGGATAGCATCTCTTTTCTGCATGTTCATGGTCTCTAACTAGCTGAGCTTGTTCCTTGTGCAGATTGAACCTATTCGAAACTTCTTTGCTGCTCTTTTTCTTTCCAGCATTGGGATGCTGATCCATGTTCATTTTCTCTGGAGCCATGTCGATATATTATTAGCATCTGTCATTTTAGTTATAATCATCAAGACAACCATAATTACGACAGTAGTGAAGGCATTTGGTTACAACAACAAGGCTGCACTCCTTGTAAGATTTTATTCGAAGTTCACTGTCTATTATGCTTTCTGTTATGATTTTCTATCAACAGAATACAAATGTGTGCAGGTCGGAATGTCTTTGGCTCAGATAGGAGAATTTGCATTTGTTCTTCTCAGCCGTGCTTCTAATCTTCATTTGGTTGAGGTCAGTGCCATCATTGGAATATCCATCACAGTACTTATACAGAATTGGAATTTTGGGACATCATATCTGTCAAAATTTTAAAGATTTACTGCCCCAAGTTTGCCAGGGAAATTATTAAAATCATTAGATGTGGTGGAGCTGATATTTGGACCATTTTCAGGGAAAACTTTACCTGCTGCTTCTTGGGACTACGGCTCTCAGCCTGGTATTTTATTGTTTTCAATAAGTTCTTTCCAGGGATTCTTGTGTTCTTTTTGTGAATGTACAGATTACTCGTTCTAGACATCTGTTGGCTTGCATTTTCTGGTGGACATGATTGGCTGATAACCTAATAATTGGAGCTCCTGATTGTACATCCTCCTAAAATGATGATGACTAATCTTAATTTGATACTTGTATGATGTGAAGAATATAAGTCAAACCACAAAAGAGCCACAGGCTATATCTTCAATGTAACGTGTTCTCTTAGTGGATGGTAGACATAACAATGTTATAATATTGATGCTGGTAGAGTGTGATCCAGATTAGTCAAAGACATCTACTTTTGTGCTATATTTATTTGATATAGGATTTGTCGTTTTGTTTATCTGTTAATCCTAGTAAATTTGTTCAGTTCAATATTTATGAAGTTATACTTAGTTCCAATTTAGAGCAGTTAAAATGGTTATGGCTACATTAAAATCATTTGTTCATGCTTATTTGTATTTTTGTATGTTGAAATTTTGAGATGTTTATTATTAATGAATTATGACATTTTATATTTCGACCATCTTAAATTGTAGAAGTGATTTGTAGCAATCTATTGATTTGTTTTCATCAGTTCTGTTTGTTTCAAATGCCAAGTGCGAATCCTAGTTCTTGTCATGGGTTTTTTGTTCTAGTTCATTCCTTATAATTCACAGCAACCTAAATTTCCAGAACTATTTTTTTTAAGCCACAAAAAACATAAAACAGCTTTAGTAGCCCAAATTTTGAATTTATACATTCTTTGTCAAATAGTTGGTGTGTCCTATATTAGATTGGTATTAGAGCATGGGTTCAATAATGGCAACATGGAGCATAAGGGTTTGAGGATTATTCAGCGATGAAAAGAGCAATGAGCTAATCATACCAATTCTTGAGAGGGTGGACAGTATTGTAGCAATGCTTAAACAAATCACAACTCGGTAAGACAGTACACAACAGAACATCTTCGAGGAGTTTGATGAAAATCATATTGAGGAGTTGGACAACCGAGAAACTAGCCTCTCATAGGAACTTATAAGTGACATAAGAAATTGATAAAGGACTGAAGGGCACATGGTTGGTGATATTACTAAGAAAATGTCTTTAAGTGCATGATTCCTTGAGGATGATCATTGTGCATTTGTCTTTAGACTGAACTGCAGATATGGAGGGTTATTTTGAAAGAATACTTGAAGGTTAGATTTGCAATGATGAAACTAGTTGAATATGTTAAATTTTGGTGGAGAATAGTAGGAGATAGATTTTGTAAAGTAGTTCATCCACCAATTGTTGATTTAGAAGAGATAAGGTTAAAACAAAGATGGCTTCCAAACCAACTTACTATACTTCTATAAGGAAACATAGCTGTTTTAATTATGATGTAGCCAAAAGAGAAAAGGTGATGTTGATGCTAGTGCCAATGTTTTAATCGTCAAAGTCAACTCTTATCATCTCTTCCTATGGGTTAGGCAGAAAGCGTCAACTTTCATGCTATATTTGTTTTATTTAGGTTTCTTTCATATATTTATTGGAATACTATTTGTTGAATAACTTTTATAGAAAAGAGTTCAGTTTCAATTAGTAGTCGAACTGAAGTTATGGTTAAATTAGAATCTGACAGTGCTTGTCTACATGTTCTTAGATTGAATTTAAGAGAAGTTGATATAGTTTGAAGGAATGAAATTTGTTGGATAATTATTTATCTTTAATTTTACATAAGTCTATTAGCTTAGGAGATTATCTAGGGATGGCAATTTTTGGCCCATGGGCCTAAATTTAGTTATTTTTAATGGGCCGGCCCAGATAAACTCGAGGTCCAATTATTTTAAGCAAAACAACATCGTTTTACTTAGAAGAGTTAGGTTTGGGGTAAATTTTGGTCTGGGCAACCCAGACTCTAATTTAATTAAAAAAATAAATTATTCTACATTTTTAATTTTGAAAAAATTATTTTAAAAACCTTGACGGGCCATCCCTATTATCTACTTATCTTCTAAAAGATAAGATAAGTTTATCCTATATTAAATCTGATAGCTAGTACCATTAAATTAGGAAAAACTCTTGTATAAATTCGCTCGAGTCAAAGGAATAAAGTGAAGTTTTGTCGCCTTTCTAAAATCCTCTTGTTTCATGGTATCAGAGCTACCGGTTCTAGTAGCCTAAAATTTTTTTCCAGCCACATCATGGCTGGAGTTCACCCAACCCTTGACGAGTCTTCCACCACACAAACCTCCTCCCAAACACCTAGTTCCGTAATCCCTTCAGCCCAATCCTCATCTCCTTCTATTGATAATCTTTCATTGCAAATCTAAATTGAATGGAATGAATTTTCGAGAATGGTCTCAGTCAGTCATGCTAGTAATTCAATGGAGCCAAAAATTGGAAGAACCTATCTATTTTGCAAAACTACAAGAGAAATTTGGGAGGCTGTGCAAAGAATATATTCTGATTTGGAGAACACGTCTCAATGCTTTGAAATCAAATCCAAAATCAGAAATGCTCACCTAGGTAACATGTTTGTTACTGAGTATTATAACTTACTCATTGAATTATGGCAAGAGATGGATCTGTTTTATGCAATAAATTGGGAGTGTCATGTTGATACCGAGAAATATGGAAAATGGTTGGAAAAGAGGAGAGTTTTTGATTTCTTGCAGGGACTTAATGTTGAACTTGATGAAGTACGAGGACGGCTACTTGGTTTAAAGCCATTACCCTCAATCCGAGAAACGTTTGCTGAGGTTCGTAGGGAAGAGACTAGAAGAAAGGTCATGCTTATCTCTCCCACTTCGGAACAAATCTCTCAAGGTTTAGCTTTAGTGGCAAACTTTCGAAAGGGGTCTACTCAACAACCCCGCCAAGAACAAGCGATGGTGTGACCACTGTGATAAGCCCTACAACATTCGTGAGACCTGCTGGCACTTAAAGTCAAAGGGGTCGGCAAAATTGTGGAGCAGCACATGTAGAATCTGATATCGGCAAATCCACTCGGTTAAATTTGTCTTCCTAGCAAATTGAACTGCTTCATTAACTCTTGAATCAAACAAAGATCACGATTGAATCAGATTCACCTGACCAACAGACTCCTACTGCAGCACTAGTGCATAAAGGTAACTTGTGTCAATCATTATTATTAAAGTCTCTAGGTCACGATTTCTGGATTGTGGACACGGGTGCATCAGACCACATGACTGGGTCTTTGAATGTTTTTGATAAATATGAGCCACGTGAACAGAAGTTAACGTCTGGGTCGCAGATGGAAAGGTTTCACCAGCTATTGGTCAAGGGAGGGTTTGTTTGTCAAATCTGACGTTAAATACCATTCTCGATGTGCTTAAGTTAACTCATAATCTGTTATTTGTTAGCAAATTAACCAAGTACATAGATTGTATTGTGACTTTTTTCCTTCTCATTGTGAATTTCAGGATCGGTGTTTGGGGAAGATGATTGGCAATGTTGAGGAGAAAGATGTACTTTACTACCTCTCAGGAAAGAGTACTCCTTCTAAACTTAAAACACCAAATAAGTTTTCCCTTTATGTCAAATTCTGTTGTTATGTTATCAACACTTTGGTCATCCAAATTTCCCATATTTGAAAATCTTATATCCATAACATTTCGTCAATAAAGATCATATTTCTTTTTATTGTGAGCAATGTGTCCTTGCAAAGTAAAGCAAAAATAATCATCCCATACACTCATACAGACCCTCATTATAGTGATATCTAGGGTCCTGTTAGAGCTAAAAGTTTAACGGGTACTCGTTTTATCAGTTTCATTATGATCATACAAGAGTATGTTGAGTATACCTGATGAAAGACAAATCTGAAGCCTATCATGTCTTTAAACAGTTTCACAAGCTCATTCAAAATGTATTCCAAACCTCTATTCAGGTAGTACGTACTGACAATGGGAAAGAATATTTCTCACATGATTTTATTTAATATCTCAGTGAAAATGAGATCATCCACCAAAGTTATTCTGCTTATACCCTACAACAAAGTGGGATAGCAGAAAGAAAGAATCGTCATTTGTTAGAGGTAGCTTGATCTATGATGTTTACAAATTTTGTTCCAAATTCCTATTGGGGAGAAGCTATTCTAACTGCATCATACTTGATAAATCGTCTCCCTTCTAAAATTCTTCAATTCCGAACTCCTTTAAGTGTTCTTCTAGATCAATTTCCTCACATAAAGATTCTTAATTCTCTTCCTCCTAAAGTCTTTGGGTGTACTGTTTTTGTACACAACAATCAACCCAATAGAAGCAAACTTGACCCACGAGCTATTAAGTGCGTTTTTGTTGGGTACTCTCCTACTCAAAAAGGTTATAAGTGTTCTCACCTTTTATGAACAAATACTTTGTTTCATATGATGTCACCTTTTTTGAAAGACAATCGTTCTTCTCCAATAACTCTCTTCAGAGGGAGACATTCCATGAAGAGATTTATTGGGACCCAAGCAGGTCACTCCCTATCTCACAAAATTGTCCAGATCTTCCCACAAAACTCACAAACACCCACCATTGAACCCAAAATTGTCCAGTCCGATTCAATGGGAGAACTAGTTCCCGACCAACCAATCTTGGTGTATTCTCGAAGGCCTAAAGCTCCTCAACAAGGCCAATCATTGGACCAGGAACCGACTCCTAAAGAAACTGTAGCAAGTGACTTGGATATGCCAGTTGCATTACGAAAAGGGGTAAGATCATGTACTAACTATCCTATTTCAAATTATTTGACTTACTCAAAGTTGTCTTCAAAGTTTACAGCTTGACAGTGTAAAAATTCCAAGAAATGTGCATGATGCATTCCAAGAGCATAAGTGGAAGGAAGCTGTACTTGAGGAAATGAAGACCTTACTTGAGGAAATGAAGACCTTACTTGAAAATAAGACATGGGGTATTGTAGATCTACTCGAGGGAAAAAAGGTGATTGGTAGCAAATGGGTGTTCACTATGAAGTATAGGGAAGATGGAGAGATCGAAAGGTATAAGGCTAGATTAGTAGCTCAAGGTTTTACACAAACCTGTGGAATAGATTATGAGGAGACATTTGCTCCGGTTGCAAAGTTGAACACAAAGTTCTTCTATCAGTGGCTGCAAATTTAGATTGGAAACTCCATTAGCTTGACATTAAAAATGCCTTCTTAAATGGTACATTAGATGAGGAAATATATGTGAGGATCCCACCAGGTTTTGAATCTAAAGAAGAAAGGGGAAGAGTCAAACTGAAAAAAATCTTTATACGGCCTCAAACAGTCTCCATGAGCATGGTTTAAGAGGTTTAGTGACACTCTTTGCAAATTTGGATACAAACAGGGACAAGCTGATCACACCTTGTTTGTGAAGTTTGGAAAAAATGGAAAGAAGTCCATCTTGATTGTGTATGTGGATAATATTATAATCACAAGTGATGATACTAGTGAGATCAAGGATCTTAAAAACAAATTGAGGCTGGAATTTAAAGTAAAAGATCTCGGAGCCTTGAGACACTTTCTTGGAATGGAGATTGCTAGAAGTAAAGACGGTATTTTTATATCTCAACGAAAATACATTCTTGATTTATTAGAGGAAACAAAAAAAATGAGTTGCAAACCCATGGGAACTCCAATGGAAAGAAACTGGAAATTCAAGAGAGATGAAGAAGATCCTCCTATTGACAAAGGAAGCAACCAATGGTTGGTAGGAAAACTTATCTATTTGTCGTTAACCAGACCAGATATTTGCTTACTCTGTGAGTATTGTCAGCCAGTTTATGCACTCTCCAATTCAAAGGCATTTAGAGGCAGTCAACCATATTTTGAGGTATCCCAAAGGTAGTCCAGGCAGAGGATTAATGTTTTGGAAAAATGACAAAAGGAGCATAGAAGGTTTTACGGATGCAAATTGGGCTAGTTGTATTGAAGATAGTAGATCAACTTCTGGCTATTGTACCAAGCTGTGGGGAACCTTGTCATATGGAGAAGCAAGAAGCAGTCCGTAGTGGCAAGAAGTTATGCAGAAGCAAAGTTTAGGGCAATTGCACATTTGTGAAGTTATTTGGTTAGAGAGGTTAATGCAGGATCTACAGATCACCACTCCCACTCCCCCCAAAATCTTCAGCAATAGCAAATCAACCATTAGCATAGTGAAGAATCCAGATTAACATGATCGAACAAAACATGTTAGAATTGACCGAAGCTTCATCAAACGTGAAATAGGAGGCATTGAATTATGCTATGTTCCTACTCAAGCACAGAAAGCAGATATTTTCACAAAGATCATGTGTAAGCCTACATTCGAGACAATTCTAAACAAGTTGGGAATGATAAATATCTATTCCTCAACTTCAGGGGAAGTTTTGGATAATTATTTATTTTTATTTTTAGGTAAGTCTGTTAGCTTAGGAGATTATCTTTTAGAAGATAAGTTTATCTTCTAAAAGTTACTATAAGTTTATCCTATTTTAAGTATGATAGTAGGATTAAATTAGGAAATACTCATGTATAAATTCCCTTGAATCAAAGGAATAAAGTGAAGTTTTGTCCCCTTTCTAAAATCCTCTTGTTTCAAATTTCTTTCTAAGAACAGATTTTAGAATGAGGACTGATTCCTAGTTTTTAAAGGTGATATTTAGATATCTGTCTGCATGAATTCATACTTACGTTTGTTTCAAATCTTATGTTTGATATCTAGTTCTTGTACAAACTTTAGGAGTGGTTCTTATTTCTATTTCCTTCTTTGTAACGACCAGTGACCTTATCTGAATTTCAACTTGTACGTCTTGTAATCAACTAATTGGTGTATAGCTGTTTGTCCTATAAAATAATAGGCCAAATAGTACATCTTTGTATGGGAAATAGAGTGTTGAACTGCAACTAGTATTTTCTTCTGTACTCCGTATTGTTAGAGGAAGTAAAGTATGTGATATATTGCAAGAGATGAATATTCAGACTGGATTAGGCTTGGCATTTGTCTTGGCCCAGTCCAAAGCCAAAGCCCAAGCCCAAGCTCGAGCTCATTGCGGCCCAGGCCAAGCCCAAAATTTTTATTTGAAATTTGAAAACGATGTTGCTTTCAGCTGAAAATTTTGGATTCAGGCTGGGCAGCTCGAGGCCGAGCCCAGCCCAAAATCCAAAAGTTTTTTTTAAAAAGCTTGCTGACCAGCTAAAATGCCATCCCTAGACTGGATGTCTGTCCCTATGGTCTAATCTTGTCAGTTGATGGTAATTGACTACCCACAAACTGTTTACTGAAGTATCAACTTGTGCATTTACTGAAGTAAATTGTCTGCAGGTAACAACTCCTCTACTTTTTAAGCTCATTCCTGCCGTTGCACATCTTGGGGTGTTGCTGCGATGGTTCCCCCCTGACAGTTCTGTTGAAGTAAGTCGTTTATTCTGTTTGAAACTTCAGTTCAGTATATGATTCAAATGTTTTCTGGTAGGTAATATCTTTCTGTTTTTGATGCTCTGGACATATTCTCTGGTGATGAAGCTGTATTTCTTTGTTTTCCACTCCTAGGTTGGATTTAAAGATAGTACTAAACAAAAGGATTACATTGGTCGTCCAAGGACCACATAACTCGTGAACTGTGTACAGATGTCGTAGAAGTGCTTTTTCAAATTCATTCAACAAGAAACGTTTATGGTATGACCATTTTTCCCGTGGTGCTGCCAAAGTTGAGATTCTCTCATGCAAAGGATTTTCTGGAATTATGTCTGCAATTTGTGACTGACTGGATTAGCCCACCCATTCAAGCTGGCGAAGGCGCACGAACAGCAATGGGATAATCTAACTGCCGTAAGGTCTTAACATGTGAAGCTTCGCATAATCACTCGTGTGAGTTTTAGATATTTCATCATCATTTTGTATGTTATTTTCTCAGGTTCTTTCCACAGTATAATAGGTTTTTCCTTGTATTCTAAAAATGATATTCATAATCACTCGTGTGAGTTTCATGATGTAAAATCTACAGTTATGGGGGTGTTGTAGATAATCAGTTTTTCTTTGGGCACCTTGAATCACACCGGAAAGAACGCAAGGCTGTATAACAATTTGGGTAGGAATTTTAATCAATGTCATAAGAATTGGTTCCCACTTCCCCATGGTTCTGATTTGGCCCGGTGCAACCGCGCTTAGGTTTTAGACCAGAAAAGATGAATCTGTTCCCACAGCAAAGATGAATTTCGATGTGTTTGACTTGGATTCTGCGACTCTTGTTCAAGCTCGACATGCCAAAATGTTATTCAGCAAAAGAAAATGCATTTCAAACTGCTCCAAGCTTGATATAGTTTCTTTATATTGTTCAAGACAGTAATATACTGTAGAATATTAGAGCCATTGAACATGCATAAGGAGCTAATGTCTCATCAAAGATTTAAGAATGTGTTTAGGCAAATTTTTTTAATTAAGATGATAATTAAGATAGGAGTTGTAAGACTTAAGTGCTCATTATACAGAATTTTTTAGAATTCTCTCATTAAGCTAGTAGTAGAATAATTATCATATGGTGATATGGTATGAGATACTTAAATGATTAGTTTAGTGCAAGTAGGAGATTGTTGGTTTATGCCCTACAACTAAAATTGGTTGTAGTTTAGTGACAAATTATTTAAAGGCATTATTTACTTTGTACATGTTTAGATGTATATGATACAGTCCATGGAATAATTGTACATTGCAAATAAAATTATAATGAGATTCATATTGCATTTATGTATTATTCCTAAATGTTCTTAGTCATTGTTTCATTAAGATTGGACATTAATAAAACGTAAAAAGATTAGCATACGTTGTGTTTTTTTTTATGAAGAAAATAGTCGATCTTATAGGTTAAAGTATAGAGATATTTAAACAAAAGTGTGGGTGCTTGTTAGAGAACAAGTTCACTGAACAGACCCGATATGAGAAATTCATTTAGAACATTACTTGTATGTCTATGGAATTCTCATTGTGATAATTGTATAAATGATCCTTTGACTTGATATCACCAAAGTTATCTTGTATAGGGATTGCTACGTTTTGATACTATCTATGATTTATTTAATCATGGGTCGTTTAATCGGTAGTCATTGGATGTAGCATGAACTATATGGAGGTAGTTGAGTGATCAAGATAGGATTCATCACCCTAAAGTAATTAGGGAGAATGTTCCGTTGTTCTCGATTAATATTGATTCGGAAAATCCTTGGCCAAGGTGGAATGATATTTTGTAAATAGTTTACAAATATCATTAATTGAATCAATAGCTAATGGAAGAGAACTAATATGATTGGACTCAAAATAGAGTAAACATTAATTTCATGCTCTATGTCTAATCGGAACATTATATGATGAAAGGATCAATTAAATTACTAAATTGTCCAAAGCTTATTATAAATAGGCTTAAACTCTATGGGGATAGTACTTCATGCTTAACCCTCTCTGTAAGAGTTACAGAGTTCTCTCAACCTGTTATGTGGATACTGTTAGAGGCTGGACACTTGTGCGGCTACGGTGGTTAAGACGGATCAGTTTCGGGAATGGTTCGAGGGATACAACAAGACAAAAATCAAGCTTTGAAATAAGGTACGAATTAAGTTTCCACTTTATTATGATTTGTGTTAATTATTTTATAGAATTAAATAGATCTTGGTTTTCGAGAAATCAAAGATTGCAAAATAGTTTTGTAATTATTCCGCTGCGGTTAGGATCGAATCTCGACCCAATTTCCTAACAGTGGTATTAGAGCAAGAATTTATTTCTAAAATTTGATTAAATTGTTTGCATGTTATTGACTGAAATTTTGGAATTGAATTGCAAAAATTTTGCAACAAAAATCTGAAAGGTGTTTCAAATTAAACTTGTAAAAACCCTATAGCCAATTTATTAAGAATCTAGAATTCTGGCATAGAATTTGTTGCTTGTTTTCTGGGTATTGGCGTTTGGAATAACCTTCCAGAATAGTTGTACAAGAAACTCCACTGGTTGCTTTGTATGGAAGCAGCGGCGGCTAGAGATGACAGATGGAGGGTGATGGCGATTCACCTTGGCTAGCCATGAAAATGGGGCCGATGACAGTCTGCCTTAGGGTCTTTTCTCTAATGCGCTATTTGCTCTCCTTTTCATGCTAACCCAATTTTTCTAATTCTTCTCTTTGATACACAATGGAATAAGGTAAAAACGTGAATAAGATGACCACCATCTTATTTGTGCCATCAATGAACAGTGTATAGGAATAAGTTTTCCAGTTGTTGCTTTCGTTCTTCAAAATGGATTCAAGGCTACTAATTGGCTTGCAAGCAACATGCGGCTGGTGGGAAGCACATGACGGTTGACGGTGGCCTTGTTGGCTATGGTTATTCTTATGAAATTAGGGTTTGAGAATAAGTTGCAGAAAAAGGGTGTTTGGCAATAGGTTTAGGAATAGGTTTGTTTGGTTACTAGTTTAAGTATGACTTAAACTTAAAAGGAGTTTTAAAATAACTAATAATGTATTCTTATTTTATTAAATTCTCTTTTTTTTAAAATTGTTTTAAAATTCAAAAATCAATTCCAAAATTATCATAATTATTTTTCTTAATTTGATTAAGATTAATAATTATATTGATTCCTAATTAATTTTAGAAAAGTAGTTTCTAAAA
>JAOTAY010000008.1:29333847-29344387 GCA_025629805.1 Erythroxylum baracoense | reverse complement strand
GACTTGATTATAAAGTTTGAGAAACTTTATGATTAAATATGAGATATTTAATAAATAAGGATCAATATGAGATATTGAATATGGGCATAATTGGTATTTAATTAGAATTATTTCTAATACTAATTAAAGTTTAATTAAAATTAGAATTTAATATCAATTAAATTAATAAAACGTCCAAAGCTTATTATAAATAGGCTTAAGCTCTAAGGAGCTAGCACTTTATGCTTAACCCTCTCTCTTAGAGTTTCAGAGTTCTCTCAACTCATTCTGTGGATTCCGTTAGAGGCCGGACATTTATGCCTCTACGGTGGTTGAAATGAATCGGTTTCGGAAACAGTTCGAGGGATATAACAAGATAAAGATCAAGCTTCGAAATAAGGTATGAATTAAGTTTCCTCTTTATTATGATTTGTGTTAATCATTTTATAGAATTAAAGAGATCTTGATTTTTAGGAAGTCAAAGATTGCTAAAAAGTTTCGTAATTATTCCACTACAGTCGGGATCGGATCCCAACCCAGCTTCCATAAAAAAAGAAATATAATTTGATCGTAGGAATTGGAGGATAAGTTTTTCTAAGCCGGACCAACAAAAAATCTAGGTTAACTGTATTTGGATCAGATCAGCTTCTAAAGCGAGTACTATGGTACGAAAAAAGCTTTCCTCTATTAAGAGTTCAGACCACTGAAAGGTCAAGTGGGTGTTTAGGATCACATCAATCTCATGTTCTAACTAAATTACTCAAATTATGATTTTTAATTGTATTAAGCTAATATGAAAGGAAGTGAAACGCTATGAAAAGAAAAGGTTTGATTGAGCGGAAAAGGAAGAGTAGTGAATAAGCAGCATTGAAAATAGGTGGTGGGAGGACAGGTAGGTTCCTCTGTCTATTCTATTAATTTCGAGAACTAGAATACAAGTGGGAGGACTTTGCACCATTTGTCTCAATGTGGTTATTTCTTTTCAACAGCCCAAGGAATTGGGGCATATTTTTTTTTAGTTTCACTACTTGGAGTGACTGTTACGATTATGAAGAAAACGACAAACCGTAATTACGTATATATAAAAGCCAAAACTGCCATGGGTATTCCATCCCGTGCAAGCTTCTAGATATCAATTTTATCATAATCAACATGAAAATTTCCAAACAACTAAAGAGATTCTTTTGTGAGAAATATTGAACTTTAGGAACTACAGAAGCTTGTACTGTGAAATATAAATGAGGTCTTCTCACCATTTTTTTCATCATTCTCTATTTTAAGATTTGTGCTTTTGACAACTTTACGTAGTACACGATCTTCATGAAGGCAACTGTTTACTCAGAATCACCACTAAGACACTACATGAACCAGTCAAGTCAGCAATTACCATGGATAGCTTCATAATTTTAGTTTCTATTAAAGCAATTGTTTGAAACCAATCATGATCTAATCATAAAAGCAAAGGAAAAATAAAATTTTTACGATTTTGTAATCATATCTCAATAATTGAATAATTTGATAAGCATAAATCATAAAATAAAAACATCATACTTGAATCGAAATTCTTAGTGAAACCTTTTTCAAACTTTTTCGAGTTGTCAACAATAGCTGTCCAAGCATCCGGTCTTTAAAAGTTTTTCCACAAGAACTCAATTTTTAAGATGAAATAAATAGAAGTGTTACTTCCTTATGTTTTCTTTCTATAAATAGAAAAAATATTAAGGTTTTTTTATTAAAATTAAGTATTCCAATTATAACTAAATCCAAATTCTAATAATAATTTAATTTAATTTTAATAAAATCAAATATCTCATATTTGATCCCTAAAATTTCTCAAGCTTCACAAATAAATCTAATTTAATTTAAATTATTTTTTTGTTTTTAACTATACTCTTTATGATTGATTTATTACGTTGCTAATATACTGACATTGATTATAAATTACAATTCTAATTCATAATTAGAATTAGACAAATTAAACTCCTTTTAATTTATCTTTAATTTTTCGGTTAAATAATTTATCATTATAGATTAAGATTAAGATTTGATAGTATGGTATAAAGAAATAGAAGTTTAGCAACATGTCATGACTACTTAAATATTAAAAATGTTAAAGTGGCTTGACTCAACCTATCTATGCATGGCTATGATATATAATTTAATCCTTTTATCGTCCAATATTTCAATTGTACATATACTATAGATATATTGTCTACTTTTTTAAAATTTGACTTGTTAATTAATAATTGATTTATAATTGATATTTAAAAATACCTTTTTCAATGTCAATTCACTTTGGCCAGAGGATTTCTTATATCACTACTGATTAAGAATAGTGGAACATTTTCTCTAATTATTTTAGAATGACAAATCCTTTATTGACTTACTCAGCTATCTCTGTATGGTTCATATTGTATCTAAGTACTAATGACTGAGCTACGATAAATAGGACATGTCATAAGTAGCGTCATAACACAGTAATGCTCACATGAAAAATTATGATAATCTCAAGTCTAAGAATCAATTATATAACCATCATAATAAAAAATTCACAGACATATAAGTAATATTGCATTTAGGATTTTCAAAATCGAGTATTCTCTAATGAGTTCACATACATTTGTTTAAATATCTCTATACATTAATTTATAAGATCAATTACTTTTTTCATAAAAAAGAAATATAATATGTTCAAGTTTTTATTAATATTTTGTCTTGACGAAAATATAACCAAGAATAATTTAGAAATAATACATAAATACAAATTGAATCTCATAATTATGATCTCATAACAATTTCAACTACATAGTAATTATCCTAAATATGTTATCTTTAGTATTAGAACTTCAAATGTAATTAACAAAATCATGAAAATAAAGATGTTGTTATTAATTAAACTAATAATATAGTACATAAAATTGTAACCAATCGATTGACTGCAAGAATATAAACTAACAACAATCGCTTGTAAAAGTTATTTTGACCCAGAAGATATAATTTTCCTAAAATGCTCTCTAACTTATGCAATGATATGCTTTTTTGTATCCTCTTAAATAGTTCAAAGCTAATTTCTCTTATAACAATGAGAAAGGTTGCTTCTTCAAGTGACTTGACCTAAAAAAATATTTGACTTGATTCTTTATATACCTCTGCAACAGCTGTATTGAATTGCTAACATTTGGAAGAACTTTTGTATAACATCTAAATGGTTTATTAAACCAATTTCCATTTTTTATGAGTTGATCTGTAAATTAACATTTTATCAACTTTCTTGGCTCATTATAGCCTGCTACATCCAATGAAGTTTCATCAACTTTGTAAAACATCGAACCTTTCCTTTCGTTGAATATAAATTTTTATGTTAAATGAATAGTATTTTTGTATGAATAGTGATTTTTGGGGGACCCGGCCCCGAAATATTAAAAATTATCCAAAATAAGTATTAGAGTCTAATGATAATGAAACAAATCGAAAATAAGTAGGTAGGATGGATTTCGGAAGTTTCAAAAGTTTAGGACTACAATGCCCTTTTTGGAAAGTAATAGGTGTTAATGATTTTAAACCTATTTGACAATATTTAAAGCATCCAATCATTAAGTATTGATCCTAATTTAAGTATTTTATGGTCAATTTGATGATAAGACAGTTGTGGAATATTTTTCGGAGTTAATATGATTAGTTGGTGAATTAAATGCATTAATGTGCAATTTGGTCATTTTAATGGTGTTGGTGGAAGCATGAGTCATTAGAAGAGAACCAATAGGAAGGTGACATATGGAATCCATTAAATGAGTATAAAAAAGCATAAAGTAAGACATTTAGCTTCATTCTTTAACATAATCGTGAGTGTTTGAGAGAGAGTAAACGTGAGAGACCAAAAACAAGAGTGAAAAGAATAAAAGCAAGTGTGAAGGCCTTCCAAGGAGAGAGGAAGAAGAAGGCTTCCATTGTGGATGGGTTTTGATGGAGATTTGAAGAGATCTTAATCAAGTAAAGGTGTTCAGCTAATACCCAAAAGATTGGAGGAAAAAGTGGTAAGTTTTCCTAGCTTAAATTCCTAATTTTTGTGGGTTTTTAGTATGGGATAGATGTATTTAGGATCAATGGTGCCTTGGTGTTATTTTGCTGTTTCTTTGCATGGAATTGGTTGAATATGACAAGAGAGTAACGTGTAGTAGAATTCTGTCTTAGGTTTGTATGAACCAATCCCATTGTTTTGGCCATAAATCAGCCTACAGACCTTTAAATTAGGTGATTCGAACTGGAAATGAAACCTAAGACATAGTACTAAACATTACTAGAAGAGCCTTTAACCTAATTCTAACTAAATAATATTGGAATTTAAGATTGAAAATGATAATTTGATGTTGCCCTTGTGTTGGAGCATTTTGTGATGATTGGTGCCTGTTTCTAGATTTGGAACTTTAAATGGCCTTATCTTTGATGATATGGAAACTAGAAACATAGGTGAACAAATGTTGAGAAGACCTTAAAACCTAATGTGAACGTCTACTATGTGAAAATTTAGGAACAAGTGAAGGTATGAATTTGACTCATCATGCATGATAGTGATATGGTGAATTATAATGGGTGAGATAGAGTTTTGAAGAAATTAGTAAGTTAGATGGGTAAAATATGGTATTTAAGTGACTTTTGAAGTTATATTTAGAAACAAAGAGCAATAGGTTAGCTTATGGAAGTAAGTGAAAATATGATTAGTGTATGTGTTTATAGTTTTAATACTAATCTCAAATTCGATTAAATCGAATTTATAGTTTTAATATCTTATTTCCAAATTTGGAAATAAATGCCTAAAAGAAATATGTTTTATGTAAGCAAAGGAGAGGCACACGAACGCATGAGTGTTTGGCGATAAGTTTGCAAAACAATGAGTGTTCTTTAAATTGATTTTATGAAAATGATTTATATTCTATCGTGAAATGAATATTGGTTATCAGTTTTATGTGAATATTGCTAGTATAAGTTTATGTTTTAGTAATACATGAATTGAAGTTTGAAAGTTAAATCTTTTATGATTTGAGTTTACATTAAGATGATGTTATTGGTTGATAAACAGGAAATGGTTTCTAGCCTATGGTATACCGTTAGGTTTTATACATGTTATTATACCGGTGTATACCAGTTAACCTAGTAGGGTAAGTGATGTAAAACCAGCTCTGTTACTAGTGGTTAATCAATTTCAGTTAGGCGATATAGAACCAACTCTGTAATTACTGGTATAAAACCTAGCATGGGTAAGTAATGTAGAACTAGCTCTATAACTAGTGGTTAACCAGTTGCGGGGAAACAATGTAGAACCAGCTCTGTAATTACTAATGTATAGCAGTTATCCTAGGGTGAGTAAGTGATCTAGAACTAGCTCCATAACTAGTGGTTAACCAGTTGCGGGTAAGCAATGTAGAGCTAGCTTCGTGACTTTATGTCTGAGGGTACCATATGGCAAAGAAGTTAGTGATATGCTATGTCATGCAAGAAATTCATGACATTTTTAATGCTGCCACTATTTATTTGAAAAATGATTTGAGAAATTTGATTTCGGGAAGCATATACGTTTCATTATTGAATTATACAAATTGAGATGAATTTGTTTTAGGGAGGTTTAAATTGTTAATTAAGATTTGAATAGAAAATCTAACACTTACTGAGCTTGTTTAACTCACACTCTCGTTTCTGTTTCTAAATGAAACCTCCCAGGTGTACGCTCAAAGGCTTCAGTTAACTTCGTCATGTTTATGTAATTTTTGCCTTGTAAATGTTTTTGGGAATACTTGCAATTACTTGAATATGTTTTGGACTGTATTTTGTGTAAAGAACGCATGTATATGAATGTTTTAAAGTTCAATGCATGAATATATCTGAGCTATTTTTAAGATTATTGAAGTGATTGTTGAGATTGCATGTGAATGGACTTAAAGTCCAAAATTTGTAGTGGGGATTTTGAGATGTTTATATAAATGTTTTTGAACTTTTACAGAGACTAGAAAATTTTGGGAAGGTTAAAATACAGCCGTTGTGCTGCCGAATTGTTTTTTTTTAAAAACTCCATTGCTTATGTCTTTTAATGTTAAGTTAAGGCTTTTTGGTAAAAAGGGCAATAGGCTTAGCTCCACAAGAGCCTTCCGGTTGGATTAGATATCAACTGGAGTGCCATTGCAGGGTGCCGGGTAGGTTGCCTAATCATTTCAAGATAGGAGCCTGTGAAACTTCCTGTAAAACATCGCTTCTTTTCATGTAAGGTCCTTTCCATATATGTCATTCCTCCACCATGTGTAGTCCCTGTGATAGAATATTTCACAGACCCCGTTAACTTGATAATTTTAGATACCTCTTTAGAGCTATTATGGATGTTTTGTAGCAATAAAAAATTTGCATATATTTTTTATGATATTTTGCATTCTCCATTAATTAGAAAAAGTAATCGAAGTTTGGACATAATTAATGGAGAATGCATAATATCATGAAAAATATATGCAAATTTTTTATTGTTATAGAAAATCCATAATAGCTCTAAAAAGGTACGTAAAATTATCAAGTTAATGGGGATGTTCTCTAAGTTTAATCAGACAACTTCCTTACGAACGAGAAAAACAGATCAATTTAAGCAACAATCATATAAGCTTAGATTATTTAACCTAATTTATGTTATTCTTAATAATTCAGAACCATTAGTTGCCACAAATGAACCAGAAAAACAACGATTATGTATTGTATTCGATTCTAGCAATGAGTTCTTACATAAAAACAATCAAATAGAGCATTCAATCATTCTTACACAAGACCCAAACATTAAACATAGGATAACATAATCAATCCATGAGAGAAAGAACAACAAACGATGAAAGAAATGCTAATCAGGTCGTTGGCATCGATTGTAGCTCTGAACCGGCAACGGGAAGCTACCCCTCCATGGGTCTCTCAAAGATGAGAGCTTTGCCCCTTCTCCTTATCGTCTTTCCCGAGAGCTCTATCAGTTTTCCCCATTCGAAACACACTAAAACTTTTTTTCCATTCGTGTCATCACACCCTCAATATATATTAAAATGCTAGGTTAAATGAGGGGTGAGGTGGTAAGGCCTCACGGGTGTGACATGTTTGTCACACCTGTGACTAGATGAGAAGCTTCTTATGACTGTGAGAAGCTTCTCACGACCATGAGAAGCATTGCCTAAGTTATTATGCTTTAGTTTTCTATCCCCTCTTCTCACTCCCTTGTCGTTATCCCATTCTAGCTTCCTTTTATTTTCTTCTCTAACCGTTGTTCACTAAGTCCAGCTATCACATAATAGAGAAAAAAGAGATTTTGATGTTGCCCTCACACCCACCTGCTATAGCTATATTGTCTAAAACACGTTTGCTTTATACATAGATAGGTAGCGTGTGTGTTGTCTCACTTATGTGAGACATCATGCAATCCCAACCAATCCATGCATCACTCACAGCTGTGACACTTTTATGCAACATGCCGTGATCAATGTTGCTTTGTCATCTTGATTTTCTTGTCTTTATTTTCTCCATTGTTTTCATTCTTGCTCCATGATGACAAAGGATTGTGATTCTTCAAAAAACATGTCAAATATGTTGCTTTCGAATCACGTTAGCTCCTTTGATTTCAAATCGTACCTAAAAAATATATGAACTAAAGTGAGTATCTTAAGTAATTTCATATCATTAATCGCTAAGTGTTATAGAATAATTATACAATCAATTAAGCACGTATCAACCATGGAGCCCATATTGGAGGTCATGAAATGGGCTTCCATTGTTTTTCTTAATATAGTTAGAAAAATTTTCAATTATTATTTTACATATTATATATCTTGAATAAATTATTTAGACTTTTAAAGAATAATTAACAACTAAAGATTTAAATAATGTTAATCCATTCAACTAAGATTAATAAATTCACCTATACCACCACTATAATGTACCAACAAACTAAAGAATCTTAAAGAAATTTGGAGAGTTTGTTCAATTGATGGCCTAACTTTTTAACTTTAATTTTATCCTCATCAACCTTAATTCCCCTTTTTGATACATCATGACCTAGGATTGTCCCTGATTTCACCATAAAATGACTTTTTTTATAACTTAAAGTTAAGTTGCATTCAATACATCTTTTAGGAACATGAGTCAGCTTGTTTGGACAATTATTAAAAGGAGTACCAAAGATAAAGAAATCATCCATAAATACCTCGATAAAGTCCTCAATCATGTCTAAGAAAATGGAAAACATGCACCTTTGAAATGTTACAGGTGCATTGCATAACTCGAATGACATCCTCCTGAAAGCGAATGTCCTAAATGGATAAGTGAATGTCATCTTTATTTGGTCCTCAGGAACAATCGGTATTTGGTAATAACCTGAAATAACATCAAGAAAATAATAAAACTCATCTCTAGAAAGTTTATCCAACGTTTGATCAATGAAAGGGAGAGGAAAGTGGTCTTTTTTGGTCACCGCATACAGTTTCCTGCAATCAATACACATTCTCCATCTAATGGTAGTCTTAGTAGGCACTAACTTATTCTTTTCATTTCGAATAACAGTAATGCTAGATTTTTTCAGAACCACATGCATTGGGCTCACCCATTCACTATCCATAATTGGACAAATTACTCCCTCATTACACAGTTTCAAAACCTCCTTCTTAACTACCTCCCACATATTAGGATTGAGTCTTCTTTGGGTCTCTCTCACCAGTTTAGCCCCCTCTTCTAGGATAATCCTATGCATGTACATGGAGGGACTAATTCCCTTAATGTCATTCAAACTCCATCCTATAGCCTTTTTCAATCTTTTCATCTCACTCAAAGTTGTTTCTTCCTGATTAGCATCCAAAGTAGATGCAAGAACAACCGGATATGTTTCCCCTTTACCTAAAAACACATACTTCAAATTCTTAGGTAACTCTTTCATCTTTGCTTTTGGTAGGGTTGCATTCTTCTCTTCATTGGAGGTTATCTCTAATAATTCACCAAACTCTCCTCCTGCGACATCGTCTAGCAATTGACAGTACTCGACAAACTCTTTAACCAAGTCTAACTTCGTTATTTCTTCTTCCTATAAGGCAAAATAAAAATCTACAACATTAATTTGATCAACAAGAGAACACTCCTCATAAACAGCAATAGTAGGCATAGGTTTAACATTAAAGATTGAAAATTCTACTTTTTCCCTTAAGACATTCATGGTTAATTTCTCATTCTTCCCATCAATCAAAGAGTTAGTGGTGGCAATAAAAAATCTCCTAAGGAGTATGGTGTGCTCCTTTTCTTGTTCCTTTACTTTCCCCATATCTAAAACCACAAAGTCTATAGGTACAATTAATCCTCCAATCTTCACTAACACATCTTCCATTATTCCTTTCGGATAAAGGATTGACTTATCATCTAATTGCAAGCACATATTGGTAGGTCTTAATTGTCTTAGTGTTGGCCCTTGGTCCCCTTACGGATTTTATAGCGGCTACGTGTCACCATTGGGAGTTTATTGGAATATATATATATATTTGAAACATTGCAATAAAATAAAAATGCAACGAAAATTTGTGGTGGGATCGTAAAATAATTATAGACATCAGATTAAATTATTCAAAAATAAATAATTTAATAAAATAATTAATACGCAATTTATTAAGGGATATCAAATTAAAAGAACTAGATAATAATGATTTTTAAATAAAGAAAATTTATAGAAAAGGCAAAAATATTTCCCCACAATTTATAAAAATTTTTCCATACCAAAAATGATCAAAGAATAATTAATTTGGGTGATTAAGAAAAATTTACAACTTAAGTTAATATTGAAATAATCTGGGATTTCAAAAATGACATAGGCACGAGCGTGACTTCTCTCTCACGCCCGTGAGAGAGTCTGAAAATTACACAAGTCGCGATCGTATCACGACATTAAAAAAAATGTAGCAGGTCACGGTTGTACTACGTTGCGATCGCGACCATGAACAACGGGGAGGCTTGCGGTCGTGAATTTCTTGGTGTTTGTCCCGATGGTGCTGAGTCGTGATCGCGATTCAGTGGGTTTGTGGGAACGTCACGATCGTACTCAGTGACTTTCCCTGCTAAACATCCTTACTTCTAATCAATATATCTTTCAATCTAGAAGTCCAAAAATTGCAAACTATATATCATTGGAAAGATAAGAAAAAGATCTACAACTTTCATGAAGATCGTTTTAGCTAATTCCACCTGTATTGATACAATTTAATTATCTAAATAAAGTTATCATTTCAGCCCAATTCATACTTCACTTATACAAAATTGCACACAAACACAGCTACCTTATAAAAGTCATAACTTCTGCAACCGAAATCCAAAAATTTCAATCTTTATAGAGTTAGAAAGATAAAAGAATAATCTACAACTTTTATGAAGACTACTTAGCCTAATTCTACCTTGATCAGTGCAGATTATTCCTCAAAGTTTTAGATCGCATTCCGACCATGTTTCCTGTTTTTACTCATCTGTTTACTAACAATTCCTTTGCACATATCACAGGACCCAAACCAACATAAAAGTTCCT
>JAOTAY010000008.1:29307279-29327361 GCA_025629805.1 Erythroxylum baracoense | reverse complement strand
AGTTTTTGTTCCGTTCCGTCTCCAAGTTTCTGTTCCGTTCCGTCTCCAGAAACTAGAGACAGCAACCATACGGACAGATAAAGAACTGATGTTTAAATCATGACAACACATTTATATATATATTTGGTATTGACAAACTGTTTGAAGATAAGCATCGAGAAAGTGAGAGGCTTGGCAGACACCGCAACTCCAGAAAGTCTCCATTCCTTCTTATCCTTTCCCGTCTTTTTAGTAGTGCCACATATTTTCTTTTCGAATACCAAATGGCAGTGAAACTATATCATTATATTATTATATAGGTGCGGCTTTGGGATCAAGCGGGATAAAATTATGAGGGTCTATATTGTTGGGAATCTGCAGTCTGAACAAATTGTATGCTTTTGTTGTAAGCTTAAAGATGAACCTTAGATCAAAGCACATGGTCTTCTGATATATTCAGTTCCAGCACATTGTTTTGCCCTAACATTTTAACATTTAACTGTTTCTTTGCAATAACGATCTCAATCCTCACATTTAAAGATGCAAGTATATATCAGATAGTCATAAATAAATAAAAGACTTTAGTTGAGTATCAAGAACGGGAACGAAACTCCGGTTTCCTCAATGCCCACCAGTACCGCACATTCTCTAAAAGTAGCGAGGGTAAAATAACCCCATATCACACTACAGTTATGGACCAAGTAGATTCTCAATCATACAAATCGAAGTACTTTTGAAAGAAACATAATATCATATAGGGAAGGAACAGTTGTGATAGTGCTTAATTAGCAAGGCAGTTTCTTGCTGCTAAGACAAACTTATGGTTGGTTTTCAGCCACCAAGCAGCTAACCCTAGAATGCCATTTGTGGCTCTTTCGAATGCCCACGTTTTCCTATCCATTCCTTCTAGCCGAAAGTGGTAGAAGATAGGATCAGAACCGAGACCAAAATCCACTTTACTCACTAGTGTTACGGTTTCAACTGAATTTTATTTCCATTTAAAAACAACAAACGAAAAGATGAGCAACACAAATCGTCCATGGCACAAGATGCTTATCATGGTTATTGGTGCAAGTGGCGTGAGCTTTTTTGACAGAAAAGCATAGACATGATGGAATAAACAATTATGTAAGCTCTCCCCTCATCTCCCACTCCGAACAGGGAAAGTTTACTATACAACTAAAATTTCTCAATTCCATTAAGGGAAATGTTTTCCTACATAGTTCCTAGTATCCACTACTTGAAATCATTGGATGCGAAAGATCCAATTACAATAAGCTGGATAAGATGGTGATATTCATGTGAAGGTGTTTCGATTTTATTGTAAACACCAACACACTTTAAGCTCGGAATTGGTTTTATTTTTAATGGTAGTACTTTATTAGGAAGAATTTATCCATTTCGAGTGATTTTTTAAAGAAAATTTAACTTTTGGAGTTAAAAAGCAAATGATAATTATTTATATAACTGATTTGCTAAGATAATAATAATTGGTAATATATGCATAAACTGACTCTAAAACTACTGAAACTATATAATCACGCGGTCACCTCGTACTAATAACCTCCCTTTCAGCCGTTGATATACCAATAACTTAATTTGATTGGGTTAACTAAATCAGTTGCACTTTGTATCATTGCGTTATATGGTACGCGTGCATGATGATAGTGGAAGGAATCCATACTAAATGTTTAAACCCAGTTTTGATTTATCTCTTTTATCGATTCTATTTAGCATTATACTAGTCAAAATGGAATGTGAGAAGGCATTACGTCCCACAAACCATGCATAGGTGTAATTGTTTAGCGCACTTGCCAATGATTCTTCACATCATTTTAACCCCTTAAATTAATGTAAAGCATATATACTTTAAGCTGCTTTAGCGCCGTATAAGATCTTTGCGTGCCTTGCGTTCATGAGGCTCTGTTGGTCCACAATTGAATGATCAATTATAAACATTTCTTTCTCTAATTTTTTCTTTAACTTTTCCAAAGTTAAGGGACCAGCCATTATGGTTGGTTGTCTTATACATTTATTGATTTCAGTTGATTAATTGACTAACTACTGTCAGAATTGAAACTTTAGGTGTTAAAATACAAAATAGGAAAATGAATGGGAAAGAAGAATATGAGCGTTGCAGGGGGTTTGTTTATTTATTAGACAGCATAAAAATTCTTCTAATATTACAGGTCTTATCGAAGAATAAAGTCCTAGCCCTCTTATCACATTGGACTACTAAAATTCAGTTATAACACTAAATTTTGGCACTAAATTTTGCAAGTTATGCTACGCATTAGCACTCCTTTGAACTGCATCGATTGCATACGTTGTTTTTTAATCTTGCATAACAATCTCAGGAAATTGATATCTTCATTAATGTACTTACTAAAACTATAGTAATCTTTGTAATTTTAAAGTTCTCTTCATCATTATAAGCATGAATTAATGAGAAATTGCATTATGTCAAAATAATAGTGATTTTAATTATACTGAGAAAATATACATAAGATTTGGATTAAAGAGAGAGACTAGTGATATTAGTATATTTGAAAGGAATTAATGGTTGTATACTTTTTCTAAAAAATAGAGGTTAAAGATTCAGAAATAATAGACTTTAATAGATTATAATAATGTCAATTGAAAATAGAAAAGAATAGGTACGAAGATAGATATGAAACATCATGTGATTCAATTAAATTCTTGTACTATATCGACCGTCGACCCTTGGTTTTAGTCATAAGTATGAGGTTATCTTATGTAAGAAAATTGTGAGACTTTAAAATTTTAACTTTATGATTCTTATACTTTAATGAAATTTAATATAATGAAAGATTGTATATATAGTATTTATGAATTATAGTATTTAGAAGGTGTATGATTAATTAATTATAGTGATAACACTTAAGTGATGAAAGAAATTTGATAAAGGAGCATGCTTGTTTAGATACTTTTACCGTTGAATATTATTTAGGATTTTAATTATAGTTTTTTATAAGGAGAGGAGAATAGCAGGAAGAAAGGATCATTAGAGGCAACAATTTGTAAGGAGAAAAGTACTGATTATGGAGGATTTTTATGACTCTAGCAAGTTTTTAAAAGTATTTAGATTATTATTTAAAAAAAAAGTTTAAAAACTTTTGTAGAAAAATTGGAATTATATTTTAATTGGGGTATGTTCGGTTATTAATCTATTGATTATGTGTTTTAATTATTTTATTTTATATTATTTAATTATTTGCATATCTTAATTTTCGATTTTAGTTAAAATTGTAAAAATACCCCATATTAGAATAATGGCCGATTTAGTTTTTTTTAAATAAAGTTTTAGGGATAATTGAATATGCTTATATATGTGAAATTAAGTGAATAATTATTTATAAGGGATAATCACAGTTGATTCTTCTGTGATTTTTGGCTCTTTTCATTTTATTACTTTTATTTTAAAGACTATCATTTTCTTTCCTATATTATTGTAGCTAGTATGCAAGTCCTTCCATTATATATTTTTTTAGTTTTTCACTCATTCATAACTTCAATACAATGTCATATTAAAACTTAAAATTCTAATACTTTGTCATTTTCAGTGAAAAATAGATGAAAAAGTAACGAAATATAACAAAGGAGTTATGTGACAGTTGATCAAATATCATAGAGTGATTAATAATAATTTTCCAAAAACGAATTGAAGTAAGACAAAAGGTCAAACAATAAGGGCTCTTAATGTATTAATTATAAAAAATATATATCAAACATTACTTAGTTTTACAGTCATAGCTTAAACATTAAAAAGTGACAATTAAATACTTAAACTTTTAATTTTTTCAAATCTACTCCGACATTAGTATCTTGATTAACGTTACCGACGTGGAAAGCCATGTAATACATAAATCTAAACACGATTGATGACAATTGGACTTAATTATATATTAGAGTTAATTAAACTAATTAAGTGAATCCTTAATTTAAAAAGTTAAAAGAAAGGAATAAAAATTAAGAGTTCTACAAATTTTCTTACTCATTTTCTTCTAAGTAACATCTTTTCTTCGTTGTCTCACATTTAAATGTCATTTTGTTATTTAATATCAGTTGTCCATCGCTAATGTCATGAAATCCATGTCCTTGTAGGAGTAGGAAAGACATGCAAAGAAGAGACTTAGAGGGAGAGATTATAGTTAGTGAGTGAGAGGTGCTAGAAGGGTATGTTCCTTTATGCTCGTTTCTTTTGATGGGTATGTTTGCTAGTTGAAGATTCTTAGTTGGGTTTTTGTTTAATCTAATTTGTTGATTGGATTTTAGTGAAAGGTGAGGTAGGTTGAACTTGAATTGGGGTTTATAGTTATGGAATGAATGATAATGAAGAAGCTAATGGTGAAATTATGCAAAGGATTCAATCTTCATTTGGCTTTAAGCAGTTATCATCTAGCATTCCAAAGCAGTCTTTTTTATTGATGAATCAATTTGATATCCCACAGTTAAGTCAAGCTCAAATAGGTGCTAGACATTTTGGTCAGAATTACAATGTTATAATAGATGAAAGAATAGGGATGCCACCGTCACATCCTAACTAAATCCTACCCATTTGGCTGTATTCTCACATCTCGATGCCTAAGTCGGTGTATCAACAAATGGGTTCACATAATTCCTGCCTGGGATCAACTGATTTGTGATCTTTATTGCAACATTCAACTTTCTTCTCTCTTGACTCATTGCCACCTTTAAGACTTGCAACTTTCAGAGATTCTTCTTCATCTACCACTTCGGAGTCTATGTCGATTGATGTGTATATGGAGGATAGAGACTCAAGTTCTCAAACTAAGTCTAAAGTGTAAAATTAAATCCAACTATTATCAAACGTGTTTAAATTCATTTATTATGTCTCTTTTCGCGTCAATAACGTTAAACAAGATAGTAATATCAGGTTAACTCTAAAAAATTGAAAATTTAGGTATTTAATTGTCATTTTTTAAAGTTTGAGATATAATTCTAATTTGAGTAAAATCTGAGATTATTTTTTTGTAGTTAACCCATGTATTTAACCATATTTATATTTTTGGAATACTTGTATTGAACTATTTGTAAGTGTTATGGAGACATTTTATAATTATTTGGATATTGTGTATAGTTAAAGTTCTAGTATTAGAGTTTGTGGATTCGTGAGTGTTATGGAGACACTTTATAATTGTTTGAATATAGTGTATAGTTAAAGTTTCGGTATTAGAGTTTGTGCATTATGATTGTGCGTTATGATGATTTAATTGCGATATTTGATGTACCTTGCAAACTATACTAAGGCATTTTGTCATGTTTGAGATTTGTGAGGAGTGGTGATAGGTCAAGACCTATCGTTTAATGTTAGAATAGATTTATCATGTAGTGTTAGAGTAGAGTAAACATTATTCTGCTAATCAATTTGTATCTCTCGTATATAGTCGAGCATATACAAAATGATGCATTAGTTGGGACTTGTGACTATTGTGCTTGTTGTACCATTTGAGATTGAGGATGTATGATATTAATTTCTTGACATATATTTTGGAGAAAATTATAATGTGCGTAGGTAGAATTATGAGAATTGGATATAACATTAGTGTAGATTTGTTTATTGCTTTATTATGATTTTTCCTTAGTTTGCATATATTTTCTTATTTTGTTTAATTTTCAAATAAAAATATATAATAAAGCATGTAAATGAAGATAAAAGTCGAGAGCTTTATCTAGTTGAATAATATATCTCCACATATACAAATAAAATATTTGTTTATTTAATTAGATTTCAAAGATTTGCATACTAAATTTGTCAACTATGATAAAGATATTCGCATTTGATCTTTTGAATATAAGAACTGTATTTTTAAAATTTTTAACCGTTTGAAAATTTTTAAATTAATATTTTAACTTTAGTATGATGATAAAATTTAAATAATTAAATGTCCGATTAATTATTGAATAGGTATAATCAAATTTTGATAGTCCAAGACGAGTCTAATAAAATTGACTTAAATTAGTGGTATAAAAAATAAATTAATTCGTGAAAACCGTACTCGTATGCTCTACTTTTTCATCCTTAATTATATATCTCCTTGTGTAGATTTGTATATTGACCTATTTGATAAGGCGTCAAATTAAATCTTACCAGCATTGAATATTCATTCATGGAGATCATTAGACATCAATTAATGTTTGCAATTCTTGACTATTAGGAGACATCCTGCAAGCAAAAATCAATTGTACAGAGTAGAACTAATTTATTTGCAGGATGATAAGATGTGTTGAGCATGTGTACACTAGTAGGTATGATTTCACTGAATAATTTGTTTATTTTTTTCATATTACTAATTTTATTGAAGTCGGTCTTAAAATTCACTAGTGTTAAGACAAGAATGTGCAACATTATCATTAATCTCGATAACTAGATTGCAAGATATGATGTTTCCATTTTATGCAACAACAAGAAACTACATTGCTATGCAAATCATAGGTTGCTTTGATGACATTAATCTGGTCGATAAAATTTTATAATTTCAAAGACTATAAAAATTAGATGCATAGCAATTGTGAACTTCAATTGTGAGTCACAGTCATCTCAATCTGAGTTCAGGTTCTAAACACTAAATTGCGAGTGTACTAGGTACCGTACTGGAGTACTGCACATAAATCATAATCAAATTTAAAACCTTGATCCCATACATTAGATTGATTATAGCCGTATCATTGAACAATCTTCTATTTAAACTTTATTATTGAACAAAGCAAATAATGTTAACTAGTCCAGGTAATTATTATTTTGTCCTTTCAAAGGTTAAAAGAAATAAGACCAAATTTGTGTCACAGGAATTGGGAAAGTATCAATATCTCTTCTGCAAACGAGTCTTGATACTCACACACTCTACACTTGAAAAATCCAAATTATCTTCTGGTGAAAGCAATTAAATATAGAAGACAAGATTGATGAGGCAGAGCATGGGAAGAGATAGGATTAAGATATGAAGTTGATGACAAAAGAGAAAGCCTGCGGATTGGAGGGTTTGAGATTTAGAATTACAAGACGCATTGGTAACAGTAACTGAATAAATGTGTGTGGTTAGGGTTGAAAGAGAGTCGACGAATGAGAGAAATCAAAAGCAAATGCGACTTTGGACTTTACTTTTTCTGTCCGACTGTCCGTCTCTTTCTTCGTAATCTTGCCAATATAATATTTGCCAGTGAACAAGTGTAACATTAACATTTATTCCATACGTGAAGCAACTGCCCTCTTTTCACACCTATAAAAGCCCTACACATCTTCTGTTGAAGACACAACATAGCAGATACATTAAGAGAACTACTATACAGGTTCCATGCCCATGGAACAAGTTCATATGCTCTTATAACTAGTTAGAGGTTACTAGCATAAAAGAGTTTCGTTTTCGACTGGTGCAAATTTCCCTAATGTCATCGTCAAAATTTCAAGAGTAAGGGGAGGTGACAGAAGAGAGTGAGCACACATGGTACTTTCTTGCATGTTTGGTTCATGCTTGAAACTCTGCGTGCTCACTCTCTATCTGTCACCCCACAACTCTCTCTCTCTCTTACTTGATATATACTTATGTATGAGTCTCGTAGCCTAAATTTTATCAGTATGTTCTACAAGTAGAACAGGAGCATGATGCTAATTTTATTTCAGTTATTACCACTGTTTGATGGTTTTGGCATCTTATACCCCAAACCTCGTCCGCTAGTTCATTAGTTTCTCACTGTTTCACAGATTTCTTGCATCAGTAGAGACAGCTCGCACCTTTGCATAAATTAAAATTCGTTGGATCTGTCGCAAGAAAAAAACTTATATTCATTAAGATGAGCCTTTGATTTCCCTTTCCGAAGCTGCTTGGAGTTGTTCAATCGCAGCTTAGATGCTTTTGGATATTTAAATCTGGGACTTCTCGTTGATCATTAATCAAATCTCTCCACTGTTGTCTCTGAATTCTCCTAATTCCTTCACTGTTAGACGTAGGCTAATACAGAGAATTCTATAATTAAACAGCTTGTTGGTCTATCTGTATGACCTGATAAAAGGACTAGAAGGTTATTTATTAACCATTAATTTCTAGTATCATTGATTCTAATGAAGGAATCATTTGCATGGAATATTAGAGCTAGCTTGGGTTCGTCATTATGCATATAAGCATGTGATTGAATGATTTTTGGACTCGACCCGAAGGGAATTATCATATGGGCATCGAAGACATATATATATATATATGGAGTTTCAGTTTTTTGAAGATTTTCCCTTTGGATATCACGGATGCAGTGAAGGAAACTATAAATATAATGTACTGGACTAATTCTAGGTAGTCAATTAAATATTGGTGTTTTGTACTTTGACCGGCAATCATGGAGATGGGTGCAGGTCTTTCACCCTTCTGTATACAATCCTTGTTAACCATGGGCAAGGGACGAACGTTATTTTAAAAACCAGGTGTTTATAGATCTTATAGCTACTAAAGTTCATCACTTTAACCGTGGCTGGAATCAAATTGCTTTCCATTATGTTTTTATTTTTATCCTTTGTACATGGCGCCTCAGCAATAAGGAGCTATCGTTATACTTTCCTTCCCCAGTACTTGTCTTGTTAATTGTGACTTTTTTAATTACCAGACCAAAATTTCTTTAGTCACAGTTTTCTTTATCCCGTCAATTTTGTTGACCACTTACTCAATTGGAGCAAACGATACGCTCTGTCAATGTTGGAGTACAAATTTAGGTGGATGAAGAAATTTCTAGAGACGCTTTATACTGATGCAATTGTGTTTGAATTACCTAACCTTAATTCCCGGAAAACTGGTCCAAGACCAGTCCTACATTTTATATACATGTGATTGAAAATAAATTCCAAGTTCTAACGATTCATCAACTATTATGGTGATTTATTTTTTCATCTGGTTAACTGAAGTGGTGGTTTGGTTTGCTTTGGGATGTTTTGAACAACGCCAGATGGATCATTTTGTTAGAAAATTGGGATGTGATCCTTAGCTGAAGGTTTTTCCACTATTTATATTATGTTATTTTTCCACAATAATTGATTTTTGAGACAAGTCAACAACAAATCACCATAATTGTACAATTGTTTAGTCTTTAAAATATTTAAACAAATAAATTTAGAAAACTCTATAAATAATGTAGAAAATGGTATGTCCAAGGAGCTAACTTTTGTAGAGTCGATGTCTATTTATATTAAGGATTAAATCTTCTACTTAATTGACAATTACGTACCTATAATTAAGATTCAACATATAATATTAATTATTAGTTGTTAAATTATATTTAATCTTAGTGTTTCTCAAAGTTTGTAATTATGTTCAATTTGATTAAGTTATCTTTTATTTATTTAACAATTCTTTACATATGGCTTATTGTTGTATTGTTTCTACTAATGTTTATTCTATCACAAAATATTACTCATAACATAAAGCAAGTGCCCATATTGTTTAATAATAATATAGTGGAGAATAGAATATTAACCCAACAAAGAAGTGATAGGAATTCAGTAAACTCTTGCACTATTCCTTAAATCAATTAAAATAAGAGGATTCATTTTGATATGATAATTAAATCTAAAATTGTAATTAAGCGTAAACGTAGAAAGAATACTACTAATGTAATCGATAGTCAAAAACATATACAAATGTCATCTAGGTAAGCACTTACTATAGGATGACTGTTGTATTTATAATTCAATTTATTAAGAACGTTTTATAATTTGCATTGACAAAATTTTCTAACATATGAAATTGTTCTCACTTAAGGTATAACTACATATTTTTAAGTTGATTAACTAATAATTTTATTTAATTGAAACATCTAAGAACATATTAAGATTCATGAAATTTACTAAAACATTTAATCCTAACTCTTGATATTGAAGCCCTAGTCCACTCCTATCCATGTTCTCTCAAATCACCCATACATTAAGTAGGATTTGATCTACTTACCAACATAATAAAGTTAGCATTAAGAAGAATAAAAAACATTATCATTAAGAAGAATAAAAAAATTCTTAGAAATAAAAAAGTGCTTTATAATTCAGAATAAATCAATTTATAACAAAAGGAAAGTAATTAGGGTTCCTTCTTATCTAGGCAACAAGTAGGGCTTCTTTAGTTTTTTTTTTCTTTATTAGCAATTAATCCAAAGTTTAAAATGAAAGAATATGAAAAAGACTCCAAAAATTATAATTTTTGTGCTGTTTAAATAAGCTTTCCCATTTATGTCACAAGTCATGTATATCTCTACAACTCAAAACACTAAAGTTTTAGATGTATTTCTCAGCTTTCCATTGCATCATGAATAATCTCAATTGAAATTAAAGTGAGTACATTATTGACTAATTTACAAAGCATAGTCATAATTATCTTGCAAATCTTTCTAGAGAGGGAAATGAGCTCTAATATGCTTATGTACAAGTTGTTTATCGTACTATAATTTTTCTCTGTGGTAACATGGGCTGACATATAATTATATAAAACCATCTTTTTGGATATTTTCTCTATCACATAATTTCTCTTAAGGCTATGTATTTGGCTATGTCTTCATTTCCAAGTTGTCTAAGAGAATTACAGCTTGGCATATGGTCTTATGTTTCAACCATAAATTGAGATTTCTTCTTTCCTTACAGAACTCTTTAATTCTAAACAAAAACTTATCCAAAGTTGACATGTTAAACAATTACCTAAAAATAGGAAAATCAATTAAACTAATGTAATTTAACAATGAAAACACATTTAAAAACTAAAGAAAATATGTGCATTTCTATGCACATCAAATACTCTTATACTTAAGTTTTTGCTTATTCTTAAGCAAATCGATCATAAAAACACTAGCCTATATAGGTTAGATTCAAGGAAAGTAAAAATTTATTCAAAGCGGTCAAATATCATCATTATTAGTTCCACCATCCCATTCATCATTCACCTAGATCTTTAGATAGTTACATCAACTTATAATTCAATTTTAAACAACTTCAACTCATACATGTAATGTTTTTTTACTTTAAGTTTTCTTTCTTTGCTTCATATAATATAACAAGCATGACTGGCTTGGATGAAATATCTTCTTGACCTTTTTACATGAGAATTAAGTATTTTGTCATAAATATCTGTGATTGCTCAATCAAATCACAAGTTCAATTGGCTACTAGCTCAACTTATAACTTTGGCCTATTACTTAAATAAAAAATATTGGAGTAGAATTTATTAGTGTTCACTTTTATGCAATTTCTTACACAATTCAAAATCAATATGCATTAATCATCCACTCAATAACCCAACCTTAAAACTCAAATTGTGTATAAATCATACAATAAGCTCCATGTTCAATTTAAGCATCCTTTTAAAAACTATTCAATCAAGTTTAACTAACCTAGTCATCAACGATCATATCTATTAACCTAATGCAAACAAATCACAAGAAAATATCACTTTTAATAGATAAACTAAATTACCTCAATCTCCTATAACTTTCACTTATCAAGTTAGATGTATGCTGATCGTAGGTTCCTGAATGATAAGTTTTAATATTTTAAAACTTCGATATTTCCGCAAGCGCACAGATCGTTCACGTAGTACCTAAGGTGTCGATCCCATGAGGGGGAATAATCTAATCCTAAAATCTAAGGTCAGAAAGTATTAAACAGATATTTAATAGACAATGAATTTAAACACGAAAACTAAATAAATCAAATAACCAAATTAAATAAAAAAACAATAATTGACAAATAACATTTAACAAAAACAATCGCAAAAAATGATTAACAATTTCAAATTAAAATGAATAACAAACAACAGAAATTGATTGATTTGTTGAACAATGATAGCATACCCTAGAATTCAACCTAATGAGTTAACCGAAAGAGAGAAAGGGAAAATTATTTATCTTTAATGCTAACCTAACCAATTATGATTTATCAAATTAAAAGTTCTAGATGATCCTAGGGTCAATTACTCTCTCTCAAGTTATAATTAAACCCTAAAGCATAAACCCTAATCAGATTATGGGAAGTTGTAATATCTCAATTAACAACCTATCCAAAACCTAATCAGTTCTTACATTCTCTAACAAACAATTGGAAACCTATATGTGATCTCTCTACACAAGATTTACTAACCTGATTTAATTCTGAATCTATTAAATTACCTAACTCTCGTTAGCCCAATTTAATCATTTTTCTCGATTCACCCTTTCAGTTTATTTTCGAGATATGAAGTGCAGAATTAAACCACAATTAATTCAATAAACATATAACACAATTGGATTTCACTAAATCAAAAATAATATTCAAAAGCTGAGTAAAGAACATCAATCACAATTCAATTCTATCATCAAATTATATATCCCAATTCTATAATCAAATAAAACTGAAATACATAGGAAGCACGTCGAGTCTGCGTCGAGTCTGCATCATCTTCCTCTTCTCTTTTCCTTCGTCTCTTTCTTGATCTCTCAAGGTTCTGTCTTTTAGGGTTTCATCGTGGTGGCTGATCAAAAGCTCCCTCTTCTTTTCTTTTCTTTTATTTAAATACCTTGACAGTCCTAGGGTTCATTCGGGGTCAAAACGGTTTAAAAAGTTCCTCGAAACTTGACGTTTTCACCTATTTTCATATCTGCCTGACGGTCACTATTGTAGCCAGTGTCTAACCCTCTCTATCACGAGCATTACCTAAGTGCGACGATCATGGCCTCTGTCACGATCGTGACCAAAGTGTCACAATCGTGGCCTGGGATATGGTGGCTTATATCTCTCTGTCATGATCGTGAACAAAGTGTCACAATCGTGGGTCGTGGTTTCTGCCCGAAAGTCTCCGAAACTTCTTCGTTCTTCGCCTTTGACCCTGAAACACTAAAAAAAACATCAAGGTATCTCAAAAACATAACATTTAAGCTCAAAGACTCATACTAACCCATAAAAACATTTAAACACACAAACTAACTCAATTAAAACCTAAATATATGCTAAACACTCAAATTAACACTAAATATCTAACAAATTAAACTTAAAACATGATGCAAACCACAACTATCAGAGTCACAGTGAGAACTATCTTTCTTGATTCATATGGTGTAACGATGCCACGTACCATAGTGCTTTAATTCAATGTGATTGCTCGATGTAGTGTTTGATTTAATATATGTAGGAGTTTTTTTACTTTTTAATATCGCTTCTTATAGAACATAGGTTAGCATATTGTTTTATTTGACTGATACTCATATATGTTGATTTTTCTAATTGTGAGCTCATATGGTGGGATAGGTTGGTTTCAATTTGGAGGGGAAATGATTAGAGACCTGTAAAAACTTAGGGGATGTGCTGTAAAGTAAAGATTAAATGTTCTGTAAACTTAAGAGAAATGAAGGATACTGATTATGAAATAACTTTTTTTAAATAACAGTTTTGCAGAAATGAGTAATGTTGATAGATCTTAGATGTATAGATGATTAACATCCAATGGTTTAATTAATCCTGAGTTTGTTGAGGGAGTTGAAGTTTTTATTCACTATACATGTTCTCAACCTGCATATATGGATGGTCCAAAGATCACATGTCCATGTAAAAAGGCCAAACATATTTGCCCTCTTCTTATTGATGAAGTGAATCTCCATTTGTTTCTATGCAACATGTGGAGCCATTAATTTGTAGCACCTCAAGGGGTAATGAAGTAAACTCGTTAATAAATATGGATGGGTTTGAAGGGGGGACTGAATTTATAACAAATAATGTGGGTGCAACTGAAAATCCTTACACCTAAATGGTTTATGATGCAGTCGGTTATACATTTCAGACAAATATAGAAAATCTTGAAGAAGAATCAAACCCACATTTAAAAAAGTTTTTTGCCTTACTAAAATCAGTTGACCAAGAATTATGGCCAAATTGTGAGACTATGACTCAACTATCTTTAATTGCTCGAATGTTGAACATAAAGTCTAAAGGGATATTTCTGATCAAAGTTTGGATAAAATTCTTGCTTGGTATAATGAATCATTGCTTCCTGATCATACAATGGTTGATAATTTCTATATTCTGAAGAAAATTATTAGGGATCTTGGTTTGTCAGTTGAAAAAATTAATTGTTGCAATTTTGGATGTATGCTATTTTAGGGAGATGATGTGGAATTACAAATTTGCAAATTTTATGGTTAATCTAGGTTCAAACTTAGAAAGCGTTCTGTGAAACAGAAATTAATACCCTGGAAATAGATGTATTATTTCTCGCTAACTCTGAAACTTCAAAGGCTAGATGCCTCTGATGTTACTACATCTCACATGAGATGACATAATGAATATTAATAGGAAGATGGAATAATGAGCCATCCGTCGGATGCCCTCGTATAGAAACATTTCAATAACATATTTTAAGTTTGCAGTTGAAAGTCAAATTTGATGTTGGGATTTTCGACAGATGAGTTCCAACCTTTTGGTCAATTCGGCCAACAGTATTCATCATGGTCAATCATAATTACTACTTATAATTTGCCTCCACAGATATGTATGAATGAGGCATATATGTTCTTGACGGTGATTGTGTCAGGGCTTACGAATCCAAAACATAAAATTGATGTATTCTTATAACTATTGCTAACTGAATTGTATCATCTTTGAGAATTTGGTGTAGAGATATATGATGTGTCTCTTAAACAAAATTTTTTGTTGAGAGTAGCTTTAATGTGGACTATTAGTGATTTCCCTGCGTATGTTATATTGTCTGGATGGAGCACTGTAAGGAAATTGAATTGTCCTTACTGTAGCAATGATTCTTATGTGTTTTTCTTCCAAACGGGGCAAAACATATTGGTTTGACAATCATATGAAATTTCTTCCTCTAGATCATCCATTTAGACACAATAAACAAAATTTCAATAAGAATATGATGGTACAAACACCTCCTCCCTCGCACAAAGCTTGTGAAGAGATATTACAGGAGATTGATGAATTAGGGTTGCTGAAAGTTATAAAACTTAAAGCTGAAGAAGTTAATAGAAGCATTAGTAAAAGCTTTAGTTGGAGAAAACGAAGTATCTTTTGGGATTTTCCATATTGGAAAAGTAATTTGATAGGTCATAATCTGATGTGATATATGTTGAAAAAATATTTTTAACAATTTGTTAAACACTATAATGAACATTAAAGGGAGGACAAGGGACAATGTAAAATCACGAGCTAATTTGAAACATTTTTATAGACGGAATGAGTTAGATAAAGATCTTCAGACCAATAAATATATAAAAGAATGTTACACTTTGAAAAAAAAAGAAAATTTTGTGTGAATGGTTGAAAAGTCTAAAGTTTCCCGATGGTTATGTTTCGAACTTGGCAAAGTGTGTGGATATGAAGAAATACAAATTATTTGGGATGAAAAGTCAGGATTGTCATGTGTTTATGCAAAGATTAATTCCAATTGCATTTCTAGAGTTACTACCAAATAAGGTTTGAGAAGCTATAACAAAATTAAGTTTTTTTTTCAAAAGCTTAATATCATCTGAAATAAAAGTTAGCTGAAATGGAAAAACTAGAAAGGGAAATTCCAGTTATCTTGTACAAATTGGAAGGGATTTTTCCTCCAAACTTCTTTGAATGATGGACCATCTACCTATACATTTAACACATAAGGCTAAACTTGTTGGTTCGGTTCAATATCGATGGATGTATCCATTTGAGAGTAATTATAGTTAATATTTAAATAAAACTTATATCATGTTTTAATCACAGAATTGTAACCTATTTGTTATATGGTTATTTACATTACTTGAAGAAAAACTTTTAAAACAAGGCTAAGGTAGAAGGTTCGACATGTAATTCTTATTTAGTGGAGAAAGCAAGTACATTTTATTCACATTATTTTGAGTCACATGTGCACACAAGAGGAAGAAAAGTTCCTCGTAATGATGATGGGGGAGAAATGAGTGATGTTGATGGTAAGTTATCAATTTTCACATATCCAAGACGAACATATGGACGTTCAACAAGAAGAATGTTAACAATAAAAGAAATAGCGGTTGCGCATGATTACATTTTATTAAATCATTAAGAGGTTCAACCTTTTATGAAGTAAGTTTAAGTTGATTTTGAAATAGATTATTTGAGTTTATGAAGTTACTGTTGTTCATAACTAAAATACGTAATAATACTTTTAGATTATACGAGGAATGGCTATGCAAGCTAATGCCTGAAACAATACAGGATGATATCAATAAAGAAGTTGAAAGACACTTTCCTCGATGGTTCGAGAAAAATGTAAGTTTTCAATTGTAATAATTGAAATGGTTGAATTATCAAATTAAAGTGATTAGATGACATTATACTATTTAATATGATAAATTGTTTTTTGTGTAGACCTAAAAAAATCCAATAGAGAATAAGTTCATATGAGATCTTGCGAAAGGACCTTTGTGAACTGTTAAATCATATCCAGTGTATTTTGTTATTGGATAAAATTTTCATACAAAATATCATAGTTATATTATGACAACAGTAAATAGTGGGGTTTGTATATAGGAAAAATTGATGGATTATTATATTAACATTATTAAGATACTTGAAATTAAGTACCCTACATTGCCAATAAAATGGAGTGTGATATTTAAGTGTGAATAGTATAATCCAACTCCTAATGTGGGAACAAAAGTGCACAGTCGATACAATTTAGTTGAAATCAACTAGCGAAGAAGATTTAGATAATTTGAACCTTTCATGTTAGTGATGTAAGCGATCCAAATGTATTATGTCCCTTTTCCCAGCTTATGACTAGATAAGTCAGATTGGTTAGCCGTTTGCAAAGTAAAACCTATATGTGTTTTTGAATTACATAGAAAAGGATAAAATAAAAGAATTAAAAGTGAAGCATTTTAGGAAGATGTTTATGAAATAAATGCAGGTGCAACATATGACGAGAATGAACCTTTGCACGATCTAAATAATGAATATGTTGAAATTTCATTTGGAGAGGACAAGGAGGGGGAGAGATCTAAAGAGGAGCCTGATTTTGATTCTAATTCTTCGAAAAAAAGAAGATGATGATTTTAATTTATAAAAAATTCAATAAAATGTGAATTTCAGGTTAAAAATATGCAACTAAAGAGAAAATAGGATATGATGCGGCCGACGTTGAGATTACCACGATTTGGAGAAGCCAGTGCATTTTCAGGTGAAGTATCACATTCTATAGATGCTACTGCACATCTATATGAGTCATCATCACCTATACCTATTGCTATACCATCTAGTAGCCCTGCTACACCATCCACCACCCCTATACCGACAGAGATATCAGGGCTAAAAGTTACGAATGAAGGAGGCGACCTCCAGCCTGGAGCTAAAGGAGTTTATGGAAGAACGTATTTCACAATTGTCAACAATTTGTAAGTAAAATTCTAAAAATTTTGTAATACAAGATAACTTCATAGGTTTATACTGAAGTTATAGGTTTTAATTTGAAAATGATATAAAATAACTTATATATTAGGTTGGTTCCGTCTGGAACGTGCTTAAGAAATATCTCATCCAAGTTCAAGGAGAGGATAGATCTTGAAGGTTATATATGGAAGAATGTCTCTCAGCCGACAAAGAATTTTTATTTTTAGGAGTTTGAGGTACACAAAATATATTCTTTAATTTTTTTATTTTATCTAATTTTATTGCCATTTATAAGTACTTATAGTATGTTTTTCTTTTTTTCAGAAAGAATTTTTTTGATCCAAAATTTGACGCTATAATTTATAATGTGTGGGAGGGGCGAGCTCGTATATGTTATAGAGACTTTCTTGCTTCTATACAAAAGAATGGTGCACGACCACCATATATATATGAAGAAATATGGAGTCATTGGAAGTAGTATTGGGTATCACTCGAGGCAATATCCATTTCAGAGCGCAATTCTGCCAACATACATGGAGGACTAGACAGAGAGAGTCTACCTGTACATACTGGAGGATCTTTGACCTACCAGGAGCATGCACTTCAACTTTGTAAGTATCAAAACTTTACATTTATATTCTGATTTTTGTACTTTGATCTACGAAATTTGATTTCAATGTAATTTGATGTATAAAATTTAAAATGAAAATATATGTGCATTATGGAGAATAATAATGTTATAAATGTCTGGTGTCATTAACGAGAATATCATAAAATAGAGGAAATTCTGCCAAAATTTTTGTAAATTATAGTTCACTTATAACAATTTATTCTAATGCAACAAAAATCTATGGAGAGGAAGGCTACACCACACTATCTCTTTTTACACACCCACACCAAGAAGCATGACGATGTGACTTTCATCAACACCTGATGTAGACAATTTCATGTATGTAAAATCTATACATTAATATTAATTCTTAAAAAGTATCACTTATTGACATAAACAATTATAATGATAGGATCAAACACAAGAAAGCATTGAACAACAATCTTAGAACTCTGAAATTGTTGATAAGAGTCAGGCATATCTTGATGCAGTGGGTAGTAGGGACCACCGTGGAAGGATTTTCGACTTAGGTTCATTTGTAAACACATATTATTCATAATCCTCTACATCTAGTACAACTAGATCTAGTAAGCGGTTTGCATCAAATAGAGAGTCCTTAAGCTTGAGAGCACAGTAGAGAGGCTGATGGAGTGCATAACCCAACTCTATAATGATTTAGATGAATTGAAGGGTAAGGACAGGACCTCGTCACATTAGTCAAAGCATCCACTTTCGCCACTTGCATAGCTTCTGGATAAGTGAATGTATTTGATAGTCTGCTACTCTTATGTTTTTTGTATAAATTCTTAATTTACAGTTATTTTCAAGATACTTATATGAGTACATTATAATTTTTTTATTATACCTTTCAGGATAATATTTATTTTACATTTATCAATCAATGTTATATATTATTTACAAAAATTAAATGTACAAAAAAACATAAAATTATAAATAAAAAACTCAGGTAGAAAGTGAGAAATGATAGCTAAATTTTATCATAATTAAATTTCCAAACAAAAATACAATAATTTGTCGCTAATTAGCGACGAAGTTTTATATTCCTTTGGTAAGTTACCAACAAAATACATTATATCGCTTTGTCGCTAAGTTCCTGACGGAATAATATATTCCGTCGGTAAATGTTTAGGGACAAATAATATTTTCGGTAGGTAAATTTAGCGAAGGAATGTTGTAGGTCTGTTGGTAAATTTAGCGACATACTTACAACTTACTGTCGGTAAATTCACCAATGGAATATTGTGATTCTGTGTACAAATTAGCAATAGAATATTCTTATACCAATGGAAATATAAGATTCCGTCATTAAATTTATCGACAGAAATACAAATTTCTGTCACTAAATCTATCACATACTTTTCAGACTAACTTAAGCAAAGTTGCTCCTTTTCTCTCTTAGCTCTTGTCCATTTCAATGAATGCTCCTTTGACAATTGACAAAGGTGAATTTCCACCTTTTCCATCCAATGTTATCTCAGTCCCTTACTTTTCCATTCCCATTCCTAAAACTTGCATACAAAATCAATCAAAAGTTGTCCAGAAAAGTTGGAAGCAGGTCATTGGTGATCAACATGAATATAACTTGACTTTTACACCACCGAAGGAGATAGAAGGGAAACTTATGGTATGCCCGGAGCTAGAAATATTAGTAAGCCACACTTGTTAGCTTCTTGTTTAACCAATGACCTCCATTTTCGATCATTAATTAATGGGCTATTTAGAATTGGAAGAGTAAAGGAATGGTGGATGTTCTCTTATCTGAAGATAACCTCATACTCTTCACTTTCACCCCTTGTTATGAATACCGGTATGTACCGGTCGGTACCGTACCGGACCAAAATCGGTACCGGTATATAAGTTATGGTACCGGATGTAAATACCAGTCGGTACTGGCTAATACCGGTCGGTACCGGCGGTATTCAAAATACCGGTCAAATACCAGCCGGTACTGAAAATTTTAAAAAATTGGGGGACTTTTTTGCAAAATTTTCAAAATTTTTTAAACTTTCCCTCCCTCCCTCCTACCTCTCTTTCCCCCCTTTTTTTCAAAGTTTTTTAATTAGTTATTTTATTTATTTTAACTTTTATA
>JAOTAY010000008.1:29293520-29307179 GCA_025629805.1 Erythroxylum baracoense | reverse complement strand
AAGATTCTTTTGTAAGTAATATACATATACATGGAGATGTATGGGAAACATGTATATTATTAGAATCTAAATTAGTTAATTCATAGTTGAATAACCAAGTTGGTCACTTGGTTATGGTTTAGACTGTAGTCTTGCGATTTATCTCCGTGTAAGTAAAAGAGTTTACTTCAAGGGAATGATAAGTTTCATATCATAATAGTAGTGGACTATTGATAATGGCACTATTAAATGAATCTGGAATCAAGTATGTTTTAAGAATAAAGTGGGTAGTTACTTTAATCTTAAAGCATACACCTTAGCATTCTGTTATTACAAACGACAATCTTGATGAGTGGTGAACTCATATATGTTTCATTATAATTCTTGATATGATCGGAATTGATTTATACAGAGTATCAATCTAGGGTCTACATGTTGAAATTATTAATTGAAACATGTATTAGGGAACATTCACTCAAATAAAAAGTTTATAGTGATATCATCACTTTTAGATGTTTTACGGAGTTTGGTGATTAAACTGGAGCCAGTAGTTTAATGGACTAGCTACCCATCAAGTCTTAGCACTAAGATGAGATCTTGTGTGTTAATCACCATGTAGAGTAAAATGGGAGATCTAAAAGGAAAAACCAACATAAGGGCAAAACGATAATTTTATCCTTTATTGAGTGGATGGCTATAATATAGTTTATAATAAAATTTACAATTGGACATCTTATTTGAAACATGTATTCTAATAATATTTAGTAATTCAAGAACTCAACCAATTTTCTTTAGTGGAATGACATTTGGTTAATAAGCTGGAATTAATTTTAATAAGATTAAATTAATTCCAGGCTTATTGGAGCTTGAATTATATGAGTCCAATTAAATTTCCCATTTGGCTTCTAAGAAGGTTATCAATCAAAGTAAGAAATATAAATAGAGGTTTTTAAACCCATGATTGAATGTTGGGCTTACTTTCATTAGAAGCCCAAATGAACATTTAATATTGGGCTTGACTGTGGTTTGATTTGATTAATTAAATTAAAACAAAGTTATTAAAGAAAGAAGGAGGGCATATTTCTATTTTTTATATCAAAATGTGCAGCTGCACATTTAGCATTGAATTGCTAAATCAAAGATGGTTTTTGTCATGCTTTATCATCATTAAATGGAGTAATGATCTTATCATTAAATGGTTTTATGGTTGTCTTTTAATGATGGCATGTAATGTAACTTTTTAGCATTCATTTCATTAAATAAAGGAAGAGGTGCATTTGATGTATTCTCTCTCCCGTCTTTCATCCATAATCGAAAATGAGAAGGTCTCATTTCAGTTATTGGTCTTTTCATATAGCCATCTTAAACAAATGAGAAGAGTCTCATTTATTGGCTTCTTTATGATTGATTAAAGAATGAAGTGAGGCATTGGATGCATATCACATCTTTCTTTAATGATAATCGAAATGGAAAAGGAGAGGAAGAAGTGTTCTTGCATTTGGTTTTGACTCACTCTCTCCTCTCATGCATGGATAGTCGAAACTTGAATGAGAAGAGTCTCATTTTTGTCTTCTTTCTTCTAAGAAAAATCTCCTCAAAATTATTTCTTCTCCTTTCCCACCAGAGGATTTTGTTAACAAAGTTATCTAAGAAGAACAAGTGGTAGATCGGATTGGTCGAAGATACAACAATAAGGAGAGGATACATTGACAAAGGAGAGGATACAACAGTGAGTAGTCAAAGCTGTAGCAAGGAGTCAGTATATTTCTACCACCTTGTTCTTATGTAAATTATTTTCCTTATATCGTATCATGAATAGTTGAAACATGTTGATTTGATTATGTTATTTTCTCTGTATTTTGATTTCGAAAAGTTTTGAAATTTATTGTTTAACCAAATCTTGCATGTTTTCCTTTTTGATCCAACACATTATCGGATATACACTTACAATAACTGATCAACTTAACCTTAAGGGCTTCCACATATATTGCTATCATTTATTTCATCTTCCAGTTATTATTTATTCCATCTTACAAACGTATGTTCTCAAACAATTAAGAAATATAAATACGTAACCATCATGAAATTCTGATCTCAAGTCCACTGATATAACCTCATACTAAATCATAAACTCTTATCATAATAATTATGCAACCATTCTAGGTCCAAGTTCAATCTCTCAAGGTCATAGTAAATTTTGATTTCTTCCAACTTTACTTATACACTTTCAATCCTGTCATTCCTACCTGTAGTTTTATTTCTTTCTCAGTCAATTTACGTTAATGAATTCATATCCACTTCAATTCAAAGTATATAATCACAACACAATACTAATATCATATTCAATGATATAACCACCAATACAAATACACTGAGTCTTTGCCTAACATATTGAACCATATAGTATCTCTTATTTCAAAATATACACAAACTTTCATTTCCTCACACTCTAACAGATCATCATTCTTCTCATTGTTTTTAATAACTCAGACTCTTAACCAATGTTCATATGTGTGACTTATATAAATGCGACTCAAACTAGGGATCAGTTGCCACTGCATGCTATGGCATGTTTAAGATGCATGGACGTTGACATAATTATGAAGAATGCCCACGTAAGATATTAAGCCTGGGCTCTAATACCAAAAATTGTAACACCTCAATTCCACCAGGCACATACCCGAACATCCAGAGGACATTCGAGCACATGCCCTAATGAAAGTGGCATGTCAGAGCAATCAACTTCACTTATATGGCATCATACAAATAACACAATTATTCAAAAACTCAATTCCTAATTTCATTCATAAAACATAGTTTATATTGTAGCATTTCACTATAAAATCCATATATGCAATATCAAAAACATATAAGAGTTTATGACTCTTTTACAACATTCTACATGAATAAGGAATTATATAAAGTACTCTAACTAAACTTATTAGTATCAGCTGACTGACCTTTAAGTCAATTTTTTTCCAAAAATGCAATAATAAACTTCTTTTAGAACTTATTAGAAGCTAAGTCTCCTCTCTCGTACCTGAAAGTCAATGTTGCAATTTTGGTGAGTTTTGCAAACTCAATGAGTGAACCATCCTCAATGTGCTTACTTATATAAAAAACAAAGACAATTCACAATCAAATTCACAGTCAAGTCATATAATCAAATATCGAATATCATTTCACACTTTAATTCATGCTTTAACAATTATATTTTAAATGCACCCTTTCACATTTCCATTTTTGAACAGTACAATCAATTCATTCAATCATTTATATGACTCATATCAGTTTGTATATGCAAATGCACATGTGACTCACTTTCGTTGTTACTTTGTTGTGACCGAGTGTCTTTTTAACTGTCTCGTATCTGTTGTTGATACCAGGCTTGTTATAATACTGAGCCTGTGGCTCTTTAATCACATTATAAGCTTTAAGCTCTTTTTCACTGGTCACTCCGATCATAACTGTCTTTACCTGATCATGCATTCCAATGTAATGAGATGCATTAATTTTTTCATTATATGCAATCAATCACTTTCATTTATTACACACATTCACTTTCACATGTTCATCGGATCTAAGTCCGGCATTCAACGTTTCGTTAGGTACACATATTTCTTTCAAATTCACGTTCAATTATGAATACTTCTAATGCAATCTCAATTATCAAACTCCTCGAACCATCAGTGTCTGAAATTATCACGTTCACATAAATATCAGTTCAATAAATGAAATTTAAGTACATACAATTAACCTTAGTGAGAAACATCTAGGTTACTCACAGTATGCTCCAGATAAGCTATTGGCTTCATGATCCAGAAACGTCTGGACGTTGATGTTCAATTGTATCTATCTTCAAGCAATACACATATTGTACACATTACTAAATTGATCAATTATAAGTATTCAATCATGCACATATGTACATGTGTTATGTTCAATGCATGCTCAATTTGACTTTCCCAGGTATTTATCCTTAATCACAAGTCATGATTATTTAAACATTATCACTTGGATATGTTTAGTTTACTCTTAGGTTTATACCTCAAGAATACTTGCCCATTCTAATATCATCAATCATTCATTCTCCAATGTTATTTTGACATTACATGATCATATAATATCCAAATTCCCGTTCTTTATTACTTAGTACACCTTACTCACTTTCTTTGGGTCACATTTACTTTCCTAAGAACACATTCGTTCTTATAACACTCAAAAATTTCTAGATTTTATATACATTAATATCATAAATCCATTATTATGCTATAACCTTAATTAACAATCTAAACTTATCAAACACTTTAGCAACTTATTCAACCTCAAACTAGATTCATTTCAAGCCTCAATCAAGTCTAAATACACCATAGGAAAGTATCTTATCATTAGTTAGTTCAAACATCACTCAAAATACAAAATTTCACTTTCCATGTAATTCCCACAATTGTGGGGGACTTCCCATGATCGTGGGATGATTCATCCAAAATTTTTTCACCTTAAATTCACTTCCCACGATCGTGGAGGCATTCCTACAATCATGGGATGTTAAATATGTGAATTTCCCAGTCAATTCTTCTATGTTTTTCAGATTTTAACTCTTTCATAATACATCAAACACATCTTATTCATAGTCCATCATTTCTACTTCATTTCCTCATCAAAATCACCTCCATTCCAACTCAAAGACATCTATAAAGCAACTCATAATCTATTTTTGATCATTAATATAAAAAAAAAATATGAACATCTCCATTTTTTGATCCACGTTATAGTACACATTCAACTCCATTAACATGATCAATCCATCTCAAAACTATCATTATAAATGCTTCTATTTAAAGAAAACCATGAAGAACCATATCTTACTTACTTTTTTAACTCCAAGCCCTTCTCAAATCTTCAAGTAACCCTAGCTTCTCCATGCTACTTGATCATCAACTTTCAAGGTATAATAGGCTAGGTTTTCATCATCAAGATGAGATAGCAAAGATCTTTGAGTGGAATAATGAAAGATGATAGCAAAAACTCAACGTTGAGAGTAGGGCTGTGAATGTCGTAAATGGAGAGAAGAAAAGAAGAAGATGAGAGCATTTAACAAAGTGAAAAACAAATGAAGATGGTCTTTCCAATAGGTAAATATCGTGGGTTTAATACTTGGTAAGTGTCATGACACTTACTACATAAATAATCATACTAATATCCCTTAATTATGGTACCCAAAGTCATTTGACAACTACTCCATTTGTCTCCCAATTTCTAAACCAATTGTCACCTAATTTTCTATGCCACTAATCAATAAATCTTAATGCCACTTATCACTTATTTCTATTACCACGTATCAATTATTTCTACCATTTTTCAATTGTCTTGCCACTTGACATTTTTCCTAGTCCAAAAAAATACACATAAATTCATCAATCTCACAATTGTAATAATTAATTCCAATTTACTAATTACAAACCATCAATTCTTGTCATTGGTAAACCAAAGTACAAGACATTGGAAATACTCATTCATTATGCTTAGTCATTAATCACATTCAATCTTAGTTTTATACCCTAGAATATGTCAATTAAGTGTAATTTATCTATTTCACAATTATTATGTGTATGCCAGTATTATGCATTTGGACACAATTATAAAAGCATGTCATAAAGGTACCAATTTCATTCTATCTAATCCCACTCTTATGACTAAGTAATCTAATATTTTAAACCTTTCAGCAATTTGAGAGACGGGATGTTATATTTTATGTTACCAAAGTTTTCCTTATTACAAATCTATCACCCACTAACTTAGTGTATATCATTAGTAAGGAATACAATGGTAGGTAGCGTATCACTTTTATAGAGAAGCAGTATGGATAGAAAAACCTAACATCTAAGGTTCTCAATGCATATAAGTGGTGATTGGTTTAAACGGAGGAGGAATTGTTACCTTACTTTTAACATTTTTCATAGTCATAGTCACATTCTCTTCCACATTAACCATTAGACCTAATTTTAGTGGATCACTATGAAAATTTGAGATTGATTAGACTCTTCTTCATTTTTTTATTTTTTATGTCAATTGTTTTTGTTGGATTGAATAGGATGATGATTGGTTATTATTTCTTATGTATAGATGTAAGGAAAACCTAGTTATTATCTTTGTATGGATTGATTCTATTTTATTTATAAGTTGAATTTTTATATATGGGAAATATCTTTTAGTGTTTTTGATGTTGATTTAGTTAAATATAGCAATTATACCATATATTAATTTCATTGTGGACTAATTGAAAGAACCTGCATATGAATGGACCATGAATTCGAGAAGAGGTAGTTGTAACTTGACTAAGAACAATCATTACCTTAGGAAGTTTCTTTGATTCAAATTATAAAATATTTTTAATAAATTGAATCTTGAATACAAAGATGATACTAGCCTAAATACACAATTCAAAAATGTAAACACCTTTGTATTATAATAAGTACAATAACATAAGTATTTGAAAAAAATACTAAAATAATCAAAGAAATTTCATTTAAAAAAGAAAATTACAACAGAAAGGAGAAAAACAAAAAAAGAAAAACTAGTATTGAAAGTTGAAAATTATTTAAAACATAAAATCCATTTTATAAGGAGAAAACTAATTATATTCACTTAAAATGAAGTTTCATACCAATAACAGTTTATCACACAACTGTGTCAAAAGAGTTATCAAATAATTTTTTTTCTTAACACAAATAGGCTAACCCTAACTTATCATAATATATTAAAATAAAAGACATATTGAAATTTTTTATTTATTCTCATATTCGCTATCTATTTAAATTTTAATTTGTCACCGTGTATCCCTTTCTCATACTAATTTTCATTTTTTTTATAAATCTACTAATCACGTTTGAGGTCTATATTTTTATAGATCTTTATTTTTACTTTACAAATCTATATCTTTTAATAAGACGAAATGTTTTAGTAAGAGAAGCTCTTCGCTTCCTCTATAATGCTTCGTTTCTTCTGCTAATTACATTTTAGTCTTCCACCTCTATAACTCCTCCTTAGTTTCTCTCCACCATGTTTATTTAAATATTCTTGGTTCCCCCACCTCTCCACTTTTGAGTTTTCCCTCTCTTTATTCATACGTAGGAGTTTGCCTTGTTGGTTTTAGCAATACCTTCAATCCATTTCAACAATTGCTAGTTACAATGTTATCCTTCTAACTTTCCTTGCTCAATTATCTCCCTACTTAGCTATCCACTCACCTTTTTCTATACCTCTTCCCTAACTTTTGGCATTTCTTCTTTGTTCCCTACTAATTAGTTTCACACCTTACCTGATTAAAAAATGTTTTCTTCTTTTTCCAATGGTTTTTGCTCTTTTTTGAAATAAATGGACCTCCAACTTTCAAACATTCATTTTAATCCATTTTTAGAAGGATTGCAAAACCTATCTTATAGTTAAGAGGTGACAAAGATCTCTCAAGAATCTTAGGAAATTGATCAAGGAAAAGACTCTTTAATGGAACCTGTCTCTATAATATGTGTATATGTTAAAGGGGCATACAAGAACCTTAATAATACAAGAACATAGATTTGGGTCATTGGAGACGCTTCTCTAAGAAAATAAACTAAGCTACTTCAATCCCTTTAGAATTGAAGGATAAAACATTATAACTCCTAAGGAAATCCTAAAGTAACGAGGGAACAAATTGAATGCTTATTTATTTGGTTTTTTGTAAGTAGAAGACCTACATATCTTGTAATGCAAGATTAGGTTCTTGCTAATTGGAAAGATTTTGGTTTAATAGAAGTACTAGTCAATGATCAAGGACTCTTCATATTCAAGTTTGGTTCAACAGAAGAAGAATAAAGAATTCAAGCAACAGGCCTTTTGTACTTAAATGCCCTTTACACTTGAATGATAAACTAATTTTCTTACAGAAATGGTCACCTAGTATGCAATTATAATAGCTGAAAATGAAGTAATTACCATTCTGGATCAATATTCATAATATTCCACTCGAATATTAGTGTATAATTGGTTGAGTCTACCTTGCTATTTATATAAGAATACCTATATATATGGATGAAATTACTAATGTAATACAAAGAAATAAATATGTGAGGATTTGTTTGCAAATTGATATAAGCCGAAGCCTTCTTAAAATGATACCTATAATAAGATTGAATGAGCAAGAGGATATAAGTCTTAGTATTTACATCATTACATTAGAAAATTACCCTAAAACAACAAGAAAGGGAGTGGCGACAAGCAAAACATTTTCTAAGGATGATTATTATAAGTTAATGGTATTGGGATCATAAAGGAAATAAGGATTTTGAAATTATTAAACTCCTAAATAAGATAAATATAAAGGATGAACGAGGGAAAGGAAAGGAAATCTTTAAGGAAACTTATGATAAGGAATATACACTATCTGGAAAAATAAACACCAATAAGCAATCAAACTAGATATAGTTAAATGTAAGCAAATCCTTGGTCAGTAACTTATTTAGGCATAAAGGCAACGATAAAAGGGATGTAACAGAAATCTCAGGTGAACTTAACCCCACTAATGGAAAAGATGAACTTGTTGATAGCTTAGAGGTTTTCACTCCACAACTAAAAAGGAAGTCTGACAGGAAACTTAAGGCTAAGGGACCAAAAATCTCCATAACTTCTCTAACCTCAGTCTTAGCTTAGAAAATTAAGGTTATTAACAGCCCTAAAAAATATTATGTACTTTCTGATTATTTGCACTTAATAAAGCCAATTTTGATTGTCCTTTTGGAAACTAAACTAAAGGAAAATTAATGTAAAAAGCTTAGGTTTTACATTAGGAGTAATTAGAAAATCATCATAAATCATAATGCCTAGAGAGGATTGTAGTAGCTTATGGCCCTTACAAGTTAGAGGTAGTTGGTTATCATCTTAAAGAGCAAGCAATTCACATTTTCACTGAGCTAAAGTTGAATGAATATGGCTTATAATTTACCTTTAAATATGCTACAAATTTATCTTTTCAAATGTATGTCTTATGGAAGAACTTGGAAAATAGAAAATTAAATATGAGCACTCTACAAATAATTCTTGGAGAATTCAATAGTATTCTCTACATCTAAGAATTAGAAGGATGTGTGAACTTGAAAGGACCTTGTTATAATTTCATATCATGTAGCATCAATATAGAGGTTATAAATTCTACTTGAGAGGGAAAATTGTTCACATGGAAATAAAAAGGAAAATGATTTATGAGAAAGAAGTTAAAAAGAGCTCAAGTAAATCATCTATAGCAAATGAAGTTTTAGGGAATTAAAGCTGTTTTTGTTAATTGTCTCACCTCAGACCACTCACTAAATGAAATTCATAATATGGCTAAGGCTCTATTCAAATCACCTTATTTAGGTTCACAAACTACCTGATAAAACTTTAGGGATTCTAGGAGGCAACAAAAACAATTATGGCAAAAGAAGTAGATGAATTTGAACAATATAAAGGTATCAAAGAGCTTTAAATGGTGGAAAAGGAATTCGAGGAACTATATACAAAATTTGTAAATAGCAAATGCCTTGACATTAAAGAGACCAAGAGTATGCTTAGAATCACCTTATTTAGGTTCACAAACTACCTTATAAAACTTGAGGAATTCTAGGTGGCAATAGAAACAATTATGGCAAAGGGTAAGAGGAATTTGAACAATATAAAAGTATCAAAGAGCTTTAAATAGTAGGAAAAGGAATTCAAGGAACTATATCAAAAATTTGCAAATAGCAAAAGCCTTGACATTAAAGAGACCAAGAGCATGCTTACTCAAGCACAATATGATATACACTTGGATCCAAAGAAAAAAAGACAAAATTAAGAGAGAAAAGATTACTCTAAGCAATTATGTCAAAGCACTTAATGTTCACAACTTCCCTCTGAAGCAAAAATCAAAAGTTTGATGGATGCAAGATGGAGTTACTACCTTTTTTTAATTTCCATATTAATTAGAATAAATAAAAACAAAATCTTATACCTAGTCAAGTAGATAAGGAGGAGGTCCCCAGGTACTTTTGGAAACTTTAGGGACTTCTTTTAACTTTTTTTCTTCCTTATTGGTTCTTAACTCTTTTATCCCAAAAGCAATAACTGTTGAACAAACTCAGGATCTTATTAGTTATGGTTGTGAAAAAGCATTAGTTAGCCTCAATTCTAACAAAGCTCTAGTTTTAGATGGGTTCCATGCATTTTTCTTTAAAGAATCTTAAAGTCAGATTAAAAGTAAAAAGAAAAACCATCACAAACTCATTTAACTCTGGAAAAATACTAAAGGAAATAAGAAAAACTCACATTTGTTTAGTATCAAAGATGCCTAATGATAATTCACTCAAAGAATTCACGCTTATAGCCTACTGTAACACTATACATGATCATATCCAAAGTAGTTGGCTCAAGGTTGAATGAAATATTGGAATCTCTCACAATCAAATTACGAGGAGCTTATATCAATAAAAGGAACATAGGTGATATATTATATTGGCATAAGAGTTATTAAAAGGCTACCAAAAGAATATCTCCATTAAAAGTTATTGCATGAAAATTGACTTTCATAAGGCCTTTGATTCAATTTATTAGGCTTCCATCTTACACTACGTAAAGGCATTTGGTTTTCCATAAAAATTCATCACCTAGATTAAGAAATGCATCATACCTACATCTTAGGTGCTCAAGAGAGGGAGAGGAGCTAAGACAACGAGACTCATTATCACCTTATTGATTATTAATTTGTATAAAGATGTTGACCAGGCTCACTAATTACAACATCAAGAAGGATCCTTCTTTCAAATTTCACAACAAATGTATAAGCTTAAGGGCTTTTAATCTCCCATTTACAGATGATTTACTTATGTTTTGTAGGGAAAATGCTAGCTCAATCAAGGTTTTAATGAATTCACTTCATTCATTTGGAAAGTTGATGATCTAAACATCAACAACAATAATTGATACAAGCTAGTTTCAACTGGAGAGATTAATAAGCTCAACAGCTCTCCACTATCTCTGGTATGAAGACAATAAGTCTCTAAATTACATATCTAGGAATTTCTACTTTAACCAAAAGTGAAACATATGGAAACTTTCAAGCTTTGTTTATTATGTTCCACAAGACAATCATTCAGTGGAATAACAAAAGTTTAACTTATACAGGTAGGCTATAACTTATCAAATCTATCTTAAATAATCTACACGTATATTAGATCTTGTAGGTAGTATTGTCAACGAACCTTACGAAGGCATTAGAGAGAATGATGAGAAACTATCCATAAACTGGGGATGCAATCAAAAAACCTTTTACTGAAGTCAAATAAGTTGACATTGTATTGCAAATAAAAGGAGGGCTAAGTATATGATCAATGCAAGTCACTGACAAAATGCTACTAAAGGATTTAGAAGCTCCATATAGATAAGGAAACTATTTAGGTGCAATAGGCTCACTCACACTACCTAGAAAATCAATGTATGAGAGATTAGGAGATTAAGATTGGAGAGACCACATGGCTTTGTTCAATAATTGGAGTGAAAAATGTGTGTTGTATCTATTCCTTAAAGCTTATCATATGAGGCACATGTAGGGATGGCAATTCCGGCTAGCCGGGCCAGTTTTTGGCCCGGGTTTAACGGGCCACTGGTCGACCATGGTCTGCCCACACGGGCGACGGGCCAGCCTGACCATTTTTGACAAATCGGCGTCGTTTTGCCCAAAAGAATGACGCTGTTTTGTATCTTTTTTAATTAAAAAAATATAGACGGGCCGGACGATCCGTGGGTGGGCCGGGTCACGGGCCTGGACCCATTGACATCCCTAGGCACATGTCTCGGCCCGGCCCATTGACATTACTAGGCACATGTTAAACCCCAAAGCTAAGGTCAAGGAGCGTAAAAGAGGCAATGAGTGATATATAAAGTTTAAAGGCCTTTCCATTATTCAGAAAAATCTTCCTAGAAATAAACCAAGTCAACACTTAAAAAGGATAGTATAAGGTGTCAAAGACATGCATCAAACCTATTCACCAACGACTCTTGCTACAACGTGTTTAGGAATCCAACATCCGGGCAATGGAACAAGATGGGATGATTCAAACACAATCCCCTCAAAACATCATCCATCATGTGGCTTGCCATCAGAAACAGGAGCACTCTAGACAGAGTCAAATATTCTCAACACAAATCCAACCTACAACCTACGAATTGAAGAGCATAAATCTAGAGACCATCTCCTTTGAAAATGTAACTACTCTTAAAAGTGTTATTTGCTAAGAATTTAAGCTCCGTGCAACCCCCATTGCAGTGAAGATGATTGGGAGAAAATAGTCTTATGGACTTCAAACAGGCAACATTTTAAACAAGAGGATTACCTCTTTAAGATTACCTTGCGATCAGGTGTATATCCTGCTTAGAGAGAGAGAGATGAAAAAGAAAAATAAAGAACAAATGCCAAGCCCAACACAACTTCTATCAAAACTCATTAACAAAAGGCATGACATATAGATTATAGAATCAAGATTAAAAAAAAAAAGCAACAATAATATAAGCACGTTTCAGCAGGGGAAGTGTAAAATGAAAGATATACGAAGTATGCTCATAATCTCTTAATAATTGTTATCACTTCGGTAGCTTATAGTGGCCTTTATCCTTTTAGAGCTCCATTTGTTAATATAATTTCCTTTAATTTTAAAAAAAAGTCACGTTTGAACCAATAAATGTAACGTTATAATAGGACAGCCTCCAATAAAGATATAAAACGATTGACATTTTCACATATGTTTTTTTTTAGTAAAGAGGCCGAAAAATCGAAAATTGCAACATAAACATGTTGAAACAATAAATCAATTCCTTGTCCCACAAGGGACTAGAGACCGATTCTGACGATTGGACTGACTACGAAAGAATTGATTTTAAATTATACTGAATCACGCCAACAATAACTTTATAAAGAAACAAAAAATTGAAAACATTATGAAATCATCAAACGCAGAAGTACAAAATATTCAATGCCGTACTTGGGATATACTCATCACTACCACTGACAGGGAACCAAGAGCTGATATTCATTCCAACACTTCGGGCTGGATTGGACGATAGTCCCACTGGCCACTTATCAACTAGTCTAAACCCAAATCGACCGGCCGCAGAAAGCATGGATTGTTCATCAACTCGACGCACAACATGGCAGAGAATCAATGCAGCCTCTTCATCTTTTTTGCCATTTTTGTTGGATGATATCAATTCTCTTGCAGTTGCAAACAAAGGCACAACAGCTTCGGGAATGTATGTTACATCTGTGCCTAATATGACATCAAAACCTTCCGAGTTAATTTCTCTGATGGAATCAATATGTTCACTGTTTCCCCACTCTAGTCTCTTTGTAACTAGTCTATCTAAGAACGGTGGTCTAAGATTAGAAGCAACATTCTGGGTCAACATCTGTAGTGCTAATGTATCTCCGTCAGTGGCTACTACAAGGTTGGCCGACCTAGTAGCAACCATAGAGCAGAGGCCCCCACAACCGCAACCCAACTCCAAGACCTTCTTCCTGCACGCATTCATTCTTCCTGCAACGTCCCATGCCGCTCAGAAGAGCCTCCGCCTACCCACCGCCCCCCCCTCCCCTGAGGGGCAACCCCCGTCTTGGTACATTGCGGCTTGTGCAGC
>JAOTAY010000008.1:29266187-29286077 GCA_025629805.1 Erythroxylum baracoense | reverse complement strand
CAAGTTTAACATATCCCTTATTCCCATACCTTCTAGGTGACCCTCGAAGCTCTTCTACGACAGTGTCTTCGTGAACAGATCAGCAAGGTTTTATGCTATATTAAAATAAGCCATCAACCTTTTAATGATGAGCATTACATTAATGCCCACTTCACAACCAAACTAGGACGTTAGCCATGATAAAAATTTATCATTTAATATCCAAAGTCATTGATGTAGCTATCACCAAAAATGTCTTAATAATAGCCATTTTCAAATCCTACATCTTTATAGGATTCGGTTTTTCTTAGTATTAATTATTTTAAAATTTTAATTCAATTAATCTATTTAATTAAATTGAAATCTAGCCCAATATTAAAAGTTCCTTTGGGCTTATAATTAATAATTAATTAATGTAAGCCCAATATTTAATTATAGGCTTAAGACCCAATTTAATTAACTTTTAATTAAATTGTTCTAGCTCTATTGGCCCGAATTCAATTCATCCATTTCTCTCCAAACTATCTCATTTTCTTTCCAATAACCTCCATTTATTTTTCTTACTTACCTTGATAACCCTCCTAGAAGCAAAGTGGGGAATATAATTAGACTTAAATAATTCAAGCTCCAATAAGCCCAGAATTAATTTCAAATCATTAAAATTAATTCTGAAAATTAATTCTGAATTATTAAACAAATGTCATTCCACTAAATTAAATTGGTTGAACTCTTAATTTACTTAAAATTATGAGAAAACATGTTTCAAATTAATTCGATGTCCAATCGCAAACTCTACTATGAACTATATTATAGCCATCCGCATAATAATGGGTAAAAATTCCGTTTTGCCCTTACGTTGGCTTTTCCTTCTAGATCTCCTATTTCACTCTACATAGTCATTAACACATAAGATCTAATCTTGGTTTTAAAGACTTGATAGGTAGCTAGTCTATCAAACTAATGGGGCCAGTTTAATCACCAATCTCCATAAAACATCTAAAAGTGATGATATCACTATAAACTCTTTATTTGAGTGAATGTTCCCTAGTGCATATTTCAATTAATAATTCCAACATGCAGACACTGGATAGATACCCTATAAAAATCCACTACGATCTTATTAAGAATTATAACGAAACACACATGAGTTCATCACTCATCAAGATTGTGGTTCATAATAAATGAATGCTAAGGTGTATGTTTTAAGATTAAAGTAACAACCTACTTTATTTTTTAAATGCATACACGATTCCAGATTCGTTTAATAGTGCTATTACTGACAGTCAACTACTATCATGATTTAAAACTCATCATTCCCTTGATGTAAACTCCTTTACTTACACGAAGGTAAATCCCAACACTACAGTCTAAACCATAATCAAGTGACCAACTTGATTATTCAATTGTGAATCAATTAATTTAGATTATAATAATATACATGTTTCCTATACATCTCTATGTATATGTATATTACTTACAAATGAACCTTAGTACCTTATAACTAGTTATATTAAGCTCATACAAATAAAATCAAACTCTTTTGTTTTATTAATAATAAATATTTTCATTACAATATTATAACTGGAAGAAAATTAAGTTATATGTAAATACACTTGCTTTCCAGAGCACTATATTTACATAACCCTAACAAATCCCCATGTCTGTCTCGCACTTATCATGATCTTGATAGATATGTTATGATCGTGACCTTTGAAATGAGCTTCTATTATGATAAATGATTTCTGTTAAGACTGTGGTAGGGATGTCACGATCGTAGCCTAGCTTTTTCTCGAAACTTTCTCCAAGTTCATTTGATCTTTTTCATCTGATTTCAAACATTAACAAACATATCAAAATAACTTAAGCGCATAAAATGATAGTCTAATAACATGCTTCAGACCACATAAAACTCAAAAACATTATCACATAATCACATCACACAATTCTAATCCTAAAAATGCACAATTCATCTAATCAACACCTAAAAACACACTAAAACTCCTACTAAAACATGATATAAACTACAACTATTAATCCAAAGCTTTGAGATATTCAGCGAAACAAGATAACACTTGTTATTTTCTTAATGATGTTGATTTTGTAGTTACGGATGTTGTTTAAGAAATAATGAGTGACAACCCATTAGAGTTATGTCTAGTCTGTGCAGAGGAGGTATCTCAATAGTATGAAAGAGTAAGTTAAAGTGGTAAATTAAGTTAATGATACTAAATAAGCACTTCTTCAGAGGTAACCTAAACTTTTTAATTTGGTAATTTCATTTCAATTAGTTTTTATTTTATATTTTTACGTTTTAATTTTTGAAAAATTTCCTTAACCTATTTTCCTTAAGATTTTATCAATTCAAGGTATGTTTTTTGCTACATTCCAATTATTTGTTAAATGTTTTGTATATTTTTTAGGAAATATGGGAGGAATTTCATTATTTTTCATGTTTTGTGGTTGTTTGAGATAAACCAAGTGTCTAGAAGGGTTTAAGAGGCCTAGATGACATTTATGGGCTATATGCATGATTAAATTTTAATTTCTAAGGATTTATTAAACTAGTACGGTTTATCTTCATGAAGTTGAATCCCTATGATTGTTATATTGATTTTCCATAAATTGAACGGTGTAATTGATTATGTTTTACATATTTTTTCATTTTTATTGGACCTTTTGTGCTATTTAATCGTAGAATGTTTAGGCAATTTTGATTTTATTTAGTTTATTTGATTTAATTATGGTGTGTAGATAATTTGATTACAATTTTTGTGGTTAAATGATACATAAATGTATTTTATTGATTAATTTTAATGCTTTGGTGTTAATGCCATCATAATTAAGATTGTTAGGGATTAAGTCACAGTTTATTGGATTTTTTTATTTTCATTAATCTGTAAGTAATTGATCGTGGGTTATAATTTTTGTGTTTGTTTAATTGATATATATATATATATATATCTATATATACTATTCCCTTATTTTGGCAATTTATGTTTTTTTTCATATTTCATGGAATGATGACAAGGAGATCACACACACCTAAACAAAGTCGAGAAAAGGATATCACACACATACTTGTAGCATATCCTACACCTTTCGTGCATTGTATATTACACTTTTTAGCACTAGCCTACATTGGTAGGTCTAGAAGATTAAAGATGAAAAATTTTAAAGAGAGTATAATCATTGACTAAATAGTGTTAGAATAGATCGAACTTGCTCAAAGAGTTTAAGAGCTAATTGGTGTTAGAGTGTAGGATTCTTCTTCACAATTAAGAAGCCCTTAGAGTTCCTCACCACCTTAACAATCAAAAAATGACATTACATTTAGGAAGTGGAGAATATAATATAATTTTGGGTGCTCAAGGAGATGCACAACATAAGCTACATTAAGTTCTTACTATGTATAGGCCTACATCCGAGAGGACTTCATCATTATGAAGGAGTATGTTTTCCAAACAATGCGCTTCCTATAAGGAGTCGATAAGAAGTCAATTTAGTGCACCATCAATAAGTAGTTGTTGTACACACTAGCTCAGTCCAAGGTGAAATAGCTCTATGTGATACATGCACACTTTATTTAGTCACACAATAGTTGGGAGAGGAGACAAACCTAAAGATTCGTAGTGAACTTCAACAGGAACAAAAAAATATGTTTGATTATATCCAAATTGGGAGGCAATAATAATTTTACTTTATCTGATAGAATCTGATGAAAGGCTGGGGTCCATTCCCAAATAGGTTAACCTTTCAAGCAACTGCTAAAATCATTCAAGTTCAAACTAAGAACAAAAGTAGGAGAGAGAGGGATTCAAACCCTCGATAGTTTCTTGACAGGGACAAAGGATGGGATAATGATATATTGTAACATCCCATTATCCCATTATTAGGGTTAGAACCATTAGATGTTTTACATAAAAGAGTTTATTGAGAATTTAGAAATGCATTTCATGCATTATATGCCATACATATGCATGTGAATAATATTGTTATTCATTCATTGACATTTTCCGGGTGTGATTGATGTATTAATGCGATTAACATGTGAATTGTGGATTATTTATATTGAAAATTTATTTGGTGATAATAGTTATTATTTAGGAATTTTTGGTGAATTATGGATTAATTGTCTTGGAAATTTAATTGGTGTGTAATAGAATTATTTTTGTATTTTTGGAGACATTTTAAATATTTTAGAGATTTATTGCAAATTTGAGGTAATTTAGACTAGGAAAAATATAGAAATAAGAGACAAATAGAAGTGGGACAAATGGACCTATTAAGAATTTACAATTGGACAAACTACTAAGTGATAAGTGGTAGCCTTACATTGATGAAAAATAGGCTACATGCAAAGGTGACATGTGGCATTATATGATGAAGCCACATAAGTCATGTTTGAGTAAGAAACTTTCTACAGCTCCTTTGTTTTGTCTTCACCAAACACACCAACTTCCTTTTTGCTTTGCCATCACCGAAACCCATTATTTGCTCTCCCCATTTCTGAAATTTCTGCTGGAGGATTTGAAGTGTGAATCAAGTAAGTGATGTTTTATTGCTTTAAGTTGTATAGGTAGTGTAAATAACAATTTGATGATATTTTAATGTTTGTAAATGGGTGCATGCATGTGGTGTAGGAAGATAAATGAATGCATGCATGAATGGTGTTGATGCATGTGTGGGTGGTAAAGGAAGAAGCAGATTCGGTGATATGCTTAACAAGATGAAAGATTGAAGTGAGCTGGAGCATGTTATATGCAGTGTTTTACTGAACATACATCTGTATTTAGAACATGAATTGATCTTTGAATATCCAAATTGGATGGAGTTTGATTTAGAGTAAACTAGAGACATAGAAATACATTTTTTATGAAGGAATCAAATTTGAAATCTGTCATTAAGAGTCTTGGAATTTGGCTCGAAGTTGAAAATTGTGTTCTGTCATGGTTTGGGAATAGTCTGTAGCTTTTTGATTATAACTTGCACGATACTGAACCAAAATGCATGAAATTGATGTCATTAGACACTGAAGACATTTTGAAACATTTTTTAGTATAAGGTATTGCCTAAATACCTCATTGTCTAGGTCAAAATGGTCATACAAGTCCGACCCAAAATCTGCTTAAGAAAATCTGGAAAAAAATTGCATAACATGTGATATGGAAAAAAATCGAATAGGTACTGTTTTAGGGTTTATGAACAATCATGAATTGTTGAAATGTGTATTGATGTTACTAATCTGAAACTGAAGTTAAAATAATAGAATTTTGATAATGAAGTGTTTGATTAAAGTGATATCATGTTAGGGAAAAGAATAGGTTTCATGAATGAAATTATGTAGTTGAAGAGGTTTAATAAATTGATTAGAGTTTGATGATTTCATGAAAACAAATTGGTTTCTGAATGAGTATGGAATGATGTTGTGTTTGTGGTGAAGTAATCTAGAAAATGGGATTGAACTTAGTGTTAAAATGTATGTGAATTTCGGATAAAAGAGGAAAGAAAGAAGAAGGTGATGGTTCGCGTGTATGAATTTGTTTTTTTTAAAGTCTGCATATGAACTAGAGTATTTTTCCTAAACAGCTTTGTATCTTTTGGCTATAACTTTTTCATCCAACCTCCAAATGACTTGAAACTTAAACCAATAGATTCCTAACACATTGTTCTTCCTCTCCATGAAAATTTAGATCCATCTGAAGTCATTGGGGAAAGGTTTGATTGATGAATTTAGGACCAAAATCAGGAAGTGAACTGGAATATTTTCATTGAACATGCTTCGGTATTTTGAGTATGTCTTCATCTGTAGATTTTTAAATGAGTTTATTCTTGATTCATATTAAAGTAGAGTCATATGAATACAACTTTATTGAATAAGTAGAATTCTAATTCTGTCTCTAAACCTTTCAAAATTTGGCTTGAAATTGAGTCTTGACTGAGACTGTGGTACTACCCGAGACAGAAATCATGTCCTATTGATATTGAATAAACTGTATTAATAGAAGCCGAATTAGACAAAGGTGTCTTCACAAAGGTTGTATTTTATTCTTTTGGCTTTTGATTGGTATAACGTTTATAATTTTTGGATATGGGAATTGAGAGATATGAGTTGTACACCTTCAAGGGTATGATTATGTACTAACCAAAAGTTCAAATGTACATAGTCTATGGTATTGTGAGCATAACTCATAGAATACTAAATCAAATTGTATGATTTTGGTGTCATTTGAAACTTAAGACATGGGAGAACAATTTTTCAGAAGGAAGTTTTGCCAAATTACTTGACTTTACTGATGATAATAATGATGCAAAGTAGACTTGAAAGTATGTTTTTAGACAAGTCTGGATGGTTAAATTGAGTATTGATATATGAATGAATATTATGACAAGAATAATGATAAGGAACCCGAAATTGTCATGAACATACATTATACATATTCAGTATACATGAATGTGCATAAATAAATTCATATTTGTGCAAAATTGTGATATGAGTATGTATGATATGTTTTAAAGGAACAAATTGAACGATAGCATCCAGACATTATCGGGACTTCAAGGCAATAAGCGAAAGGGAGCATTTGTGAGTCAACCTAGATGATCTTCCTAGGATTGATTGATTTTGTTTAACTTCCAATTATTAAACTATTGTGATCTATTTGTGAATTCCAAACTTTAATAGTCTGAGGAGTTTGATAGTCGGGAATGTGTTGGAAGTGTTCTGTTTGCATCTGAAATTTGAATGACATACGTTGCAACTATATTCTGAATACTCAATGAAAGTTGAATGCCAGACTAAGGTCCGATGAATATAAGATTCTGTCTATGCATTATAAGTGAATGTTATTCATGGCATATTCTATTATTGATGCATTTCATAAAATGCATGTTCAGATAACGACGTTGTGATCAGAGTAGCCAGTCTGAAAGAGCTATAAGCTTAGTATTCTGCACGTAGAGCTCTGCTCCGTGATTTCTGTTTCTGGTTGAGCCCAATAGGCCAGTATATGTTTTTGTATCTGAAAGGCACTCCGTCACAATAAATAATAACGAATCTAGAGTCTCATATGCATCTGCATTAGTGAATTCTTTCTAAAGTTGTGATGTTACAGTGATATGTCATGATAATGTGACTAATTGGGTTGTACAAATTCTGAAGGAAGGTATATGAAGTGTATGGTATTTATTATGTCTTATTGTGATGTGAAATGTTGTGTATTTGATTGGTTGTATGATATTTGTATGTAACCTGGAGTGAGATCATTAATGATGGTTCACTCATTGAGTTCGCAAAACTCATCCAAAATTCCAACGTGACTTTTCAGGTACGAGACAGGAGACCTAGATTCCTAAGATTTTCTAGAAGCACATTTTAGACTAAGATATGGCTCAAAAGTCTGTCAGCTAGCATTTGAGGAGTTATAATTGTCTTAAGTGGTTTACATATGTCATGTAGAACTTGTGTAAGGTTGTAAATATTGGTTTTAATGACTTCAATGTAAACTATTATGAATGAATGAAATGAGAAGTTGAGATTTTTAAATATTTTGTTTGATGACTTTTACATATATAGTTGATGCCATGATTAAGTTGGATATGTCGCCATATTATAAAGTGAAGGTGAGATAGTTAACATGCCATTATTATAGATTATATACTAAAATGTCCTCTGGATATTTCGGTATGAAATCTATAGCAGTGGGGTGTTGCTATAAAATCAGTCAACATAATTGCGTTAGACATCATCATCATCATCATCACCTAGTCCGAAATCTCGCAATGAAGCAGGGTTTGGGGAGGTCCGATAGTACGCAGCCTTACCCCTACATAGTAGAGAGGCTGTTTTCAGTGGACCCATATGCAAATGAGACAATATACGAATGATGTAGGTTACAGAAATAAAAACAGAAAATAAATGAAAATACAAGTAATGGGGAATACCTGAAGGATGCTAGATCTGCGAGAACCTAATAAGCTGCAAAGTCCAATCCCTTCTTGTCTCTCCGTAAGTAAGTGGACCTTCCTCAGAGACCCTATCAGGATGATCCCGTACTGTCCCCCCGCACCTGTCGAGCAATCAGCGCATTATGACCCAGCATCTCCTAGTAACTACTGTACTGATTCTGAGTATCTGGGACGGTTAATCCTTTACCCTTATTCGATCACGCCAAACTTTTCTATTTCTAACTAAGGGCCAATTCTGACATATCCTCTTTGATCACTTCCCGCCAGTTCTTGTAAGGCCTCCCTCTTCTCCTCTTATATTCACTAAGTGTTACTCCCTCACAGCTTCGTACCAGAGCGTCAGAGAGCCTCCTTTGCACATGCCCATACCACCTAAGTCTAGTCTCTTTTAACTTGTCGGCAACGCTGGCTACCTGTAATCTATCTCTGACCACCCGGTTCCAGACCTTATCTGTCCTTGTAAGGTCACACATCCACCGAAGCATAAGCATTTCTGCTACCAACAACTGTCTTCTATGCCTACACTTGGTAGGCCAACAGTCTGCCCCATATAACATGGTTGGACGAATCACCGTTTTATAAAACTTCCCTTTGAGTTTTAAAGGAATATTCCTGTCACATAAAACCCTAATGCACTCCTCCATTTAGCCCATCCTGATCTAATACGATGTACTATATCGGCATCGATATTACCATCACTCTGGATGACAGACCCGAGATACTTAAAACTCGTCCTCTGTGGTATGACGTCGGTACCAATTGCTACCGCCACCTCATGCACTACTGGTTTCCAGAAAAGTTGCATGCTACATACTCCATCTTAGACCTGCTCATGTTAAAACCTTTCGACTCTAACGCATCTCTCCAGCAGTCTAACTTGGCATTGACTCCCTCCTTGATCTCATTTACTAGGACAATATCGTCTGCAAATAACATACACCAGGGTACCTCTCCTTGAATATGTTTGGTAATTTCATCTAACACTAATATGAACAATAAAGGACTTAACGCAGATCCTTGGTGAAGACCAGCACTGATAGAAAATGCTTTCGTGCCCCCTCCTATCGTCCTTACATTAATCAATGCGCCGTCATACATATCCCTAATTACTTTAATATAGGTGATAGGAATGCCCTTGGCCTCCAAACACCTCCATAAGAGTTTTCTAGGAACCCTATCATACGCCTTTTCCAAATCAATAAAAACTATATGCAAATCCCGTTGTTGTTCCCTGTAGCATTCCATGAGTCTACGGAGTAGAGGTATCGCTTCTTTCTTGGACCTACCAGGCATAAATTTAAATTAGTTGGCCAATACAGAAGCAGCTTTTCGGATTTTCTTTTAAATTACCTTCTCCCACAGCTTCATGGAATGACTTAATAATTTGATGCCTCTATAGTTGAGACATTCTTCGATGTCCCCTTTGGCCTTGTATAAGGGGATCAACCTACTTAATCTCCATTCATCTGGCATTTTGGCTGACTCTAAAATCACATTGAAGAGTTGAACTAACCATACAATACCGATACCTCCTAACCATTTCCATACCTCTATAGGGATCTCGTCTGGCCCCACGGCCCTTCCACTCCCCACCCCTCTCAACACCTTCGTAATTTCTCCCTTCGTAATCCTTACCCATGCACAACTGTCCTGAACATGCCCTGTCATAGAGGGTTCTCCTAACTCTATGTTGCCCACTATCTATTCGTTATACAGGCCATGAAAGTACCTCTGCCATCTCCTCTTGATGTCTTGGGTCTCTGTGAGTACCTGTCCTGCTTCATCCCGAATACAACAAGCTTGGTTGAAATCTTTCATCCCAAATGCCCTATCTCGTACTAGCTTGAAAATATTTTGTGCTCCCCTTAGCGTATCCAAGTCCCTGTACATAGTCTCATATGCTTCCCCTCTAGCCACTGAGAAAGTTTTGTTAGCCTTCCGTTTTGCCAATCCATACCTTACTCTGTTAATTTCCCTCTCCGCCTCCATTGAACTACCTAAAAGATCTTTAAAAGCTCTCTTCTTTGCCTTAACCGCCCCCTGGACCTCGCCTGACCACCACCAACCTTCCATCCACCCTCCTCCTTGCCCTTTGGGAACCCCTTTGGATACCCTTAGGTGATATGTGGCAGTAGCACGCACTACAAAGGCAACACCCTCCCATATTAGATTTGCAACCCCGCTCATAGACCATGTTGCATTTGACTGAACTTGTGTCCTAAATCATTCCATCTTGTCCCCTCTTAACCTCCACCACCTAATTCTACGACACTGCAGGGTAAAAAGCTGTGACCTCCATCCTTTAATCCCAAAATCTAGAGCAACAATTTATGTTAAGTCGATATGCATGCAGTTGATAGTACTTTGCAATCTTTGCACCATGATCTGACACCGCTCCTTACAAGGAGATAATCTATTTGTGTCTTGGAGGTGCTACTCTGAAAAGTTACCAAGTGCTCGTCGTTTTTCTTAAAAGGGAATTCACTATGACTAACTCATATGCCACGGCCACGTCTAATAAAGCAATCTCGTTATCATTTCTAATGTTGTATTCGAAGCTCCCATGAGCACCTGTATATCCGTCCATACCAGCTCCTATATGCCTATTAAAATCACCTCCAAGGATGATCTGCTCTGTATCAGCGAATTGTTGCAGCATCCCTTCTAGCGCCTCCTAGAACAGACGTTTTTACTGTATGTCTGAACTCGCTTGAGGTGCATATGCACAAACAACATTGAGAACCATATTGCTAAAAACAATTTTAGCCACCATAATCCTATCATCTATCCTTGTAATCCCCACCACTCTACTTATAAGTTCCTTGACCACCAGGATACCTACCCTATTCTTCTTCCGTGTACTTCTCGAGTACCATAGTTTGAAACCACCTATCTCCTTTGCTTTATCTCCTGACCACTTTATCTCCTGAATATAGGCTATTTGTATCCTATACTTGTATAAAATGTCCACTAATTCTAAGGACTTACACGTTAAGGTCCCAATGTTGCAAGAGCGGAATCTTAGTACGTCCTCGCTGTTTTTATCCTTACATACTGCACACATCGACCCACTCGCACTAGTTCCAACCGCGCGAATTGAAGACACCTCGGGCCTTCACTCATCCCTCAGGTCTTCGCCTAAGAAGCCTCTAAAAACCTAATCCTACTATTAACACAACAATAAAATATAATTATAGAAAAATGGAGTGGAACGATGCTGTAAGTAGCACCTCCAAAATAAAAACACTAAATAGAAATAATAATACAAAAACCTAAATCTCTAGATATAGCTAAAATAAATTCAAGTAACACTAATAATGCTAATCACAGAAGAAGAAGAAGAAGAAGAATAATAATAATAATAATAATAATAATAATAATAATAATACCAATAATAATGATAAAACTAATACTAAAAAATAAATTCAATATTAATAAGATTAGTATTAAAAATAATAATAATAAAAACTCCCACCGACCTCAATAAACAACCCTGACACTCAACGTGAAAACCACACACAACACAATATGTCGATTCATTGGCATGGATTGAAACAATATCGTAAATTATAATGCAGACAAACTTTAAAAATGGTTTGGAGTGTGAGACGTGAGCTTTGATGCTTGAAAAATAAAGAAGCTACGAGTTATGACCCTCTGGAACCAATTTTTGGGTAGAGAGAATTAGCTAGTGGGTAGAAGAACAATGAAAATGGTAAGAAGAGATTTTAATAGAAAAGGCTATAAATAAAAGGGAGAAGTACCGAAAGGAGAAGGTATTAAAACGCCAGTAGAGTCCAACGGGTCCGACGAAGAGAAAGGACCAGCGTCCCTCATGCAATAGCTGCCATGTCAAAATGCTCGAGGCAGCCGACTAATCAATTGCCAGAGTCTATAGCTATCATTTTCTGAACCAGTCTACCTCCCCATCCCTATCCAATATACTTGTTCTGCCTGACCCCAACCTGCAGCTGTAGCTGCGTTCAGGTTCCTCAGCTGCGTTCAGCTTCCTCCATTATTCCTTATGAATGTTTTAGTAAAGGAGAACCCCTCCCAGCTTATAGTGGACAACGAGGAAAGCTCATTGCACCCGAGAAAATGAAAAAGACCAAGACACTACATGGACAGTAACGTAGTTTAAATAAAAAAAGGGACCGCCCTTAACCAAAACCTAACATGCACACACATTTAGCAAAATACAAAACATTTAATTTAAAGGTTACCTGCAACACTTCCGACAAGAGGGGAGGGAAATGAAATGACTATGGCGGATATGGGGGGACAGAGGTGCAGCTCTGGCCTTACCTTGCACATGTTCGAAGTACCTTACGCCCTTCGCACACTTTCCAATGGAGTAGAACCTAATTGCCATCTAGTAACATTGGACTCCACAGGGTCTCCCTGCTTCTCCTCCCAGTTTAACAAGGCTGCTCTCCTCTCTCTCTTCTTATGTTTTCATGAATGGCCTTCAACTAGGTTCTACTCCCAGTTTGACAAGGCTGCTCTCCTCTCTCTCTTTTGATGTTTTCATGAATGGCCCTCAAGAATGTTAGCTTGATAATGACAAAGAGGTTGAGGTGTTGCTTTTGCTTTAGGTGTCGACGCCTTCTTCTCTTCTGGGAGAGCTTCTCCATCACGTATAGCTGGGCGTGTTTCACCCATTTTGGAAAAAGCATATGTTGGTTCTAGCCACAACTACTGAAGAATTATGGAAAGAGATGAATCATAGAAGGTTCCAAACAAGGAATGTTCTAAGCAGACAATTATGAAATTCATACTATAGAGCATAAATGAATAGTCAATATGTTGGGAACTAATGCAAAGTAGCTGAGAAGTTGAATCGAGAGGATACCTTAAAGGTAGCAGATTTTATAACATGTTAAACATTATTAATGATGGAGTGAACTTTAGATAGTTACAAGAGCTGATTGAAGTCGAATGAAGAATCAAACAGAAGAACAACTAGTCAAAGACAAAGAATATGATCACTGTTACCTGATGGTGGTCGGGTCATTGAAGGGAAGCAATGCAGTAGCCAAGGAACCCTTTGGAGGAAATTGGGAATTTTCCACTCCCTAATTTGGTAAAGTTTGGAGACTTCAACTGATGAGAACCGAGCTGGCCTAAGTAAAGCTCTAAAGGAACCATTGAGCATTCAAGGAGGCCCAATTACAAAAGCTGGAGCCAAGAAGATAAAGGAAACTATAAATGAGCTAATTGAAAAGATGCACTAAACAAGCTTTAATTAGCTTGGAAAGTATTCAAGACATAAAAAAATTGATACAAGCTGAGTTAAAAAGCCCAATGAGTGTTTAAGTTATTCTAATATGTTCCAAGCATTCCAAGATTCGTGGGAAACATTCAAGAATGTGTGCAAGCGGTCCTAACAAATTAGGAATGATTTCTTACCTTGATTAGCTTGATCAAATAATGATTCTAGTCAAATCGTTCAATTAGGGTGATTTCTCACCTTAATTAGATCTTACCATAATTAGCTCAATCAAATAATGATTATGATCAAAAATTTTAATTAGGACGATTTCTTACCGTAATTAGCTCTTACCTTAATGCCTATATAAAGGCAAGCATTTTGTTGTTTTAGACACTTCAGAAAAATTTAGAATTCATTAAGTGAGGTTAATTTCTCTTTGGTTATTTTGTGGACTCGAGAACTTATCAAGATTATTATCTTGTGGCATTCAAAACCTATCCTATACCTTTGATTCTTGTCTTCTATGCACATCAGGTCAAGGTTTTTCTATCTTAAACCTGTTTTTAGCTTTCTTGGGTCCTTGCTTCTAATTGTGCGATTGTTAGGTTTCAAGGCTCATCTATGAGGTTAACATAATCAACTTTACATAAAAGGAATGTTTTACTTCTTTGTTAAACGATAAAGTATTAGCTAGTATAAAAATGGTTCACATCATTATTATTATTTGGTTAAAGGGAGGTTTTCATTCTTAACTCTCTAGACATGTATGCTTTGGCCTTTATATTATGTTTTACTACACTCCTATTCTTTTAGTTAATGAAATTTTTAATTTTTCAAAAAAAATCACATATGTAACACTTTAGAAAACACCAAACTTAACCCCAAACAATTCAACATCATGGCACAATACAACCAAGCTATAAAAGTCCACCAACCATCATAGAGCAATTATCGACATTTTCATATACTAGGTAATAGATCAACTGATTATGGTAGGTTATGCCCTTTTTATTTCATTTCATACATCAATACGAATATGAGATTAGTTCATGTGAACTCTAGATTTTCCTCTATATTGTTTGGCTTCCTCATTTATTGGTTTTCTACTTAAAGATTTTGCCGCTCTATAAAAATCTCCTTGGGAACTCAACTAGTGTGTACACTATATATTCATATTACGTTTGTATATGATGTTTGCTTGAGGTATAATCTGCTTTCCTATAGTACAATTCCAATTGATGGTGTTATGATAACTGCTAATTCGAACATATTTTTAGAGGGAATTTCCTACTCTAAGTAAGATATTCCTTAATACTCCCATAGGGGTTTAACAGAAAAACCCCCATAAAATCTAGATACAGTTTGTTAGCATAAGTGACAAGTAGATCTTTCTTATCAACCTAGGATTCTCCATGCCCTCATGAAGTCAAAGTCATAGTAGTCAATAAATTTCCCCACAACTAGTTGCTCGCTGATATTGTTAGAGCCTACATTCCTATCTTTCCTTAGGAATACTCTCAAATTTCTTTCCTTCTAGATTGATCTAGCTGTCTCACCGGTAATAATAGTGAGGATTTCCTTCATTTTCTTTGAGAGGATTCTATAGTGTGTAATCCATTGAATTATGTTAGTGATATTGGTATCCATTCCCCAAACTTGACATAACCTTGAGACCTCTATCCATACTAACTTTAAGTAAGCACACTAGAAGAACAAATGATTTCTATTCTCTTCCATCATAGTACATATCACATATTTTTTCTGTATTTGAAGACAGTAGAGCCTGTCCATAGTATTAGTTATGTTCAACAAGATTAGCCAAAGCAGAAAGCTGACGTTAGGTCAATGGTGTTTATCCCATATAATTTTACACCAAATAAGAGTGATGCCTCGTTCCTGAATTTTTTCAAGACAAATTTTGTTTGGTAGCTTCAATGTGTAAGTATCATTCTAGAGGCAAACACAATCTAGAATGGGGTTGGGATGGTATGTAGGCTTGAATTATGCTAATTCAGCAAGCCAATGTACCTAATTTCCATTGCTATTAATAAGCTTACCTTAGCTTGATGAGGTCAATTCTTAAAGGTTCTAACAACAACCTACTATTAAAGGAGAGGACCAAACCCTGTCTAGTTGTCATGACACAATGAGGCCAAGTTCCCTTTTCCTACTCTATAAGAAATGTCAGTCTTTACTAGGTCCCTTAACTTTAATATTTTCTTTAAAAAGTAAGAGAAGCATGTTCTTAGAGTTAAACCCTAGATACTTACATCTTTTAATATGTAAGAATGAGTCCATTTCTTCCAAAGCGATTCCTTATCGATCAATGTACTCTAGAATCTTCTCAATATAATACAATATTGTTATTTTTATAAAAATTAAACCAAACTTCATTAATAGACTTGTAAATATTACACCATTTAATTTTAACACTACCAACTGTATAATTAGTAAAGGACCATAAAAAAATTTTCATCATTCTTTTATTGGATTTGATAAGTCCTTTTTCTAGAAACATATGAGAGCTCTAATAAACATGAAGAGAGTTGACATTGCAATACTTGATAAATTCATGAATTAGAGGAGAGTGTCCATTAACAACCTTAGTGAAGGTAAATGAAATTTACAAAATAGGAGGAGATCATTTATAAAACATAAATTTGTAAGAGGAATTCGCTTACACTTGGTGTGGAATTTAAACTTGGAATTCTTTACTATATTAAAATTTAAAAATTGGATAATAAATAAGGACAGAGTGGGTAACCTTATCTCAAAACCTTGGTCCTTTAGAAAGAGTTATAGGCGGTCCATTCACTAGAGCTCTAAAGGAGGTAGATGTGACATAAGCTTTGATCCAACGTAAGTAGTTATTAGGGAAACATATAAACTCTAACAACTGAAACAAGAAATCCCAACTAACATTATCAAATGCTTTTTGGAATACAATTTTCATTGTGCAATTCATAGAGGCTCTCTTTCTTGTATAACCCTTGAATAATTCATGGACAATTATGATGTTGTCAACTGTCCTTTTATTCTTTATAAAAGCCCCCCTTGGTTTTCACTAATAATAGAATTTAGGATAGATTTTAATTTATTGGCAAGAAATATTTCAATGATCTTGTAGAGGAAATTTATGCATTAAATAGGCCTAAAGACCTTATAGTTAGATGGATTGGAGGACTTAGGTATTAGATATATAAATGTCTTATTGAACTTTTTGAGCAATGGTTTGATAGAGAAGAATTCGTGAACAACATCCTTAACCATAAGCCCAATGGTATCCTAGGTCTTTTTAATAAAAATTTCCATTTAGCCCATCTATGCCAGGAGCCTTCATTCCACTCATTTAGTATATAATATTTTCCATTTATGCATTTGTGACAGGTCTAATTAGATTACTTACCTCCTCCCCAAAATTCTTATTTAAGATGAAAGATTGTAGTACATTCTTACTGCAACTAATTTCCCTTCTACTACCAGTTAGTGCTTAAAAATATTTAACTTCTTCATCCTCTAGCTCACTTTATGGTTTGTAACTCTCCTATTAGATCGAGCGATCATGGAGATTCTATTAACATTTTTCTTAGCCATCAGTGAATTGAAGAAGAATTTTGTACATCTTTCCCCATCCTTGATCCAATCCACCTTAGCTCTTTGTCTACTGATGGAAACATGATTATGAATTGCTTAAAGGTATTCACTTAAGAGCATGGGATCACTAGGATCGATGGATAAAAGGTTTTGAATTGAGATTAAACTACTTTTGGTCTTTTCAATCATCTTCTTAGTATTAGACCCTTGTAGTATTATATTTCTTCACTTCTTCTTTGATTAATTTAAGATTTTGAACATATATATATTGCTTAGTACCTTTGAAATTAGGTTCTGAACCTCTAGTAATTGCCTCATGCAACCTTTCCATTAAGATGATGAAATTATTAAATCTAAAAGGGGATTTTCTGTAAGCTTTATAAAACAATCTTCCACTCTAACAAAGGAGTGGCATAAGAAGAGGGGATCTACAAAAATACACTTACTCTTAGAAACTTTATAAAACAATCCTTCCATTGTAAGTTGAGTAAGGCCTTGTCAAGTTTTTTTTCCTGATGGACTAGATTGATTCCTGCTTATTGCTTTTATGTGAAATTGTTACCTTCAAATTTTGGGTCAACTAACTCCATAAATTCCATACAATCCATGACATTAAAGTTATAATTCTTTATATTATAGTTCCCACCAATTTAAGATCTATACAAGGTTGAATTAAAATCCCCACAAGCTATCCAAGGGCCAGTCCAAGCATTTTTTTTGCTCCTTAGATTGTTCCAGATCTACTTTCTCTGAAAAATAGTATTAAACTCGTACACAAAGGAGACATCAAAAAGAAACATCATGCATTAGGAATTAGATTCTTCTTTTTTATTCATCTACTATAAGATTATCTGGCTTAATCAGATCAAAATTATAGCATGCTATGATTCTACCTAGTTCATGATATTGGTGGTTTAATATTACCTTCCATTGAGGTCCCAATTTGTTGAGTTTAATCATATACTTCTATCTAATCTTGGTCTCCCTTAAAACAAAATCTTTTAAAGCATTAAACTTCATTAGGTAGTTAAGTCCATAAACATTCTATGTAATTATAGTCATTTAGATACAAATTTACCTTTGGAGCTATTCCTAGTGCTCCTTTGGATCTTACTCCTCTGTAACTTTTCGAATTGCTCTTCTTTGTTTTCATCAATATCACCCATAACCAAAGACGAGGCACTATTTTGTATTAGATCCTTAATATTATCAGAATTAATAAATTTTACTTTTATCTTCCATAGTAGGTAGAGTAGTATTCTTTCTCAATCATGCTATCTCAGAAGTTTCTATATCTGTGTTTTTATCTATTTCACCAAGGGATGAGGGACATAAATCTCTAACTTTCTTTCTCTTAAAGACCTAACAGCTGCATGTAGTCTCCCTTGATGAACCTTCTTCCCATAGGTCTCCATTCTCAAGCTTTCTTTAAGGAAGGTTTTCATTGGTAAGAAACCTTAACCATATCTTTAATTAGAGTGTCGTTTTCCCCCAATCTCATTATGGAGATGTAATTGGCCAAATACTTAGTGATATCCATACTAATGCATATCTGAGTATAGCTAATCCTCTTTCTCTTAGTTATGTTTTCATCCTTATATAAGGGGTTTCCAAGAAAACTAGATAGGATACTTAAGCCCTAATTAGTCCAATACTCTAAAGGCACATTATAGATATTTAACCATAATGGAATGCTTTTAATTTTAAATCTGTCCAATAAGAAGCTAGGATGCTAGGCATGGATAAAGATGGGATATTGGTATGCATGCCAAGGTCCTTTTTCTACCACTTTGTTAGCTTCAGCTTACGAGTTGAAAATGAAAAACATAAGATTGTCTTCAATTAATAATAATAAAGGCCTTTTTTCCATTAAGAAATTTGATAGTTGTAGATTGTATAATGTTTTAATAGGAATTTTAGTTTGTTTTTAGTGGTTAATTAATTGATTAATGTACATTTAGGTTTAGAATTGTGTTAGTTGGTTAGATATTTTTTTTTTGAGTGTTATATGGATTAAAACATACTATTGAGCTTTAATTTCATGTATTTGAGGTGCCTTGATGTATTTGTTAGTATTTGATATCAGATATCAAATAATAGAGGAGGTTCGAAGGAAGCCCAGATAAAGACCTAAGGCCACAATTATGACATAACCTTTTTGGGCAAGCCACGATCTGGCCTCGTCTGCCATGATCGTGACAAAACTCTTTCATCAAGCCATGATTGTGGCTTGGATGGCCACGGTTGTGACCTACGTGACAGCAAACATGAACCAACTTCTAAACTCAACTTTTCGAGGGATATTTTGACCTTTTTAGGCTCTGGTGAAACCTAGTTTTTACCTTAATTAGAAAATACTACAAAAGGGGGAGGAGAACCTAATTTTCTTGTGCCTTTATTTTCTACATTAAGAAATATCTAAGGAAAGAGAAGAAGAGGAGAGAAGAGGAGAAAGGAAAAAGGAAGAAGTAGAGTTGTTGTTGCTGCTATCTTCCCGATCCATCCTGACCCTTCCAAGTGACATGTTCATTTCATCGTTGTTATTCTTTCTTTTGAATGTATGAGATGGATTTTATAGTGATGGTTTTGGTTTTGATGATGATGTTTTAAACTTCTTTAGGGATCTGTTCTTGAATCAATGTTAATATGATTTCTTTTATTGTTAATACATTGGGTATTGTGATTATTTATTGTATTTGAATGTTTAAGTAACAAATCGAGAGAGTGAACCAATAGCAAAATGATTAGATTGGGTAATGAGAGTTAAACTTAGAATTCAATTAGTTCACCAACTCCTAAAGGGATCGACACCTTATATACTACATTCACGAGTCGTGTACTTACGGTGTAACATCCCATTACCTGTGGGAAGGTTAAAATAGTAAATATGAGTGATCAGTGAGAGCTTAGAAAAGCATTTTTTCATGCTCATGCATAATACGCCATACACATACACATGAATAGTGAATGTTTTTGCACATGGAAATAACTATACATGCATTCATGAATAATTCCGGGTATAATTGGATTGAGTTGTGAATTTTGGAAATTTAGTGAATTTTAAATTTAATTATGTTGAAAATATTATTGGTTAGTAGAATTGTGAGATTTGTGAATTTTGGTGAATTTAGGAATAAATT
>JAOTAY010000008.1:29209608-29235782 GCA_025629805.1 Erythroxylum baracoense | reverse complement strand
TTTTTTGTTTTGAATTATTTGATTTATTATTTATTAGATCGTGAATTTGGATGAATTTCTTTTCGTTTTCAGTAATTAATGGAAAAATTAATCGAGGAGTCCCCTCTGAATGTACCAGTTACAAGAAAAGGCCTTATGATAGTTAATATGGTCCCTACCACCCATCAATGCATGGCGTTCTTCGACTCATCGTTACCCTAGACGGTGAAGATGTTATTGATTGCGAACCAATATTAGGTTATTTACACAGAGGAATGGAAAAAATTGCGAAAAACTGAACAATTGTACAATATTTACCTTATGTAACACGTTGGAATTATTTAGCTAATATGTTTACAGAAGCAATAATAGTAAACAGACTAGAACTCTTGGGAAATATTCAAGTATCGAAAAGAGCCAGTTATATCAGAGTAATTATGTTAGAGTTGAGTCGTATAGCTTCTCATCTATTATGGCTTGGCCATTTTATGGCAGATATTGGTGGACAAACACCTTTATTCTATATTTTTTGAGAAAGAGAGTTAGTATATGATTTATTCGAAGCTGCCATTAGTATGAGACTAATGCATAATTATTTTCGTATCGGAGGAGTAGCTGCTAATTTACCTCCTGGCTGGATAGATAAATGTTTGGATTTCTGCGATTATTTTTTAATAGACGTTGCGAAATATCAAAAACTTATTACAAGAAACCTTATTTTTTTAGAACGAGTTAAAGGAATAGGTATTGTTGGTGCAGAGGAAGCAATAAATTGGGGGTTATCCGGACCGATGCTACGAGCTTTTAGGGGTAGTGGGATCTTCGTAAAGTTGATCATTATGAGTGTTACGACGAATTTGATTGGAAATTCCAGTGGCAAAAAGAAGGTGATCATTAGCTCATTATTTAGTCCAAATTAGTGAAATGACATAATCAATTAAAATTATTCAACAGGCTCTGGAAAGAATGGTAGTTCCAAAAAAATGTACTTCACTATTAAAAAAGGGTATTTGAAAAAATATTTGGAAACGAAAAGGATGTTGGGTAGCGTTGAAAGCTTTTTCGTTAGCGAAATCTCTTTCTACAAGTAATTCAAGAAGTTTTTGGAAGCGATAAATAAAAAATCAAACGTTGAAATAATTTGACTCCCTTAGAGATGTGAAAAAACTCTATTGATTCTAATAACTAATAAAAAAATTGAAATACTAGTAAAAAGTAAAGTTAAAGGAAAAATTATACCTAATTGAAATTCAATTGAGACTAGTAGTTAATTGGTTAAAAAATAGAAGATTGATAAAAATGCCTATGTATATGTAAAGGTAAAACCTCAAATCTCATAGCCCTTTAATATAAACATATAAATATTCTATCTAAGTATATATAAATATTCTACCTATTATAAAATATTTTTTAATCATTTCATTCGCGAGGAGCTGGATGAGAAAAACTCTCATGTTCGGAACAGAAAAAGAACCATCAACTGTAACCCTAAAAGAACTCGATTCCGTAAACAGCATAGAGGAAGACTGAAAGGAATATCTTATCGAGGTAATCATATTTGTTTCGATAAATATGCTCTGCAGGCACTTGAACCCGCTTGGATTACGTCTAGACAAATAGAGGCGGGACGTCGAGCAATGACACGCAATGTGCACCGCGGTAGAAAAATATGGGTACGTATATTTCCTGACAAACTAGTTATCGCAAGACCTACGGAAACTTATATGGGCTGGGGGAAAGGATCGCCGAAATATTAGGTAGCTGTTGTTAAGCCGGGTAGAATACTTTATAAAATGGGCGGAGTAGCTGAAAATACAGCTAGGCGGGCTATTTCAATAGCAGCATCCAAAATGCCTGTACGAACTCAATTCATTATTTCGGGATAGGCCCATTTCATTCTCTCCCGAAGCTTCCTCTTCTCCTAGCTGAAAAAACCAAAAAGTTTTCATACCCTTGACTGTCACAACACCTTTTGCTTTATACTAAAATCTAGGTTAAAAATAGATGAGGTGGCATTGTGTCACGGACGTGCATGGCCTCTCACAGTCATGAGAAGTGTTGCATAGGCATGACAAGTTGTCTCATGCCTATGCAACTTTATGCATGGCTGTGAGCATGCTCTTTCACTCTTCACTCTTCATATTCTTCATTTCTCTTATATTTTCTTGTCTTCTTCTTGCTCTAATATTCTTCTTCTTGATCCATAAAGACAACTGAGTGTGATTCTTCTGAAAACAGCTCAAATATAGTGCTTTCAACTCACTTTAGCTCTTTTGCTTCTGAATTGTCCCTAAAACCACATATGAGTCAAAGTGAGTATCTTAAGCATTTTCATAGCAATAATCACTAAGTGTTATAGAATAAATTTATAATCAATTAAGCATATATCACTACCCTAAAGCAAAGGGTGATGTTGCATTCATAACTTATGGAGCTTGATCAAATCTCAAGTACAAAGTTAGGGCCGTCAAATTAAAAATATAAAAGTAACTATACTACTAATGAAAATCTTACAAACTAGTCAATAAAATAAAAAAAGGATTAATTATTGGATTGCCTCCTAACCAACTCTCTTTTATAAATCTTGTAGATGGACTTCTTAACAAGCCCTTTTTTGACATGGATCTATTAAATGGATGACTTCCTATATATGAGTTTACTAGCTTGCAAATAGGCCATATGATGATAGTAATAAGGATATAAAAATAATATAATCAAGGAAATATACTAATGTAAACTATCAATATAACAAGCAACAATAAAACCCCCTAGATCTTTAATTAACTCTAATAGTTTGTCTTGTGGGAAGTAGGAGCCCTTTGTATTTAAGACAACTACTGATAATTCCTCAATAGCCTCCTTATTTGGCTTCTCCTTTTCATCTTCCTCTATCTCATCTTTCTTCTCTTATTATTTTTCTTCTTCCTTTTCTTCTTCTCTCTCTTCTTCTTTCTCTTCTTAAACAACAATTTCCTCCATATCTTCTTCCTCTATCTTCTCTACTAACTCTTCTTATTTCTCTTATAAAATAAAAGATTAATTTATGCCCTTAACATCGAGCTCCTTTTCTATCTATGAAGTTATAGTATTTGCATGTTCCCTCAAAGTTAGCTCAGTGCATCTAGATAAAACAACTTGCTCTTTAAATTTATAGAGGGTAACATCATGTAAAGCAATGTCTTTTATGATAAAGACATTGATACTCTTCCTGTTACTATTGTTCTAGAAATCTACATGAAATATAATCCTTCCATGTAAAGTTTTAATAATTGCTTCACTTTAGATTGTAAGTATTCTCGTATAGGGTGTCTTGAGGCTAGTTCTCCTTTTCAGATATTCCCATATATAGTTTGATGTTTGACAATCATGGTTAAGGTGATCACGCCTACAAATATAAAAACATACCATAGATATTAGCTGAGCTTTTGAATACGGGTCATCATACCTCTCGTTCTAAACTACCAAAGCTATCATAAGTAATGGCATATAATAGTCCCAACGAGAATACTAACCACTCCATCTCCATCCTTCCATTATAGTTATTAGCTATAATAGTGAGTCCCAAACCCTAAAAGTAGGCCATATATACAAAATCAAGATAGAGTGCTCTAAGGATAAATAAACATAATACATAAAAAGAAAGAAAATAAATAAGTAATAAAAATAATATTGGCTAAACTAATAAAAGAAAAATTTTACTAATATTCTAATCTTTTGCAAATGCAACAAAAACTTGATGTGTAATTTTATGTTCTAAACTACAAATGCATGGTGTAGCTGTAGTTAGCACTGGCAAGTATTAGTCGATCCCATAAGGAATATAATTACTAGTACTTACTATCTTTCTACTATCTAGCCTAATAAATTATGGTTTTTAGGATAAATGAAATGCAAAATTAACACAATAAACTGAAAGAGATCACCACAATTAACTAATTAGAACAAATATTAAACTAAGAAACAATCCAAAACATAGTGGCACATAGATTTCAAATCTTCTAGGGCTTCTCATGCAATCATAATTTAACTATTTAATTTAAACCTTAGTTCATTAAACCATGAATAGTTTAACTATTCAATTTAAACCTTAGTTCATTAGACCATGAAAATTTCTATCTTATGTTAATATCTTTTCTAAGAATATTAAAAACTAATCCTCGTTTGATTAACTAAAACTCTTTCTAGTTAAAACCCCTAAGATTGCACTAATCAATTTGTGAATTTCACTATTAGATTTGAACCCTAATCTAGAGGATTTATGTTGACCTATCTTTAAGTTTGCATACAACTCCTTTAAATTATGATAGATTTATTCATACAAAAGGATTTCTCAATCTCAATTGTATGAAATCATATCTGAAATAATATACTAGCAATATTAATTCAAGGATAATTAAAAACTCATAATTGAATTTCAATGAAACCAAAAAATGAATTAAGCTAAAATAAGATCACTACAAGGTCTATCCTAGGGTTCATGTAATTTAAGTACTAACAAATGTTTAGTTAATAATCATAACATCACGGCTATAGGAAAGTAGAAAACTAAAAGAACCATGATAAGATCCCTTTTAATCTTCATGAAATCCACTTTATATTGATGAAAATCCACCCCAAATATGTTTCCTTATTTGTTCTTTGTTTTTTCTATAATTTTAGGCCTTCAATATGAGTTGTTTGAGCCTTTTATGGACCATTTTTTACTTCCCCCCATTTTCTCTTCATTTTATCTATTTATAACTCAAATTTAGGGTTTTTAGAGTGGACACAGTCGCTCACACAGTCGTGTGCATAACTATATCCCTCAATATTGCTTTAATCTTTGGTATTTGCAAAGAAACACAATCCCAGAGAGCTATACAAGCACCCACAGGGTCGTATAGACTCACATGGGTAAGAACACGGTCATCTATACTTACATGAGCACTCACCAAAATAGTTTCAATTTTTTGTTTTCTATCTCGATTTTGCCTTAATTCTTCTCCTTTTTATCCATGAAGGAAAAGAAGACCTAAAAACACAATAGAAACATGATAAGTACCAAAAATAATAAGAAAATCTCAAATAAACAAACAAAATATATTTAAAATAGGTTTTAAAATATAGTTTGATTAGCATTTATCTGTTAATTAATCACTAAATAACCTTAATTAAATATAATCAATTATTTAACTTCAAGTTAAGAAAGTAAAATGAAATTGTTCAAGATAAAAAACAATTGAATTTAAAATGATGTAATATGATATTAATTGGATCTAATAGAATATATATGGAAAAACAAATAGAAACTACCTAGACAAGATTGGACGTAATTAAATCCAATTAAGGACTATTAATCCTTAATAGAGAGCAAAATAACCTAAAATGGATCTTCTAACAAAGTGCAATTGGATATGTAACAAAGTTAATAGGATGCAAATAAATACATTTGAATGAAGCTAAACCTAATTGGATGTTTTCCAACCATATTTAGACTTAAATTAAACTTAGCTGGGGCAATATACATAATTTCAAACTACTTTGATGTAATTGAGCATACTTAGATGCCAATAGGCATAAATTAAGGTTTTTTAAAAGTAATTCAATATAATGGGATGCCTTTAAACATTTTGTCTCTAATCCAATATAGCTAACTCTAAACTTAAAATAAATAGATTTATATTGAACTTCAACATGAATTAGACCAATGATAACCTAAAATAATTGAAATTTTATTAAATAAATTTGATTGACCCATTTCGTGATAGTCAATATTGTAATAACTGCAAGTGCACGACACAATTGTAGCTAGTACTGGCAAGTACGGGTCAATCCTACGAAGACGATGAATAATAGTAATTACCCTTTCCCTATTATCTAGCCTAATCTAGAAGTTTTATGTCATCCTATCTCTAGGAGTGCAATCAACTCCTTCTAATTATGGTAGATCTATTCATGCTAGGATTTCTCAATCTCTAAGTATGAAACCAAATTATAATATAATATTTTCAGGTTATTAGAATATAAATAAAATTCGTAATTAGATTACAATATATCAAATAACTAATTACATTAATAAAAGAATCAAATATTATAAAAGTATTAATATATAGTTCATCTAATGTAACATCCTATTCCCATACTAACGGTTAGAACCCTAAAATATGGTACATGTGAGATCAAGGAGAGATTAAGAAAAAAACATTTTCATACTCGTGCATAATGTTAGCATACACACTAGTGAATTTGAATTTTTGCACATATTAAAATGACTGTACATGCATTCATTGACATTTCTGGGTATAATTGATCCATAGATGTGATTATAATTAGAATTCTGAATTTTTTGTATTAAAATTTGATTTTTGAGAGTATAAGCATTTATTTAAAAATTTTGCTGAAAATTTGAGGATTTTCTAGAATTTAAGGGTATTTTTGGATTAGGAAAAATGTCAAATGGCAGAACAATTGATGAATGGCAGAAGAAATTTTAATAAATGACATTAGGATTTAATGACAAGTGTCATTGAAATTTTAGGAGAAAATTAGGTTTAAAATTGGAGATAAATGGACTCGTTGATTAAAGGACCAAAAGTGGGATCATAGGAAAGTGACAAGTGTCACTACGACTCACCATTACTATTATTTTACCAAATTAAAGACCATTTCATGGTCTTTCACTTGACCATTCATGATATATGCTTCATTTCTCCATCTTTTTCATTTTTCTTCATCTTTCTATCTTCTTCACCCATGACACTCTCTTCTCCAAGCATCAAATAGAACCATGCTTTCTTCCATTGCTAACCACTTAACTATCTATCTATCTTCTTCTTGTTGCTAAAAGACCCAACCCATTTCACCTTGAAAGTTGATTTTCGTGGATGTTGAAGGAGCTAGGGTTCTTGGAGACTCTTGAAGAAGCCTTGGGTAAATTAAGTAAGTAACTTATTACTCTTCATGACTTTGATGAATGAAGCATGTTTGACAATAGTTAGAGATTAAATGTTCATAAATTGATGATGGGTATATGCAAAAACGTGAGTGAGTAATGTGGGTAGATTAATGTCTTGCTTTTACATGTATGATGATTAATGATTCATGAATTGATATAGAGTTGATTTAGAGTTAGAATGAATTCTTAATGGATGTAGAAAGAAATGGATGTAGAAAGAAGAGCAGAAAAAATTGAATTGTGAATAGATATTCACATATTTTGTTTTTTCGTTTTAATGTATAAAAATGTGGACCGTTGGTTATTTTAGGAATGGATTGGATTGGGTATGGAAGTTAAATAAAATGCAAGTATAGTGTCTTGAAACTAGGATAAAAGCTTAGAGATGAAATGATAATGGTGTTTAAAGTGGCTGGAATATGTTAGCTGTAACATTTTCCACTGGATATGACTATGTAATTTAGCCATAACTTGTTATGTAGATATCCAAATGAGATGATTTTTGTTTTGGATTAAATTAAATCCATATTGCTACATTTTTCATGAAGACATCAAATCCAAATTTTTTCTTTAAGAGTTTCGAATTTTGACTTGCAATTGAGTACTGGGTGTAGGAAAAAGTGCAAAAAAAATGGAAAGGGAGTAATGTGGTATCTTGAAACGAGAAGAATTAAGGTGATAGTTAGAAGTGAAATGAAAGTGGAAATGAAGTTTAATATGTGTAGGAAGTTGATGATGAATGTGTATAAAAGTGTAAGTTCTGTTATTAGTGTTCATGATCAATTATGGACTATAATTTGTTTATGGATGCTATTGAGTTGAAATTGAGTGGAGAATGAAAAGGAAATGAAGTAGAATAGGTGATCCAGGTACAAGGTAGGTTATATGTAAAATGTTGGAAGTTAAAAAACATGGAAAATTGGAAGGTGAGTCCTGTTTGTTGCTTTTTGTGAAAGTTCACCGCTGCTAACTCCTTGTTTTGCCACAGCCAACTTGTAGAATTTTACGAAGGATTCCTCTCTGGATAAGTTCGCCACGACCAACTTAATTTAAACATGCTTCAGTATTTTGATGATATCTTGATCTGTAGTTATCCAATTAGGATGATTTTTGATTTGGAGTAAACTAGAGACATAGGAATACAATTTTTTTGAAGCAATAGAATTTTAATTCTTTTTCTAATAATTTCAAAATCTGGATTGAAATTGAGTTTTGACAAAAATCATGTCTAGTTATATTGAATAAACTGTATTGATAGATGCCGAATTAAACAAAAGGTTTCTTCACAAAAGTTGTAGTTTATTCTCTTATATTTCAACTGATATAAAGTTTATAATTTTTTAATATGGGAATTGAGAGATATGAGTTATACAATTTGACGGCATGATCATATACAAGCCAAAGTTTCAAATGTGCTCAGTCTGTAGTATTGTGAGCATAACTTTTGAAATACTAAACTTAATTGAATAATCTTAGCTTCATTAGAAACTTAAGAGATAGGAGAATAATTTTATAGAAGAAAGTATCCTCAAATGACCTCATTTTCTTGGTCAAAAAAATATGGAAAGTTCACCTGAAAGTTGTTATAGGAAAAATCTAAATTGACCAAGGAATTATGAATTTCGATTTTAATGGTTTTATTGAGGTATAAATTATTAGTATAAATGATACTTATTTGAGTTTGGAAATATGAATTTTTACATAACGAGAATAATAGAGTGATACCCGAGATTGTCATTGAGCATGCATTATACATAGTCCATATACACATTTGCGCATAAATGAATACTTAAGATTATACAATTATTAATGTGCGTGCAACGTGTGTATTGCATAATATTGATGTGCAAGATAAAATGTCCTCATCCAGACGTTTCTAGATCTTGGAAGCAAATGCTAATCTGGACCGTACTGTGAGTCGACCTAGATGGTCTGATTTTATTGTTTGTTCTATTTTCAATTTATGCATTGAATTATTACTGATGTGAATGTGATTGAGATAATTCCGGACATTAATAGTCTGAGGAGTTTGATAAATGTGAAAACATTGGAAGTGCTCCTTGTATGTGAATTTGATTAAATATGTGTTTTCTCAACTTAAATATTGAATTCCGGACTAAGTTCCAAAGAAAAATGTGAATTTGTATATGAATAAACTATGTGTATTCTCAACATAAATGTTGAATGTCGGACTAAGGTTTGATGACATGTGAAGACGAATATGATTGTGGGATTTTGAGAACTTTTAATTGACTGAATATATGTGATGCATTTGATTACATGAATGCATAAAACATAAATGTTGTTATGACCGGAGTAGCTACCGAAAAAGAGCTTAAAGCTCAAACTCAGTTGTGAATGTACCCGGTATCCACTAAGGGATATGGGACATTATCTGATACAACTTAGTATCCATAAGGGATATGGGCCAATAATAAAGCACTCGGTCACAATAATAATTAAAGAAAGTGAGTCTCATAAGCATTGCATATACATATAATACATGTGTTTGACTGACTGAAATGTATTCTGAATATGATATCGGTTAAATGTGAAATGTGAAATGAATGACCAAGTGATATGCGGTGATAAATGATTTTTTAATGAAATGATGTGAATTATGTGATTATGTGAATTGTATGTGTTATGTGATCGAGTGAGCCATCGAGGTTGGTCACTCATTGAGTTTGCAAAACTTACCCAAAATTTGCAATATTTTTCAAGCTCAGAAGAGTCACTCTAGTTAGACAAATTGGAGTATAGCCACTACATTCAAGTAAGAGAAAAAGGTCGGGATCAGTTTGCTTCTGCATTAGTATTTTCTTATTTTTATATCGAATTGAGTCTTCCACAATTATTGTAACATGTATATTTGAGTATTTCTGTTTTGTAATAACTTTCCATAATGAAAAGGTTTGTAAATGAGATTGATCTTGAGTGCAATAATAATAAATGTGTTTTTGATGTTATTAAAGAAAAGAATGGGTCCAATTTGATTATTGATTTTCGCATATGTGTGTTAAAAAAAATTTGTAAAGAGATTTTACTGACTGACTGTGCTAGCATGCCACCCTCATGGGGTATGTTTTCGAACATCACTCAGCATGTGAGGTACGTGTCTCACGAGAGTGGGGTGTTACATCTAACGTAAATACTAATTGGACATTTAGTTACACATGATCGAATACGAAATCGAATATATATAAATAGGAATATGAATTGAAAACAATGGGTTCATAATTCTAAATCTCTCTGATTGTCTTCTATCGATAGTTCTTATGATGTAGAGGCTTGATCTTGTATTTTAATGGATCTTTCGATGATTTCTTTATGCTTTCTACTTCTCTGGACCAAAATCACACCTAGAGAATGAGTTCCACATGTAAAATCACCTTCCCACATCTTCTCTAGAACTCCCTACTGAATGCCCTCTCTTTCACACCCCAAAATGTCTTTTTATAACGAAATTTAAGGTTCTGGGTGCATCAAATCATGCATAACCAAATTCTTTGGATATCACGAAAGTGCACAAGCATATACACGACTGTGCATTCCTTCATATCTGTTGATTCTTCATTTTATGTCGTGCTTTCGTTTAAATTCTTCTCCTTTAAGTCTATAAAGGCAATTATCATCTATGTACAAACTTGGAGCCAGTTAAGTACCAAAAATATGATAAAAGTATAAAATATCAAGCAAAATACATCAAATATGGGTGATAAAATATAGTTAGATATCCATCTATCAAAACCGAAAAGTGAATATTATGCCTTCTTAAAGATCCAACAATGCCCAAAACTAATTGCAAAACCTATATTCCATAAGAAAACTTTTAGGAACAAAATGAAAGGTGAACCTAAAGATTTGAGCAAAATTAAATCTCAACAACTCTAGTAGACTCACCACAATCAATCTAGTTCATATCTTCATGTCTACCACTTATGACAGGGTTTGTAATGCTAAGTCCAACACTATTATTAATACATAAAACTCCTAAATCCAATACTATTATTATGGATTAGACTCTAAATTTGATATTATTATTTTTATCTATCTATTTTAGTCTACACTATTTGTCAATAATAACATCATCAACAATAGCTATACTAATAATATTATTAAGGTTATTGCCACCTTTGTTATCAAATGCAGTTTCATGTGTAAGACCTATCAAAAAAATTTATCAAACTAGGATAGGAATATCAAGATTATATTATTCATGTCCCTTTAACAAATTAACTAATCTTAAACAACTTTAATTTAGATGTATATATCTCAAACTATGTAAACTTAAACTCAAGAACACTAAAATGAGATTAGTAACACTTTTATATCTAAAGTCATCATCCATCTCACATATTTATCTAAACCTAACAAATTCATATCTATATTGTCAGTGTTTAACTCTCTCTCTCCTTCAGAGTTTAAATTTGCTAAAGTTTGAACGATGTATTTTCCATTGCCTTCATATTCCATATAAAATAAAAATAGAAGAACACAATTTTTAATAATGTAAATCACTTTGAAAAGCTACAACAACAAAGAACCAACAATGTTTTGTATGAAACCCCATATGCTTGACATTCAATCTAACGACTTCATTACCAATATTAAAATCACACAACTTAGGAATAACATCATATTACATTTAAATTTTAACAAAATTATCTTATATGAGGAGAAATGATAATAAGTCACACATATAAAATCAAATGAAGATAAAATTTTATTTAAATAAAAATGGATTTATTCATGAAATTTAAAAAATTAAAACTAAATAAATATCAATATTTATTTTACTAGAGTTTTAATTCAGAATTAATTCAGATTAACTTATGTATACTAGAGTTTTAATTAGCTTACAATTAAAATAATGTCTTAATTATTATAGTTTAATAGAAAAAGAATCTTAAAGTTTTTTTGGTTATACACCTTGTGAAAAGTTCCCTTAGTTATATTTGAAAAATAAAAAAGAATGCTTCATTTGTACCGGAGAGGAAGTTTAATAAAACCCTATCAAGGGACAATAGGACCGGTTACTCCAATACAACAACCCTATAAGTTTTTAACGCCACAATTTCGATGCCATCTGAACATATAATGTGGAAAGTAGATTGGTAGGAAAATGACCCAATGATGAATAGAGTAATGATAGCATTTATCAAATTAAAATGATTCATTGAACGATAAGAGAGAGACAGAGCCCGTGTCATAGAAAGTGGCTATGCTTTAATTTACAAATGCAAGTGCGTAAGGACAGAATATCTATCACTCCCCCATAATAGATCTGTCTTTTTCCTTTATCTACTGGGGACGAGCTACCTGAGAGCTTTTCTGAGCAAGTAATTTTAATTTTTCTGTTGGAATAAATGAATCTTGTAATTATACGTTCCATTATGACAAGACAATCCCCACTTTCCGCCGTTTACTGCAATCATATCTCTTTTTAATTGTTACAAGTTCTTTACAAAATGTGCTGATAGATCAGAACCAAGAAACCATTAGAGAGCAACGAAAGAGAGTATAGAGCAACAATAATAATGACCTCATCGCTAGCTGTGTTCTCTGGTGAAGCCATCGAAACAGGAATGAAACTTGTATGATTGATTCTGCTCGCTTTTCATTTTGCATTGCCTACTCATTCCACTCAAAAGGACACATGAGATCAAAATGATTGCAAGAAGGCTTATGGCGTTATTTTTATGAGAATGTTCCATATTCTCAAAATAAATAAATTTGAACCAAAACCAATTTTTTGATATTCTAATTATTTTATTTTCAAGTAAAGTTTTATTTTTATGTTCTTAAAAGATAATAAATTATAACTAATACTAAGTCAAGTTTAACTTAATCTGAAGTTTGGAAATCACATGCATAACTTACTGTTTTGTTTTTTCATGGTACAATGGAATACAAAGACTCCTTGTGCTTTTGTTCGGACTATTAAAACATTTAGATTTTTCACTCCTAGGAGACTGTCAGATTTTGACTCATTAAAATCTATGTATAAATAAGTACTTAAATTTTTTCTAATGAAATTGGACAACGAATCCATATTGCATTTTAAAAAGCCTAACTATAATATTCAATTAAGAGAAATAATTTCCTTTGAGCTTTCTTGTTTTAGGAAATAATATTTATAATTACTTTTGTTTTAGGACAGTAGTTATTATAGATATTCTTTGCTATTCTGACACCAAAAGTTATTATCCTTACTTTTTATAAAATTAATTTATTTTGGATTTAATTTTCCCACAAAATTATTATTCTTAATTTTATTTAATTTAAAATATTTAATAATCAATAATTTTTATCTAAAGGAAATTATTATTTAAAATTTTTTATTAATTCTATCAATTAATACTTATAGATAATTAATTACTTTTGATACATACAAAAGATATATATAAACCGACAGTTAGTGACAAATAAAAGTTTATGATTGGTATTACTATTCATGAGTACAATTCTATTGTGTTATTTATGTAATTTTTTAAATTTATAATATTACTTTTACAAAAAGAGTGAAAATGATTGTATAATATTTTAAAATGTAAAATAGGTTTAGTTGTGTTGGGAAAAAAAGATTAAACACATAATTGTGTACACATAGAAATGGAAGCAACAGGATAATTCTTTTTCTCTCATATGAAAAATAATATAGGCTCCACAAATATAACAGATAATGATCAACATATAAGTAGAAATATAAATCAATATGCACCAGGATTTTAAATTTGACAAACCTCCAATGTTAGGAAAAATTACTGGACCTAGTCTAGTAAAACAATCTCCACTGTTCTAAAAATAACGGAGACACCAACGTTTAGTCCTCCTATAAAATTTAGGGATCAACTAGCATAAAAAAAACACCAACTGCATGATTCCCACGAGCATGAATATTACAGGTAGAAACTTTTTGTCTTAATTTCCCACATTTATGGGAATTCGCCTAATTCCCACGAACGTGGGAATTGGTCCCAGATGTGATCCTCTTGTCTTTTCTTCTATGCTCTCTTGTTCATCCTCCAACTTGCTTCCTATTCTTTCCTACACAAAAATAAGCAATTCTTACCCTCAAATAGCATCCAACACACAAAAACATAAGGGAAATCAAACTTAATGAAAACATACAAAATGAATCCTAAACTAGAACAATAAAGAACAATTATGTTAGAAAACACATGCCAATTACCTAATGAAAACATATCCTAATGCACACCTTTCAGTACACAATATAAGTATATATAATAAATGAGAAGGCTTAGTGGTACTTTCCTGATTATAACGATCTTTTTTAATTTATGGTCTATCAAATTTTAGATTACATCATTACAAAATTATAAGAAAGACGGATAAAATTAAACAAAAGAAATAAAAAACAAATAATTAAAAAATAAAAACATGAAAATAGCATAATAAAAGTACAACCTAACTCTTAGTTCGCCTCCCAAGTAGCGTTTGGTTAATTTCTTTAGCTCCACATACCTTTTATACTCAAAGTGGCTTATTTAAATTAATGTTTTTGCTATTATTATTAAGCTAACCTCTAAGATATAACTTCACTCGATGGCCATTAACCTTAAAAGTAACTTTACATGGATGACTCACCTCAATTACACCATATGGAAATACTTTATCCATAATGAATGGCCCAGGCCTTCTTGATTTAAACTTACTAGGAAATAATCTTAGGTAAGAATTGTACAAAAGATCTTGATCTCCCTCCTTAAATTCTCATGGTTGCTTAATCGTTTGACTGTGGTAACTTTTGGTTCTTTCCTTATAGATTTTAGAATTTTCATAAGTCATCAGCCACTATTCATTTAGTTCACTAAGTTAGAAGTTTCTCTTTTCACCTGCACTTTGAAGATCAAAATTCGTGAATTTAATAGCCCAATATGCTTTATGTTCCAACTCAACAAATAGATGACATGCTTTTCCATAAACTAGCTTATAGGGTGTAGCGCAGATAGGTGTCTTTTAAGCCATCCTATAGGCCCACAGAGCATCATCTAATCTAATTGAGCAATCCTTCCTTTGACAATCTACAGTCTTCTCTAAAATCTGTTTTAAATCCCTACTGGATACCTCGACTTGGCCAGTAGTTTGAAGGTGATAAGGGGTGGCAATTCTATAATTAATTCCATCTTTTAAGCAGTTTTTTAAAGTATTCATTACAAAAATGCATACCCTTATCACTCATAGTCACCCTAGGTGTGCCAAAATGAGAAAATGAACTTTTAAGGAATCTTATGCATTTATAGGTAAAGCTTGTGCTTCCACCCATTTAGGACATAATTAACAACTACTAGGATATGTTTATTACCAATTGAACTTGGAAATGGACCCATGAAATCATCCCCCAAAAATTAGATATTTCATAAACAAAAATGAAAATTTGGGGTAATTCATCCCAACGAAAGAAATTAACTGATCGTAGGCATCTATCATATGAAGCTACATGCTTTGTGCATCTTTAAAAATTGACAGCTAATAAAAACCTGACTCTAAGATCTTCTGAGCTGTCTTATTTGCACTATGGTGCCCTCCTGTGGGTCTTGCATGCCCATGTTGTAGAATCTTCCACCTTCCAAAGTAAGGTACACATGTCCTCACTATTTGGTCTACACAGATACGAAACAAATATGGATCTTCTTAGAAGTAGTCTCACAAATCAGTAACAAATTTCTTCTTTTACTGATAAGACAAACCTTTTGGCAAGATCTTAGCTACAAGATAATTTGTAGTATCTATCAGCTTCACTTACCTCCTCCACGTTATAGAGACATTCTTTTGGGAAGGCATCTTTAATGCCTTCTTCATTTAGTTCTGTCAAATTTTCCAGGTGATATAGATGGTTTACTGCCCTTTTCTTATCTTGGATCTCTAAATGAAATTCTTGCAACATTAGAATCCATCTACTTAAATGATGATTTACATCTGGTTTATTCAACAAGTATTTCAGTGCTAAGTGATTGGTATACACAACAAATTTAGAAAATACTAAATAAGATCAAAATTTGTCAAACACAAAAACCACGATGAACAACTCCTTTTTTGTCTTCGTATAATTTTCTTGAGCATCCGTTAAAGTCTTGCTAACATAGTAAATTGGTTGAAAGTGTTTGTCCTTTCATTGTCTAAGTATTGCACCTATTGTAAAGTCACTTGTGTCACACATTAGTTCAAAGGGCAGATTCCAATCTGGTAGAACCATAATTAGGGCCCTAGTCAACTTTTGTTTTATAATGTTAAAAGCATCTAGACATTCATTTATAAATGTGAAAGGTATATCCTTTTCTAATAACTTGGTTAAAGGCTTAGAAATTTTTGAAAAGTCTTTAATAAATCTTCTATAAAAGTCTACATGACCTAAGAAACTTCTTATTACCTTAATCGAGGAAGGGGGTGGTAAAGTCTCTATAACTTCAATTTTGGCCCTATCTATCTCAATTCCCTGGTGAGAAATTTTAGAGCCTAGGACTATACCTTTTTGTAACTTACAGTGACATTTTTTCCAATTTAACACCATATTTGTCTTCTCACATCTTTCCAACACTTTCTCTAAATTATGGAGGCATAAATCAAAAGAATCATTGAAAACATAGAAATCATCCATAAATATCTCCATTATGTCCTCAACTAGATCTTCCAAGATGGCCATCATGCACCTCTAAAGTATAGTAGGTGCATTACATAACCTAAATGGCATCCTTTTGTTAGCGAATCTACCATAGGGTTATTTAAATGTTGTTTTCTCTTTATCTTCTGAAAAAATGGGGATCTTAGCTCAAAAGTCCTCCCAAGAAGTAGTAGTATATATGTCCTGCCAGTTGTTCCAACATTTTGTATATGAATGGTAATAACAAGTGGCCCTTTTTAGTTTCATCATTCAGCTTCATGTAATCGATGCACACTCTCCATCTAGTGACAGTTCTAGTAGGGATAAGCTCATTCTTATCATTAGAGATGATCGTCATTCCTCCTTTCTTTGGCTTGACCTGTACTAAACTCACCTAACGACTATTAAAAATGGGGTAAATCACTCTAGAATCCAGGAGTTTAATTAGTTTAGCTTTTATCATGTCTTTCATGTAGGATTTAGACTCCTTTGAGGTTATACCATGGGTTTAAACTCTTCCTCCATTAAAATTTTGTGTCTATAAAAGGATGGGTTGATCCCTATCTTTCGTACAATAACCCTTTATATTCCTTAAGCACATTCAACAACTTTCCTTTTATGTGACCTCTAAAGCTGAAGCGATAATTACTAGTAATTTTGAATTCTTCTCAAGAAACATATATCCCAGATGATCAGGGAGTGTCTTCAACTCTAACTATGGTGGTTCTTCAATGGAGGGTTTTAACCTTGTCTTCGTATTTTTGTATATTTGCTCAACTTCTTTCATTTTCATGAATAGCTTATTATCTTCATGCCCATCCTCATCTTAAATCAAAGACAATTTTTATATATCATTAAACGTAATTTCTTTCATAATGTCTAAAGTTACTGAATCATTAACATCAATAAAGTAATAGGATTCATCACACTCAACAGCACATCTCAAAGCATTGAATATCTTAAAAGTTACCTTTTCTTCTCCCACCCTAAGAACTAGTTTCATCAACATCAATAATAGATCTAGTTGTAGCTAGGAAAGGGTGTCCTAAAGTTAAAGGTACTAATATGTCTTTGTCTATATCAAGTATAGCGAAGTCAATTGGGAAGATGAACCTGACAACCTTTACCAACACATCCTCAATGATTCTCCCACGATATTTAATAGATCTATTAGCTAATTGAATGTTTATCCTAATAGGTTTAGGTTCTCCTAATCCCAACTTCTTAAATAACTTGTAAAGCATTAAGTTGATGCAAGCCCCCAAATTAACTAAGGCTTTCTCTACTGACAAATCGCTAAGCATTTCTTTCTTAGCCACACTATAACCAATTCCTCTAACTTCTTCTTGTTAGATAGTATCTTGTTTAGAAATTTTACATACTTGAGCATCTATGCTAGAGCTTTGACAAGTGGTAAGTTAGTATAAAGTTGTTTAATAAATCAAGGAATTTACCGAATTGCTTATCCATATGATCCTTCTTTAACTTCGCTAGGTATGGTATGATGGGTTGAAATTCCTTTAGTTTAGGAGGATTCTCCATAACTTTGGTATTCTCTTGACTCTTCTCGCAATCCTTCTCTTTATTTTAAGGTTTGGCATCTACTTATAACTCCTTCCTTCTTCCAAATGTGATCACCTTTATGTGCTCATTAAGGTTGGATTCAGCTATATTTGGCAAATTCCCTATTTGCCTTTCAACTAAAGTTGCTTTCAGTTGGTTGAGATGAACTTCCAAGTTACATATTGACATCTATTGTCTTTAATGCTTTACTCTTGATTCTTGAATCAATTCTAGTATCATTTTGTCCATACTTGGCCTTTTTGACTGTGATGCTCGCTACTTATATCTAGGTGGAGGATTGTTTCATTGTTTTCCTTAATTACCTATGAAAACTTTAGATGGTTTCTCCATCCAAGGTTATATGTATTACTGTAAAGATCATTTTTGGGTCTTGGAGCATTCCCTAAATAATCTATGTGTTCTGGTTGAGCTGATAGACATTCCTATCCTTAATGGTTTGACTCACACGCTTCACACAGCATCACCCTTCTTTGTGGAGCGATAGTCCATTTGTCTATCTCCTTACTTAGGGCCTCTACTTGATTGGCCAATTATGACACCATATCTACTTCATAATCTCCCACTGGCCTAGTAGTTTGTACTATAGTCGAGCACCACTGGTAACTGTTCATGGCCATGTATTCAATCAACTCTTAGACCGCTTCAAGTGTTTTATTGCTCAGCATCTTGTATTTATCAATTGCCTTGTACTTTGACTTATCCTACTGTATAAAGCTTGGATTTGTATCTACAATGACATTCTAGGATGAGGGCCTCGTCTGAGCATCTCCTTGAATCTCTCTCATGTGTCATAAAGTGATTTGTCGTCAGTTTGGGAGTATCATGAGATGTCATTCCTTAGATTTGCAGTCTTTGTAGAGGAAAGTACTTTAATAAAAAAAATTCACTACTCGATCCCATATATTAAGTGACAAATGTCACATAGAATTCAACCACTATTTAGCCTTTTTGATCGTAAGTTTACGTGTGCTAAGTTTTACTATTTTAACCTTGATAATACCACAAATGCATGGGTCATTTGCGTACTACCTAAGGTATCAATCCCACGAGAATGGTTAATATAGTCCTAAAATCTAAGGTCAAACTAAATCGCAACAATCTAAAATAAACAATAAATGTAGAAAATTAATCAATCAACAATCAAATATGAGAATTAAATTTCAAAAATAATAACAAATAGCAAATCATACAACCAAATCAAGAATTAACCTAGGAACTACCAATTGAGAGAAAGGGGGTTCTAATCCGACATTAATGAAAATCTAAGCAATTATGTAATTACCAAATTATTGAGTATAGACGATCTTAGGGTGGATTACTCTCTCTCAAGTTATAATCTTTAAACCTTAATTAATAATCCCTAATTTAAATTATGGAATTGTGATCTCTCGACTCATAATTGCTCCAAAACCTAAATTAGTTCTAAAATTGTCTAATAACCTACCAAAAACCTATGCTCGATCTCTCGTTACATGATTTTACTGGTTTGATTCAATTTTTATCTATCAAATTACCAAACTCTCGTTAACCCAATTTGATGATATTCACTCGGCTCACCCTCTCAGTTTATTGTCGAATTATTAAGAACAGATATTAAATCACAAATAACTCAAATAAAACACAATAAATCAAACTTTATTAACCTCAAGAATCAAAATCCCGAAGGTGAGTTTAGACAAAAATTGACATTTAACAAAACCTATTCTCAACTATTATCTCAATTTCATACATCAATAAAATTGAAATAAATTGTAAAATATGCTCGGAATAGATCATTTTAAGGCAGCGACTATGAAAAATCACCTGTTCTGGGAAGTACTTTGTGTCAAGCTTCGTCTTCGTGTCTCTCTTCCTTCGTCTCCTTCCTCAAATCACTCAATAGCTCTCTAGGGTTTTTGAACTTAGGCTAATGTGAAAGCTCTCCAAAAGACTCCTCCTTTTGTCTTATAATGTTCTATTTATATCTTGGAAGCCCTAAGGTTAATTCAAGGTCAAAACGGTTTGAAAAATCTCCCAAATTTTGAGTTTCTATATCAGCCCGACGCAGGCCATGATTGTGGCCCTGTCTGCCACGATCGTAGCCAGCGCCTAACCCTTTCTATCACAATTGTGACCCAATGTGCATGATCGTGGCCAGGGTCCTGTCAGCTCATCTCTTTCTGTCACGATCGTAGACTACTGTGCCACAATCGTGGGCCATGTTTTTGTCCCAAAACTCTTCAAAACTTCTCCGTTTATCCTGAAACACTAACAAACATTTAAGCTCAAAGACTCATAATAACCCATAAAAACACCTAAACACTCAAATTAACATTAAATACTTAACAAATTGAACTTTAAAACATCATGCAAATCACAACTATCAACATCCCCCACTTAAAATGTTTTCTTTTCCTCAAGAAAACGAAACAATAAACATATAACAACATACAACACACAATGCAGTAATGAGGCAATGGCTTTAACTTCATGAAATAAATTTAATCTTAAACATAATCTTACAAGTTATATCTAATCATTAACAAGAAAAATCTATGTCTAGGGGCTTTGAACTAAATACACAATTTAATCGAGATCAAAGTGTTAATTTATTTACCCTTTTCAATTGCACATACACATTAATAATTCTTTGGTCCTTCAGACTTTGTAACTATTCCTATGTATATTTTCATGAAAAATCAAGCTTATTGCAAGTCTGGTAAGTTTTATTAAGGAAACACTTTTTTTAATTATTATTAAACAGAGACTTAGTCTTTTTACACGGAGGCAAACATTGGTAATGAATGTCGATCCAGTTACTCAACTAAGTTATGTTTTTATTAAGCCACTTGGTTGAAACGTCAATATAGCTTTTTGACATGAAGGCACACAATTTTAATGCATGTCGATCCAGTTACTCATCTATGTCACATTTTTAAGTGGCTACTAGCTCTATTCATAACCTAAAGGCCAGCGAAATAGTGATTTATTTAACAAAAATATTTTTTTCATTTATTACCTACCTTGTTGTTTAAGCTACTCATTTCCATGAAAAATATTAGTTAAGCTACTTAAGTTAAAAGACCTCAAATTATGAATGAATGTGACAACTTATAGGGTATTAAATTTACAGTAAATCCTAATTAAGCTGTATATTTATCCAAAGACTCCTAACTCCCTAATTTTGTGAGCTAATGATTATTTACAACCTAACAGACTATGTTCAAAATTAAATAAATTCCACTCCATTTAAGCCATTGACACATTCAAACAGTTCAAAACATACAACCTAATAACTATCATACAATATGTAAAAATCACTTTCAAAAGTAAAACACATAATCCCTCCCCACACTTAAACAACGCATTGTCCTCATTATGTGAAGGGAACACACAAGCGCATAAAAGACAAGAAAAAATAAAAATTAAAGTGGACAGAAAATAAAATAAAATAACATAAATGGGCTAGACACAAATCCTATAGAGATTGAGGTAGTGATGGTGTCGAAGGTGGCAATTGAATGCCTTAAGCCTAGAAATATTGGCAGATCCGACAGATATCCCGGCTCTAGCGTCGTTGTGTCCAGGCCATCTCTTTCACCATTCTAGTGTTTTCTGCGAGTGTTATGTTAGTTTCAGATATTACATTCAAAACCTCCTTCTAGCCCTGTTCTTCCTCCTCTTCCTCGAACTCTTCACTGGTAGAGTCCTCCTCTACTTGCTGAGGCAGCGCTGAGCTCGAACTTGCCTGACTTGCCCTAATTCGAACATGTGTCTTTTGGCAAGTATCCCTAAGTTCCATATTATGGGACTTAAGGATTTCAGCCCGCTATAAGTGATGATGGTTTAAGAATTCTGGGAGATGAACAGTTAATCCCCTTCGTTCCACACTAAAATATTATGTAATGGAAAACACTATATACCCCATTACTAGATTGTTACTTCTCTTATGCGGAGTAGCAACAATGGCATTCAGCACATATGTGGATGTGCAGACTGGAATACTATGGTCCATGCACCATAACATAAAAAGTTCCGTTGTGGAACACTTATTGGTTTCAGTTTTATCGAAAACCAGCTGACACATAAATTTGCGCAGTAACAACTGTTCATAGGACCTTATAATGTTGTTATGAGCATTCTTTAGATGAAATTGCTCAATTATAGTAAGCTCATTCCAGTACTAGGAATGACAAAAGTCTTCATGATTGTTGATGATGGAAGATTTGGGTAATCCACACATCTCGCACATGATTTCTACATTTAATTCATAGGCTCATCCTCCTAACCTAAACCACAATTCTTTTAGATTCTTAGGGTCTTAAGTCAAAGGAGTGAAAAATTCTAGCGTAAGCTCCTAATAAACAGGATATTGAAATCATATGAATTGAGCCCACTAGATCCTTTCAGCTAAATTTTCTACTCGCTCAAGCAACTCTAGCCTATAAAGTGTGTCAAAATCAAAGTACTTAGGAACTACAATTTGTCTAGCATGAAGGGATCAGAAACGAGTAATTTCCTCCTCAGTATAGATTGGGAAGGGCCCACCAAAGTCTACTACGAGGTTTCTTCGTCCATGTCTCGTAACTTGCTGTCGTTCATATGGTTCCTATCAGGCTGATTGTTTAATGCGTGACATAATTGGGTAGAAATTTGGAAGAAATTTGAGGCTGAAAAAATTCTAGAGAGATGTAAGAATGTTTGAATGCTTAAATTCTTGAGAGATAAAGTGAAAATAAAAGTGAAAGTAAAAGTGAAGTTAGAACTGAATATATATGTGGTAGAAAGGTAAAATGGTAATAGTTTTTTTAAAGATTTGCACCTTCCATCGATCGTGGCCTGCGACTTACCACCACTTCCTAATTTTCTTCTTTTGATCTTTTCACTTTCACTTTAAAAGTTTTTTTACCGCCCTTTTCACCTCTCTCTTCATGCTTGAACATCATCCACAAAATTTCAAAACCCTATTCCTTTCTTGACTTTATTCAAAAATAAAAATGAAATAATCCTAACTACCGAATTCAAACGCTCGAACAGAAACAATCAAAGGGCTATTTTTCCATAGATTGCCTCCTATGCAGTGCTTCTTTTAACGATGGTAGCCCTTTAAGCTCATGGTGGCCAGAACAAATGGTGTGATGATCATTAATCTCAAAGTTTGAACTTGAGCTACCCTGCTATAGTCCCCACCTTCCTTGCAATTTTCTTTTCCTTGCCTTCTCTTTAGCAAGCGCTTCTTCCTGAAAACATTCCCAGGATTCTCAATATCTTCTTCCCATTCTCCTCGAGCTTTGGGTTCCTTGATATTCACTAGAGGTGAAGGAGAACCGTACTCTCTTCTCGCCACCTTGAAGGTTAATTTCTCTTTTCCTATTCGCAGAGTTAATTCGCCCCCATTGACATCAATGATCGAAGCGTAGTGTCCAAAAATGATCATCTAACAATTATCAAGTTTTCCATATCTTCGCTAATGTCCAGTATGTAGAAGTCTGTGGGAAAGGTATATTTATCAACTTTTACTAGAACATCCTTAATAATCCCTATCGGTTTATGTTCAGTTTTATCGGCCATCTTTACCAGAAACTTGGTGGGTACTAATTCTCTTAACCCCAATTCAGACTGAAGGTGTAGGGTCTCATGTTTATACTTGCGTCTAAATCTGTGAATGCCCTATCTATAATGATTCTATTGATGCTGCAGGGGATGAAAAAGTCCCCTAGGTCCTCCTTCTTTTCTGCGATGTTGGGGTCATCTTCCAATTATCGCTCCTTGACCTTTTTTTTTATAGATTCCTATCATTTGAGATTCATCTGTACTTGCTCCGTCACTTCCTCAATCTTGTTTTGCTCAATCTCCTGTAATTTTTCTGCTTCCCTCTTTACATACAACTCCTGTTGTTGCACAATAGGGAATGGAAATACACGTCGAGTTGCCTTAAGTGACTCAATTGTAGGCTCACTTGGAAAGTCTTCTTTATTTGCTTGACTTTCTCCTTCATATTCTCCTCCCTTTACCTTCTCTGATTCCTCCTCCTACTGATGACCACGATACATTCCATTGGATTAGACTCGGTGTTGCTTGGAAGAGTTCCACATTTCGAGTAGACATTGCTTTTGCGAGTTGGCCTACTTGGAGTTTTAGATTATGTATGGATGAGGCATTTTTTTCGTAACTTGCTCGAATTTGCTCTTAAGCCTCCTATATGCTTCCTCCATGCCTCCAATCTTATCCAAAATTCTGTCGAACTTTGATTCCATCGAGCTTACTTTATCTTGCTAAAATCCCGATTGTCCTTGAGGCCTGAACTGTCTGCCAATATTGTTCAATGAGGAGAAGTTAGGGGTGATTCTTCCACCCAAGGTTGTAAGTGTTAGAGTAGGGATTGTTACTCCCTCCTTGTCCATATTGTTCCCCCATATAATTCACTTACTCTTGATTGTCTTCTTTCATTAGGTAACACTTCACGGTGTCATGATCTATCTGACCACAGAGCTCACACTTCAACTGTGTAGCCTTCACTTGAGATGAGGATGATGCCTTCATGTTGTGTAGTTGTCACGTCAAGTTGTTGATCTTTACTTGCATCTCTGTCATCTGATCGACCGTGAAAATTCCCTTATACTCTCAAAAAGTAGTTGGTTGCCTTCCTTGCTCATTTATCCATAGGCACCTGTTGCTTGCCATCTCCTCAATTAAGTCCTTTACCTCATCAATAGTTTTTCTCATCAAGGATCCTCCAAATGCTGCGTCGATTGTGCCTTTTGTCTGTGGGTTAACTCTATTATAAAAAGTCTGTAAAAGGAATTCCTTGGGTAGGTTATGGTGTGGGAACTTCCTTTATAGGTCCTTATATCTTTCCCACGCTTCATAGATGGACTCCCCGTCACCTTGTTAGAAATTAGTGATTTCCTTTAAAATCTTTGTTGTCTTGGTTAGCGGGAAGTATTTGTCTAAAAAGGCACGCACAAGCTGATCCTATGTCGTGATGTTAAGCTCAGTGAATGATACCAAGCTTTCGCTCTATCTCTAAGTGTAAAAGGGAATAACCTAATTCTAACTGCATCCTCTAACATCTGATGAGATTGAAAGGTATCACAGATCTCGAGGACGTTAATGATGTGTGCATTGGTATTCTCGTTCGTCAATCCATATAATCTCACATTTTATTGAAACATGTTAAGGAGGGCTGGTTTTATCTCGATCGAGGCCACTTGAACTGGTGGCCTAGCCACTTCTTGGTTTGGCAAGTTGAACCTTATCCTCATGAAGTCCATCAGGGTCCTTTGTTGCTATCTTTAGTTTGCTTCCTGATCCATATTCCATTAAAATTCCTCGACCATTGATGATTTTCCTATCTCTTCTTCTTCTTCTTGCCGAGCTTTCCTAAGGGTTCGTTCTAGTTCGGTAATATCTAAATCTAACATCTCAATTGCACGACTCTAACTTCTTGTGACTTATGTTCATGTAAGAGCATGATTCCCAAAATAAAAATTAAAGAATGAAACAAAAAATTAAAAACTAATTCGAATGCCTTAGACTATAGAACTAAACTATTGCCTCCCTAGCAACGATGCCAAAAACTTGATCACAGGTTTACGTGTGCTAAGTTTTACTATTTTAATCTTGATAATACCACAAATGTAGGGGTCGTTTGTGTACTACCTAAGGTATCGATCCCACAAGGAGGGTTAATATAGTCCTAAAATCTAAGGTCGAACTAAAACACAACAATCTAAAATAAACAATAAATGTAGAAAATTAATCAATCAACAATCAAATATAAGAATTAAATTTTAGAAATAATAACAAAATAGAAATCACACAACCAAATCAAGAATTAACCTAGAAACTACCAATTGAGAGAAAGGGGTTTTAATCCGACATTAATGAAAATCTAATCAATTATGTAATTACCAAATTATTGAGTCTAGACGATCTTAGGGTGGATTACTCTCTCTCGAGTTATAATCTTTAAACCTTAATTAGTAATCCCTAATTTAAATTATGGAATTGTGATCTCTCGACTCACAATTGATCCAAAACCTAAATTAGTTCTAAAATTGTCTAATAACC
>JAOTAY010000008.1:29188485-29208393 GCA_025629805.1 Erythroxylum baracoense | reverse complement strand
AGACCATATAAGAAGCTTAATTCTTGTACTTTTGTGAATAAGATATGGCTCAAAGGTCGGTCAGCTGGAGTGAAGGATTTAGTTAGATCTTTTGTATTTCCTCTTTCATGTAGTATATTTTGTATTAGGATATGGTGATGTACATGTACAGATTTTTGAAAGCTACAGTGAATGTGCATTCAGTTTTATAAAATGAAAAGAGGAAATTTGTTTTTAAAATTTGGTGACTTTCTTGTATGATAGTAGATTCCATAATTAAGTGGGATAAATTGCCATGTTATAAAGTGAAAGTGTGATAGTTAACGTGTCATTGTTATAGGGTGTGTACTAGAATGTCTTAAGGGTGTTCCAGTATGTACCTTATAGCAGTGGGGTGTTACACATCATGCAAAGAGGATTAAGGAGATGGAACCCTAAAGCTCTTCCCATTGCACCCGGAAGGCAGATGAAAGGATTTGAACTTTGAACCAAAAAAGAAAGTTATGAATTTTAGGTTGAGAAAGACGACAAAGTGAGAGTGATTTCATCTTCTTAAAATGACATCATTTTAAGATTAGTGAAACGACATCGTTTCTAGATGAGACTAAAATGACATCGTTTTAAGAAGATGAAATCCCTCTCACTTCGTCGTCTTTCTCAACCTAAAATTTTAGTGAGGGTCTATTAACACGTGGCATGCCACATCAGCAAAGTTAACGGTGAGACTAATGTCGGGCTAAAATTGAAAAACATTGAAAGTTGGGGCATTTTATTGCCGCTTTTTAAAGTTCAGGCTACAATTGAAAAATTGATGAAAGTTTGGGTTTTTTTATAATTAACCCTTTTATTAATCATTTGAGCATCATTATGTCATATTTGTATAAGTGAGTCATTTTGGAGTTATAAAATGATAAAGTGAGATATTTTAAGTTGTAATATTTGGTTGGGGCAATATATTATTGTATTTAGGTGTCATACAAGTGTTGTGTCTAGTTTCTATTGCTTTTAATTGCCTTCATATCTTGGTTTTAGTTACAAATCCTTATGTTTTGATCCAAATGTGAGATAAATTGAGTGAAAATAGTATGAATATTGCATGCATGTTAATTGGAATATTTTGTGAATTTTGCATGAAAAATGAAAGTTACATAAATTTTGCATGAAAAGGAAAAAAATAAAGAAAGGTGGTGACAAGTTCACTCACCTTCGTGACATGTTAGTTATGGTAGTGACTAAGCTTTTCACCACCGTGTTTCTAAATTTATACTGTCCGCCATCTCATATATGATTACTGGTCGAACCAAAACAAAAAAAAACTTCTTAGTAGGAGTGATCCGTTGGACATAGATCCAATTTTTGGCTCTTTTTCTTTTTATTATTTTTTATTTGAATACTAATTATTTAATTCCTTATTAACATTAACGAATTACCACTAGGATTTTACCATTTTTTGCATGACCCTAAAAATTTCGAGTCGGTATAAATATATAATAAATAGAATAATATGATTTAATTGAATGATAAATAAGATATGAGAAATTTTCTCTATTATCTATACATTTATATATCATTATATTAATTACCATATATCATTATATTAATTACAATATAGTTAAAAATGGAAATTAAATATTAATAAATGTTAAATAGAATAGAATATAAAAATAGAGAATACATTTATAATATATAAATAGAATATATAATATATAATAGAATATAATTACAATATATAACTATATATTTTATTTTATATAATTTAATTTATTTATTAAATAAATTATTTATTAAATTTATTGATCTTATTAAATTTATTGTAATTAAACAAAATATATAATTAATTACAATTAAATTACGAAACAATTAAAGTAATAAAGAGAGATCAAAAACGGTCTTTTTCTAACTTTAAGTGTTGTGTAATGTAACAATTTAATTACTTTTTTTTGGAATTGGGAGAGATGGTTAAGTGGACTAAAGCATCAGATTGCTAATCTGTTGTGCGAGTTATTCATACCGAGGATTCGAATCCCTCTCTTTTTGATTCCGTTGATGACTCTAGTAAGCTTCCACCACTTTAAGAGTTTGTTGAGCTGCTTGTGGATCAATATCACTACCCTTTTCCTCATCATTTACTACACTAATTGAATAGAATCTCAAGTAGAATTGGATTCGAATACACCAAAAAATGTGTAGATTTGGAGATTCCCTAATAGGTCAACTATGTCACCACAAGCAAAGACTGAAGCAAGTGTTGGATTTAAAGTTGGTGTTAAAGATTATAAATTGACTTATTGTACTCCTGACTATGAAACCAAAGATACCGATATCTTGGTAGCATTCTGAGTAACTCCTCAACCCGGAGTTCCCCTTGAGGAAATATGTAATCCTATTCCTAAAAAATTAACTCTGAAATATCATATCCAAATTATAAGAAAGTCGATAGAGGTGATAGTTGCATAATTGAAATTGTTCCAATTTTATTTGTTTTTGTTCGAATATGATCCAAGTAATAAAGAAAGAAGGTAGAGAAGAGAGGAGAGAAAGCAAGGACTAGTCCGGTGAGGTGAAGAAGAAGAATAGCAGAGAGGTGGAAATAACTTGAGCATCTGGTCATCTGGGTCAGAACCAAGCAGGAGGCAGAAGTTGAGAGCCAATGCAGAGAGCTTGAGAGTGCAGGAGTTCACCACAACTCTCTCATATGAAAACTTGTTTGCTTATTCTGTTTATTATCTCTCTATTGATTTACTGAACCTACTCCTCTGTTAGTTGAAAGACTCATACTCTGTTAGCTTTTGATAGTTCATTTCTGTTATTCACTTAGTTTATTGCTTTAACACTTCTCTTATATTGATTAAGATGGGATTGAACTATTTGAGTATGATGAATCTTGTTATATCTGTGATGGGTTTATCTCTTTTTCTTGAGGATTAATGTAGCTATTTTAGTCAAATATGCATGATCGAGGGACTATGATGTTGTCTTATGTTTGCTATAGTGTCTAAACTAAATGGATGTAATAACATGACCAAACTTTGCATCATTTTAGTATTAAAAAAGTTTAATATGGAATGAGAAACTATAGATGCTTAAGAACTAGAAATATATTAACTTAAGTGGTAATTAGTAGTCAGGTTTCCATAATTAATTCAGATGATAACTTTTCAAATATGAAAGTTAGACTTAGTTTATTATTCGAGTTGATCTTAGAGCCTAACTGTTAATTTTAGTGAGATGGCTACCCAATCATTTCCCTGTAGTTATGCATAGGAGATTAAATTAGTGAAATTAATTCTCAAGAGTTTTCCACCTCGATTAATCTATTCGTTTTTGCTTCCGGTTGAATAAGTTAATTTTCAATATAATTTTGTGATTTTCTTTAAAGCCTCAACTCAACAAATCAGAATAAAATGTTTAGGATTGCATCTAATTTTATTTTTTGTTCAAAATTAATTTAAGTGGACCAATTTCACCTCCGTGGGAGCTGACCCTAGGTAATCAATCACAACTACCTTGTATATTTGCAAGTAAGATAGCCTAGGTGTTTTTAGAACTTATTTTGGGCATAACAACAAATGAGATTGGTTCCTTTTTACCTTGAAAGAAAATTGTAAAAAGGATTCCTTTTATTGAGAAAGATTGTATAAAGGTTATTCTTCACCTTGAAAGAAGAATTATAGTGGAATTCCAAAAAGAGTCTTGGGAGTGGATGTAGGCAAAGTGTTGGACCCCAAATTTTTTTTAAATTTTTTTTAATAAACTAGCAAGCATGAATATAAATTGGAATTCTTGAATTAGCAATTTTTGGAGTTTAATTAGGTATATAATTAATTACATGTGGTTGCATGGATTAAAAGGAAGAGTTAGAATTAAGTTAAGGGGTTAGAAGGCATTAGATTAAATATAGAAGGGTAAGCTTGGAAAGACAAAAGTTTATCTTAAACTAATAAAAAAAGAAGAGAAGAGAGTCATGCATAGTAAGAAAGAAAATAGAGAAAGTTGTAGAAGAACCTAGAAGAAGAGGAGAAACCGAAACATAGAGAGGAGAAGAAGGAAAGAAAGAAAAGCATTCAGCTAAAATTTTTTAGGTATTACCTATCTTTTCTTCTTGTTTTAGTAGAAGAAGAAACTAGTGAAAGTAGGTTTTATGTTAAAAATGAAGAGAGAAAGAAGATAACCAAGAAATTCATTTTCTTAGATCTTTATGGATTTCTAACTATATCTTAGTTCTTCTAGCCTAGATAAAGCTTATTTTTGGATAGTAGAGTTTTGCGGAAGTTCTATCCGTATATGTTGTTTGAATGAAAATATGTTTGTTTGAAGGGAACCAAGAAAGTCGAAGGCAAGAACAAGAGGAAAGACAAGCTTGATCTTGGAGTTACAAGTAAATAGGTGGGAATACATTTTATAGTCGTTATATTGATGAGCTGAATTATTTGCTTATATGTGTACTTAAATGCTTGCTTTTATTCATTGTGAATATGGGAAAAATAGTTTGTGATTGAAATATGTTTGCTTTGAAAGACTCTACTGCTTTTGGTATTAATGAGAAGAAGAAAAACACAAATTTCACGGAAATATGCTTATGATAGGAAATATGTAAGCATAAAAAATTTGCTTGTATAGGCAAGAGGGATACCATTTCATTCGTCATGTGCACGTTGACCTATAACCTTCTCCCGGCTGCCTACTTGTGGCATATGAGCTCCGAAAAATGAACTCATTTCGTTCATGGTGTAAACTTCGGTTTTTTCATTTCGTTCTATGGGATTCTCTCAAGCCATTGTATGTGTGCATTTTGCTTTAAATTGCTAAACATGATATATGATTGAATGTTATGTTTTGATGATTGAAAAAATTACCTGATTCAATTTGTGTAAGAATATGTTTATTTGTGAGCTTGAACCGTGGATGATGTATATTTAAATATGATATAAATTTATGTATATGTTTGGTTGTGTGTGTGTGGTTCGTCACTAATGGCTATAACCGGATTAACCACTGAGCTTCCCAGCTCACCCCATTATCTTTCCACTCCTTAGGTGCAAAAATAACATATTGACATTGAACCTTGCAAAAACTTCGACGGACTCCAAGAATTTCTATTTTTATAACTACGTTTAGAAACTTTTGATACTTTAGAAGCAAGTCAAGCACAAGCATTCATGATTGTATTTTTGTATTATGCTACTGATGTGGCTTTTGGCTTTTGATATGTAACTGAAGCAATGTACACACTCTGTTTGTTTGAGAAATGAATGAAAGTAAGAGTTGAAGAATTTCTTTTCTGTTCATGTTTAAATCCTTTTCTCTGTTAAGTTGTTAACTTCGGTTAGGAATACAGTGTGAAATGTTTGATGGCTTTTGGATAGATCTTCTTAAGCAAATGGTTAAACTGGGAGTTTTGTATCTATGTATTGTGCTGTTGGTTTCGAGTCTTTTGGAAATTGCATAGAAGTATATATTGACAGATGAGAGAAATAGAGATAAAGGAGATGAAAATGTGTTCTTAATCTTTAATGAATAAACTATATTGATCTAGGTAGAATTAGATAAAATTGTCTTCATGAAAGTTGTAGCTCTTTCTCTTAACTTCTAACGACATAAAGTTTGAAATTTTTGGACTTTGAGATTGAAAGTTATGATAATTTGAAGTAGGAGTGCACAGTCAGATTTTTCATGAATGTCATGATCGTGCTTGAACACGATCGCGACTCCTCTACCTCACGCCCATGACTTTTTGATTGTCACAGCTGTGACATTTTCAAATGCACGGCCGTGAAATTTTTATTTTTTATTTATTTGTTTATTTGTTATTACTCCCACCAAGAATTTAATTCTTTTTATCTTGATATTAATTATATATATATATATACTTTTATTTAAAAAGTGCCCCAATTTTTGTCGTCACAAAATAAAAACCGAGACCCGGGGCCAACAGAAATGGTGGGTAAAAAGCGTGATTAAATAAAATTTTCATCTCTTTAAAAAGGGTGTGGCCAGTCATTGATGGAAAAAGGGAAGAAAAAGAAATAGAAAAAGAAAAGAAAAAGGAGAAGAGAGAGGTTTAGCTAGGCCATGGAGAAGTGATCTAAAGAGTTTTTCATGCTCTTCTAACTCCAATCAAGCATCCAACAAGATCCCATAGCCATCCAAGTGAATAGGAAGAAGAAATTGGGTTGGTAAGATTACTAGTTTTGTTGAAAAATTGGATTTGTTGTGTTATAGTTTAGATTTGGTTTTGATAGTGTGAATTACACCTTTATGATGTGATATTAAGGTTTTATCACATTAGAAGTGATTAGGAGAAGAAAATCAGGAAAACTAGTGTGTGGAACCTTAGTCAAACTTAGTCAAAGGTAAGATCCACTGCCTAAATTGTTTTATTTTGCCATTTGATGATTTAAGATTAATAAATGACATTAGGAAGTTAGTTTAATGATGAAAGAATGGAAGAAAATCCATGGAAATGATTAGATGAAATTTTGGCCATGGCTAGGGTTTTTAATGTGATATGATCCAAAATTCTATTTTGATGTTTTATTACATTCATAGTAAGATTTTGATGCTAATGAAGTAAAGAAATGAAAAAGATTTGGTTTGGAATTGGTTTTGGTTTAAATTTGGTTAAGGGTGCATGATTATGTAAAAATTTGTTAATGAAATTTTATGACTTAAATGTGTGTATTAAAATGTCATTGAAGTGAATTTGGATTGATTTTAAGTGTTAGAAATCAAATGGAATTAAATTGGAAAAGTTTAACGTAAAATATTTTAAGTTTAGCCTTAAGGGCATTTTTGGTATAAAAGTATGGTTATAATGTAATGACCATATGAATATGATTAAGGATGGTCTTTAAGTGTATTTGTGGCATCGGAATTATTAAATGAAGTGTTATGTTATTTTTTTTAAAATAGTATGTGGAGTATATATGGAAAATAATGAAGTTGAAATCAGTTATGGTGTATTTGGTTGGAAAATGTACTAAGGAGTTTAGTGTATTTGTATTAGGTCTTCATATCAGAAAACAAAACCAACTGAAGGATTTTGAAGTGGTGAAAAGGAAACTAGCAAGTAGTGAGAATACTTTAAATTGATTTTATACAAATGGTTTTTATTTTATCATGATATGAATATTTATGTTGAGTTTTATGTAAATGATATATTACAAGTGAATGCTGCTAGTATAAGTTTATGTCTTAGAAATATATGAATTTTAGTTTGAAAGTTAAAATTTATATGATTTGAATTTACATTGAGATTGTAAGGCCCTAGCATATACCTTAGAAGTATTATAGCATATCTAGGGTGTATTAAGAAGTGAACATAACGAATTAAGAACATCTAAGCATAGTAGGAGACATAATGGTACTTAATGTAAAAGACATGGATAAATAGGTAATTTGTTCATTTTAGCATGGACATACATACTTAGACATGAAATATGGATAAGAATGAAAATAATTGATTAGATTATAGGCCAATGTAGGAATTAAAGGAAGAAGAAGGAGCGATATGCAATTTTCCTAAAGTCAACACATAAACCAATTAGATTAAAGCATGTGTGACTAATAAGAATAAAGCATATATATCCAATAGGAATTAAGCATGTGTGTAAGTCTTGAAAGTGTATGAAATGGGCATATGGAGAGGAGAGAGGGACGACATTTTAGGGCTTCAATTCCAGAGTTTTCCTCTCTCATTTTCTATCCACTTCATCTCATCATTTTGCATATGAGGAATCAAGCTAATCTTTGGTGGAAATTAAGGTAAAAGTTAGTGGTTTTCTCTTCATCTTTATCTTTTCTTGCTTTTCTTATGAAAAATTAGAATTTTAAAGTTGAAATTAGGATTAAGATATATATTTGTGGTGTTTCTAGTTGGTGAGTTAAGCAAAGCTAAAGAAGAAGGGAAGGAAAGGTATTAGAAGAACTACTTGACCAATTTTAAGGTTTGGGATTACACTTCGCTTCATTTCTCTTTGTGTGTATATTTGAATGGATAAAAAGATTCCTTTTGATATGGAACAATTCTTGGGATGGTGTGTTGGTATTATTTTGCTTTTACCCTGTATGGAATTGGTTGAATATGATAAGAGGGTATCGTGTAGTGGAATTCTATCTTGGGTTTGTTTGTACTAATCACATTGTTTGGGTCATAACTTAGCCTACAGACCTCTAAATTAGGTTATTTCAGTTGCATATGAAACCCAAGACATAGTAATAGAAAAATATAGAAGAGACTTTGACTTAATTCTAGTTTTATTATATTAGAAATTGAGATCGAAATTGGTGACCTGATGTTGCCCCTATTTTGGAATAGCTTGTAATATTATCTATATCTCATGAATTAAAAGTCAAAATGGCTTGATTTTCCATTCCTTGGAAACTATAAACATAGGGGAAAAATTTCCAGAAGACATACCTAATTCAAACTTTTTCTGTATTCATATTAGGCAACAAGTAGAGGTATTAATGGCGAGTGTCTGTCACGATCATGACAGGGGTGTCACGATCGTGACACAACATCAAGATCTTCTGTCATGAGCATCACATGTGTATCACGATCATGACCTAGTAGATCGTGACACAACATAAATGTCTTTTGTCATGAGCATGACTTGTGTATCACGATTGTGACATAATAGAGAACTCTTCTATCATAACTGCGACATTCTAGACATGATCGTGACCTTGGAAAAGGATCTTTGTCACGACCATGATCTTGTTTTCATTTTAGATTTTTACTGTATCTTACCCAAACCTTTTTGAAATAGGACTTACCATGTGTGAATTGGGTGCTTAAACATTGGAGTTTAAGAGTGAGCATAATGCATGCTAAAGACAATTTACATGTACATAGAAGATTTGTACATATATTTATTACTCATATGTGAGTAGTATGCACTTTAATACAAATTTTATGACTTTAAGTGAATATCATATGATGAATTATGAAATGGGAAAATGGTTAAAGGAAATGTTACAGTGCTTGCTCTATTGCCTTGGTGGTTGTTGATTGACTTTGCAAAACAGTCTACTAGTTTTACACTAAAAAATCATAAGTATATGGGTCATGACTTGTAGTTAGAAAGAAGATATCGATCCCATAGGGATTGATACCTAGACACCACTTAATTCAGATTACACTTTGTTTAAGAAAGGAAATTGTTTAATAAAAATAAACTGAAAAATTAAATTGAAATTAAATAACTAACAATGGACAATTGACAATACCAAAATGCAGAAAATTAGAGTTCAAGGTTTTAATGACTAAAGATCACTTTCTCCCTATCTTGTCTCCCTCTTATTTTATTAATTGAATTGTGTCTCACATAAGATGTCCAATTATTTTAACTACCCTCTCTCAAGGTGTAATTAATTGTCCTTAATCAAATTAAATGAAGTTGATTAAGCAATCTCTCAATCTACCCAATCACTCCACCAATTTAACTAGTTGTTAAGTTGTCCTATGGGTGATCAATTAAATTAGCCAAGATCTCTCTTTCAACTAATCAATTAACGTGATGAATGTAAGTCTATAGGTTGCCAACTCTCGTTGTACAATCTTACACAAATTACCTTACTCAATCTCTCGATTTATTGCAAGATATAAATATAATCAACATTTATTAAAGACATCTTTCATTCAAATCAATAAAATAAGAGTTTAACAAGATAGTTCAAAAGTAATCCCTGAAAACAAATAAGCTACTCATGGTCTCTATAACATCACCAACATTCAAATATTCCATCTTAGAAAGACTAGAAGAGATAAAAACACAGAAAATTGAATAGAGAAAACTACTTCTCTTCGTTGCCAAAATCTGGAAATTCTAATGTTAATGTGCTATTTTCCCAATTGTGATTGATGATCCTTTAATCTCCACCTTCGTCAAGACTCAAAACTTGGATTTCTCACTCAAAAAGGCTCTTCTTTATAGAGGTATCACGTCTTCCCCTTCCATGGGAGTTTAATATCCTATATAGTTCAGAAAGTATAAAGTTTAATCAAACCTCCCATAGTTTCTCAGATAAAACATCCCATGATCATAGGAATTGGCATGATTCCCACGATCGTGGGATCTTACAGCATAATCCTTCTTCTTTTCTTCTCCTCTTTGGTCTCTAGCTCAATTTCCAAGTTGCTTAATCTTCATTCCTACATAAAAATAATCAATTCTCACCCTAAATTAACATTAAACATGAAAGAGCAACAGTGAGGATCAAACTAAGCTAAAACATACAAAATGAATCCTAAATTACAACAATAATAAACTATTATGCAAGAAACACATGCCAAATACTTAGAAAAACATAGACTAATGCACAACTATCAACTTCCCCATATTTAAATCTTTGCTTGTCCTCAAGAAAAATAAATACAACCAATCAATTCCATGACATCATTATCACAAAGATCAAAGCATATAATCCCTCAAATTTTAGCCAACTCAAATATGAAGTTACTACACATATCATGACTACTTTTTATTAGTGTACATAAGCAAACTCAACGTATGGCACCATCACTCAAAGATAAGTATAGATGCAAAATGAATCTTCCTCATCGTTTCACTCATTTCTCTCAAATGTTTGATGGTTAATGTTTCGCTTAAACTCCCTATAGAAAATTACACTACCATAAGCTTGCTAATACACCAATTCTCCTATACAATGATTGCATGCATAAATAGACCAAAAAGACTTGCTCAGGGTTGTAATGTGGTAAAGGTTAAGGTAGGTAAAATAGGTTAAGGGTTTAACACAAGCATTCGTAAAGTAAAAAACGGGTAAAAGGGATAACAAAACATAATTTTGAGGTACACAAGTGTAAATATGCTACTACTCTACACTTATTGATGCTACTCAAGTGTTCTTCCTTTTTCTTTTCTTTTCTTTTTCTTTTCAACATTTGTTTAATACATGGAAGAAACTATGAATAAAATAGCAACTAAATACAATGTGATTCACAGGCAGAAGTATCCTCAACTCATCTTAGTAAAAAAACTTTCGCAACAATCCCAACTATTTCATTACTTAATACTCTACTAAGCTTGTGAGTGGGTAGATTAATGAGGTTTCGGGTTTTAAAATTTTTGGATATTTTCAAGAAACAAAATGGTTAAGGCTCAATGGAGGTAGCAAGGGATAATAAAAGGGTAGGTCATTTAAGCCAAGGGTTAACACAAAAAAGGACCTTAATTATCTCGATTAAACATGCATCCAGTAGACTCAAATCGATTCAAAGCAAGTTCTAAAGGTAATAACCTAAGGAAGCATCACACAATAAAGAAATAGAATGACTATAAATGAAGTCATATAAGACTCAATCCTCACATTCGCTCAAATGAAAATTCATTATGCATCTTTACACTACCTCATTGCTCGAATGTCAAATTGTGAGTGAACTTATGTAACCAACTACTTTTCATCACTCAACACGATTCACTTTCTACTCAAGTAACCTAATCTGAGTTCAAGCATGCATTCAATCTCATTCTAACTAGCATGACATAATCTCATGGAAAAAAAATCAAAATGATTCAAGTGCGGTTCCATTGCTTAACACAAAATAATATGATATGCCTAAATATGCATCTTATTTAACAAAATGTAAACAGTGACTAAGACAATACAATTGACAAGCAAGTGTCACTTCCCCACATTTAAAGGACACATTGTCCTCAATGTGACAAGGCAATCACAAAATAAAGAAAAATGACATCAAACCAAATAAAAGACATAAAACCAAACCAAAAAAATCAAACTAAACAAAAGAGACATCAAACCAAACAAAAAACATGACAACTAACAAAGTAATTGACATAATTTAAAAGTTTAGGGTAAGAAGGGCTTATGGAGATTGTGGTGGCAACGGTGTTGGCAAAGGGGCTTCAAAATTATTCCTCTGAAAGAACTTGAAAATTTTCTTCTTCATATACTGCTGCTCCTTATAGACTTGTCTCATCTAGGTGTCGAGCTCGTTAATTTGCAATTTCATTTGCTGATTGTTAGAGGTCATCTAGTCAAGGATTTGCTGAAATTTGTTGACTTCTGCTGGTGCAGATGGTTCCCCTTCCACTGCTTCTTCTTGTGGCTCTGGGACCACTTGGGATGTGGATAGTCGAGAAGTGGCTGCATCCTTGCCCTTCCTATACTTAACTACAGTGCACATCTAAGGACTTTGGAGTTCTATAGAATGAAGCTCCAAAATTTTAGAGCACCTAAAATCAGATATGTCAAACATATCATATTGAGTTGTACATACTCTATCCACATCAAGGTTGTAAAACAAATCCAAAGCAGTAACAATGTAAGCCATACCAAAATAAGAGCTCTTCTTATTAACACAATTGACAATAGATCGAAAAATATGATAAGGTGTAATTATTTTGATTTTTCGATCCATACACCAAAGGAAGAAAACTTCCGTGGCCAAGCACTTATTACTTTCAATTTTACTGAAAAACATTAAGCACATAAATTTATGCAGAAGTAAATTCTTGATGCTACGAATTAACGTGTTTGTTATAATTCTAGAGTCAATATTAGTTTCACCTGTTAGAATTTTCCAGTAATTATCCACATCAAATTCATCTTGATCATCTAAAACTTTTGTGTTTGATAGATCAAAAATGCACGAATGACATTATAATCAAGTTTATAAACATCACCATCTTTCCTAAACTAGAATAAATCCATTTTAGGATTGTAGCGCACAGTGGTGAAAAAATCGACAGTCATCATAGGGTAAATCGACATATCACAATGAATGAACCTACCCAACCAATGTTTATAGCTAATTGCTCAACATTACGCCTCACTCCTATACTTTCTAATAGTTCAAAGTCAAAATATCTAGGAGTAATTAGTTCTCTATCTCTAAAGTCGCAAAAACACATACCTTTGTCTTTCGAATAAATGGGGAATGGAGCACGAAAAGTGGCCGCCGTATCAGGTTTACCTTTGCAGGAGACTTGGAGGTGCAATATGTCGGTTGGTTTCTGAGTTGTCATCTTCTTCGGGGCCATTGCAGAAGAGAAATCTGCAAAAATAAGGGGAAGAGAAATGAGTTCATTTTTTGGAGAGAGAGAGAATAAATCTCATAAAATCCTTGTATTTTTGAATGACTAATGTACAGCAAGGGTAAAGGATTGAAATATTTATGGAAGGAGTGAAGAAAATACTAAGATTTTAGTATAAGATGAAGGATTTTAGAAAGTGGGAGAGTAGGTTTCCATGTTTGTAAAGAGAGAGAGTGTTAAAAGTTGAAGAAAGAAGAAAGAAGAAGAGAAGAGGGAGATTTAAAATTTTCCCTCATATAGGATTCCCATGATCGTGGGAATCACCTCCATTCGCACAATGGTTGGTTAACTCTCTAGAAATTTTTTGGAGAGTCTTCCCACAGTCATGGGAAACTTATCAATTCTCACGATTGTGGGTTGGTGCAATTTTTCCACTTCTGAACAACAGGCATTCTCAACAATCCTGCAACTTACAAACACATCAAAATAATCTTACCAACAAGAAATTTGAAGAGAAAACAAGTTGAAATTTAAACAAAATCTAAATCAATTCCAAACAAATTTAAATCAAACACAATCATAACTAAATAAATCAAATAACAAGTAGTCAAAGACAATCAAAAAAAAGATAAACATACTAAGTTTAAGTCATTAGCTTGACCATTACTTATACATTCATGAAAGAGTGGAAGAAAGGAAATAGATAGCTTCCCTTTCTTGTGAATATATCCCTCCATAGTATGGCTTGCAACGATGCCGATTGACCTTGAACACTTCCCCCTTGTCATTTCCAACTCCAAAGCTCCATAGGGAAACACTTGTAAAATCTTGAAGGTCCACTCCATCTTGACTTGAGCTTTCCAAGAAATGACTGAAGTCTTGAATTGAACAAAAGCACTAAGTCTCCACTCTTAAACTCCTTTTTGATGTGGCAATCATACCACTTCTTAGTTCTTTCTTTGTATAGATTGGCATTTTCATAAGCATCATATCTTAACTCTTCCAACTCATCATGGTGTAACAGTTTCTTTTCTCCTACTAACTTCTAATTTATGTTCAATTTCTTGATTGCCCAATAGGCTTTATACTCCAACTCTAATGGTAAATGGCAAGCCTTGCCATACATAAGTAGATATGGTGTTGTGCCTATGGGAGTTTTGAAAGCTATCCTATAAGCCCACAATGCGTCATTCAACTTCAAAGCCTAATCTTTCCTTGAAGTGCTCACTATCTTCTCCAAAATCTTTTTTAGCTCTCTATTCACCACCTTCACTTGGCCACTAGTTTGGGGGTGGTAAGGGGTAGCCACTCTATGATGAACAATAGATCTTCTCAGGAGGGCTTCAAATAGTTTGTTGCAAAAATGACTCCCCCATCACTTATAATCGCTCTAAGCACCCCAAATCTAGTAAAATTCTTCTTAATGATCAACCTCAACTAATATATAAATGTTACTTGATGAGGATGGGAATGGTCCCATGAAGTCCAAGCCCCACACATCGAATATTTTTACCTTTATTATGTTTGAAAGCAACATCTCATCCTTCTTCGATATGTTGCCCATTCTTTGAAGCACAAAATCTTGAACATCCTTGAATAAGGTTGACCAATAGAATCCACACTCACACTCCAAAATCCGAGCAGTCGTCTTGTTACCTTCATAAAGCCCTACATAAAGTGAGCTATGACATTGTTTTAAAATTTCAAGCATTTCATCTTTAAGGACACACTTATGAATCACACTGTCAGCACATATGTTATAAAGTATAGGTTTATCCCAAATATAACGATGGCATTGAAATAGAAAATGCTTCCTTTGTTGATATGAAAAATCAAAAGGAAGAATACCACCTAAAAGGTAGTTTGTAATAGCTACAATCCAAGGATGAAAAGGATTATCTACCATCATGATGGCCTCATCAAGGAAGCTCTCCTCGATTTTCGCTTCTTCTTTATAGTTTCCCTCTTTAAGTCGTGAAAGGTGATCCGCTACAACATTTTCTTCTCCCTTTTTCTTTAATTTCAATATTAAACTCCTGGAGCAAAAGCACCCATCGAATGAGCCTAGCCTTGACATCCTTCTTAGCAAAGAGGTAACGTAATGTTGTATGATCTGTAAAAATAATAACTTATGAGCCTAAAAGATAAGAATGAAATTTTCACAAGCAAATACCACTGTAAGCAGTTCCTTCTCAATAGCTGTGTAATTCAATTGTGCTCCCGTCAACGTCTTGCTTATGTAATAGATAGCATGCAACCTCTTCCCCTTCTGCTGGTTAAGTACACAACCAACAACATGGTCACTTGCATCACACATAATCTCAAAAGGAAGAGACCAATCTGGTGATGTCAGAATTGGTACTGTTGTGAGTGCTTTTTTTAACTTGTTAAAAGAATCCAAATAGTCAGCATCAAAAATAAAAGGCCCATCTTTAACTAATAAATGGGTCAGGGGTCTAGCAATAAGGGAAAAATCTTTGATAAACCATATGTAGAACCCTGCATGACCCAGGAAAGCTAAGATACCTTTATGTTGGTGGGAGGTGGTAGCTTTTTAATCACTTCTGTCTTAGCGCGATCCACTTCAATCCCTTATATTAAATCTTATGGCCTAATACAATTCCTTCTTGGACCGTGAAATGACACTTCTCCCAGTTTAAGACTAGATAAGACTCCTCACATCTTTGAAGCATTGTATCTAAATTAAAAAACAATGATCAAAAGAATCTCTAAAGACAGAGAAGTCATCCATAAGTAACTCCATAAATTTTTCATTCATGTCCATAAATATGACCATCATGTACCTTTGAAATGTGGCAGGTGCATTGCATAAACCAAAAGGCATTCTCCGATAAGCAAAAGTTCCACAAGAACAGGTGAACGTGGTCTTCTCTTGGTCTTCCAGGTATATAAACACTTGATTGTACCCTGAATATCCATCAAGGAAACAATAAAAAGCATGACCAGCCACCCTCTCAATCATTTGGTCCACAAAAGGTAAAAGGAAATGATCTTTCTTAGTGGCCAAATTTAGCTTTCTATAGTCAATACACACTCGCCACCTTGTGATGGTCTTAGTAGAAATCTTCTCACCCTTTTCATTTTCTATCACTGTCATGCCACCCTTCTTCGACACATACTGTACTAGGCTCACCCATTCACTATCAAAAATAATGTAAATAATTCCTGCATCCAACAACTTCACTACCTCCTTCTTCACAACTTCTTGCATTTTTTGATTTACCCTCCTCTGTCTTTCCCTCACAGTTTTACATCCTTCTTCTAGGTTAATCCTATGCATCACCACATTGGGGCTAATCCCCCTAATATTAGAAATTTGCCACCCCATAGCTTTCATGCTCTTCCTAATGGTCTCCACCACTTTCTCTTCTTACTCATAATATAATTGGTTGGAAATAATGATAGGTAAAGTATGATTCCTACCTAAAAAGATGTATCTCAAATGGGCAGGTAAGGGTTTAAGCTCTAAAGTGGGAGGTTTAACAATTGAAGGTGGTGTGGATGTATCTATTCTCTCTAGCTTCTTTAGATCAACTTCCTCACCTAATTCCTCTTCTTTCACACTTTTATCTTTGTGCACTTTATTAATTTTATCAACTTCCTCTTCAATCTCCTTCACATATTCATCCATAACATCAATTTTCATACAAACATTACCGTCCACCGGTTTCTTCAAAGATTTTGACATATTAAACTCTACTTGCTCATCACCATTCTCAACAAAATTTTCCCCTCATGTACATCTACTAATGCCCTACCAGTATCCATAAAGGGCCTGCCCAAAATCAGTGGACAATTTCTATCAGCTTTAAAATCCAACATAACAAAATCAACAGGAATAATAAATTTGTCCACTTTTACCAATACATCTTATACAACTCCAAATGGTCTCTTTATGGACTGGTCCATAAGTTGATTTAGTATGGATGTTGGGTTGACCTCTCCTAATCTCAATTTCCTGAAAATAGACAAAGGCATCAAGTTAATGCTTGCATCTAAATCACATAAACATTTAGGGAACTCAAAATTTCCAACAACATATGGAATAGTAAAACTCCCTGGATCTTGTAGCTTTGAAGGCACTTGGCTTGATATGATCGAACTGTAATTTTCTGTCAAAGTTACTATCTGATTGTCCTTCCAAGTGCATTTGTGTGTAAGTATATCCTTAAGAAACTTCGTGTACTTGGGCATGCATTCCAAAGCTTTTACCAATGACAAGTTAGTTTGTAGCTTCTTCAATTTTACCAAAAACTTGGAAAACTGAGCGTCCACCTAATGTTGTTTCACCCTTTGTTGATATGGAAGTTTAAACTTGTAAGTTGGTGGTGGTACATAGGGCCTTTCTTCTTCTTTCTCTACTTATATCTCTTTTTCTTTTTCTTCGCTATCCTTAGGCACACTTGGTTCCTCCATCTGCTTACCACTTTGAAGTGTAATAGCCTTGAGTTGTTCGCTTAGGTGGACCTTAGTATTGCTCGGTAGACTACCTGCACTTCTAGAAGATAAAGCATTAGCAAGTTGACCTACCTGAACCTCCAAATTATGGATGGATGAGGTATGATTCTTCACAATCTAGTCAAACTTTGCTTCCATCCTCTTCTGACTTTCCTCCTGTCTGGCAAACATCCTTTTCTATTTTTCTTCTTGAGTTGCCAATTTGTACCCAAAAATCTCCATAAACTTGTCTATTTTGCTCTTCATTGATCTAATCTGATTTTGCTGAAATCTAGGAGGTCCTTGCGATCTTGTTTGACCAACTATATTGTTAGTGCTCCAAGACAAACTTGGATGATTTTTCCACCCCAGATTATAAGTATATGAGCACGGGTTATTACCTCTTTTTACAGGCCCAAGAAATTTACTTGTTCTATACCACTAACTTCTAACAAAAAATACTCAGCTGAGTCATGGTTGTTCTGCCCACATAGCTCACACTGTACTTGCGTCACTTTGACCATAGATGACAATGCTCCTTACATGTTGCTCAATTATTTTGCAAGGGTCGTGATCTGTGCCTACAAAGCAGTAACAGAGTCAATAAGGATCATATCTTTTTGCTCCTTTTGTCCTGATCTACTCCTCTTGTTTGGCCACATGCAACTGTTGCTCTCCAACTCCTCTAAAAGTTCATGAGCTACTTCAATAGTCTTCCCCATTAAAGAACCTTTAGCGGCTGCGTTTATGGTTCCTTTCATGCTCGGATCACATCATTGTAAAACATCTACACCAGGAACTCCCTCAGAAGGTTATGGTGGGGACAACTTCTCTGTAATTCTTTAAATCTATCCCAAGTTTCATAAAGAGATTTCCCATCACTCTATTGGAAATTCGTGATCTCCTTTATGATCCTCATTGTCTTGGTCAACGGAAAATTTTTTGCAAGGAATGCTTGAGCTAGCTACTCCCAAGTAGTGATCAGCCCCGAACTAAGCGAATTGTACCACGCCTTTGCCCGATCCTTTAAAGTGAAAGAAAATAATCACAATTTTACTACATCGTCGGGCATTCCATTAAATCGAAAGGTGTCGCAAATTTGTAAAAAATTAGCAACGTGGGCATTTGGATCTTCATTGGATAGCCCATAAAATTACACACTATTCTGCAATATATTGAGGAGTGCCGGCTTGATCTCAAAATTGTTAGCTTGAACTACTGGCTTTGTAACTCCTAGAGGACTGAATCCGGGCCTTATAAAGTCCATCAATGTCCTCTCAGCTCCTTCTTGCTCTCCTTCTTCAGCCATATCTCTTTGTATATTATCTCGACGTTGTACTGTTCTTAACTCTCGTTCGTGTCTTGTAATATTGGGAAACTCGTTGTTACTAATTTCTGTCAATCTTTGCATGCTTCTTGTGTTCATGCGCATGCAAATACACAAGGAAAGGTATCAAAAACTCTTAAATCAAAGTAATCTAAGTTAAACAAGATGCTAAACAAATAATCCCCGGCAACGGCGCCAAAAACTTGTTGATTGCAAAACAATCTACTAGTTTTATACTAAAAAATTGCAAGTATACGGGTCATAACTTGTAGTTAAAAATCGGGTATCGATCCCACAAAGATTGTGCTTAGGCACCATTTAATTCATATCAATAGTTGTTTAAGACTTGAATTGTTTTATGAAAATAAACTGGAATATAAATTAAAATTAAATGACTAACAATGAACAATTAATAATACCAAAACGTAGAAAATTGGAATTCAAGATTTTAACAACTAGAGATCACTTTTTCCCTATCTTGTCTCCCTCCTATTTTATTAATTGAATTGTGTCTCACCTAAGATGTCCAAATATATTAGCTACGCTCTCTCAAGGTGTAATTAATTGTCCCTAATAAAATTAAATGAAGATGATTAAGTGATCTCTTAATCTACCAAATCACTCCACTAATTTAATTAGTTATTAAGTTATCCTATGAGTGATCAATTAAATTAGCCAAGATCTCTCTTTCAACTAATCAATTAACTTAATGAATATAGGTTTATAGAATTACAACTCGTTATACAATCCTACACAGATTACCCTACTCAATCTCTCGGTCTATTATAAGATATAAATGTATTTAACATTCATCAAAGACATCTTTCATTTAAATCAATAAAATAAAAGTTTAACAAGATAGTTCAAAAGTAATCTTTAAAAATAAATCAGCCACTCATGGTGTCTATAACATCCCCAACAATTGAATATTCCATCATATAATGACTAGAAGAGATAAAAAAAACTAAAAATTAAATAAAAAGAACTCCTCCTCTTCTTTTCCAGAATCTAGAAATTTCGGTTTGGTAAGCTCTTTTCCCAATTGTGATTGATGATCTTTGAATCTCCACCTTTCTCAAGACTCCAAACCTGGGGTTTTCACTCAAGGAAGCTATTCTACAC
>JAOTAY010000008.1:29159427-29188385 GCA_025629805.1 Erythroxylum baracoense | reverse complement strand
CATCACTCTATATGGTTCACTTTCTACTCAAGTAGCCTAATCCAAATTCAAGCATGCATTCAATCTAATTCCAACTAGCATGGCAGAATCTTCTGGCAATATCCAACAGAATGATTCAAGTGCGGTTCCATTGCAAACACAAAGCACATGATATGACTAAGCATGCATCTTATTTAACAAAATGCCAACAATGCAATTGAGAAAGTCAATGTCACCTCCCCACACTTAAAGATCACATTGTCCTCAAGGTGATAAGTCAACCACTAAATAGGGGTAAATGACATCAAACTAAACAAAAGAAATTTAAATAAACAAATGACATCAAACCAAACAAAAGAAATTGAAACAAACAAATGACATCAAACCAAACAAAAAATGACTCAAATTAAAAGTAAAAAGGGTAAAAAAAGCTTATGGAGATGATGGTGGCGACGGTGTTAGTAAAGGAGCTTCAAAATTATTCCTATGACAGAATTTGGGGAACCTCTTCTTCAAGCTACGCTGCTCCTTGTAGACTTACCACACTTGGGTGCCGAGCTTGTTGATTTGGGACATCATATTGCTGTTGGTTGGAGGCCATCTGGTCGAGGATTTATTGAAACTTTTGACCTCTTCTAGTGCACTCAGTTCTCCTCAACTACTTCTTCGTCTGGCTCTGAAACTGCTCAGGATATGGAGGGTCGGGAAACAGCTGTGTCTATGCCCCTCCTGTTCTTTACTACATTACATGTCTGAGGATTTCGGAGTTCCACAGAATGGAACTCCAGAATCTCAGAGCGCCTTAAATAAGATATGTCAAACATATCGTATTGAGTTGTAATCACATCTTCCAAATTAAAGTTATAAATGAAGCTAAAGCAGTAACAATATGAGACATCACAAAATATGAACTCTATTTATTTACAACACTCACTATTGACCGAAAAATTCTAAAAGGCATGTTAATTTTAATTTTTCGATCCATGCACCACAGAAAGAAAAGTTCTTTCTCCGAGCATTTATTACTTTCTGTTTTATTAAAAACAGTTAAACACTTAAATTTGTGCAGTTCTTTCGCTAAGCATTTGTTACTTTCTGTTTTATTAAAAACAGTTAAACACTTAAATTTGTGCAAAAGTAAATGCTCGGCACCTTACCTATTAGAGTTTTCCAATAATTATCTATATCAAAGTCAACGTGACTATCTAAAATTTTTATGTTTGATAAATCGAAAAGACCATGCAAGATAGTATAATCCAATTTATAAACATCACCGAATAACCTAAACTAGAAAACATCCATTTTACGGTTATATCAGGCAGTAGTGAAAAACTCTATGATCATCATAGGGTAAATAGGTATGTCACACCGAACAAACCTATTCCAACCTATGTTTGTAGCTAGTTGCTCAATTTTTCGCCTCACTCCTATGTTTTCTAACCCTTCAAAATCAAAGTACCTAGGAATGATCAAATTCCTATCTCTAAGGTCTCAGAATCGCATACCTTCTTCTTCCGAATCGATTGGGAATGGAGCATGATAAGTTGCCGCTAAATTGGGCTTACCTTCACCGAAAACTTGAAGGCGCAATTCATCATCTGGTTTCCTAATCATCATCTTCCTTGGTGCCATTGTAAGAAGAAAGCTTGCGAAAATAAGAGAAAGAGAGTGAAATTAATATTTTAGAGAGAGAAAAATCTTACCCAAATCCTTATGTTTTTGAATGATTAATGCATGAAAGGAGTTAAGGATTCTAAGATTAATGAAAAGAGATAAAGAAAATACCAAGAATCTAGAGAAAAAATGAAGACTTTTAGAGAGTGGGAGGAGAATTTTCGTGGGTTAGAGAGAGAAGGTGTGAAAATTCTGAAAAATGAATGAAAGAAAAAAGGGGAGGGAAACTTAAATCCAGAAAATTTCTGGAGAGATTTCCCACGATCATGGGTTTTCCCTCCAAAAAGTTTATGAAGAGATTTCCCACGATCATGGGAATCACTCCGATTCCCATGATCGTAGGATGGAGTAATTCTTCCTCAACTAAACCTTCTTCCAAGATTATCATGTATTCTCCATGATCCCACAACCTACAAACTCATCAAAATAGTATTATCAACAAGAAATTTGAAAAGAAAACAAATTGAAATTCAAACAAAAATCAAATTAACATCAATCAAACATGATCATAACTAAAGAAATCAAACAAGAAAATAAACAAAGACAATTAAAAGAAACTAAACATGCTAAGTTAAGGTTATTAGCTTGACCATTCCTTATACATTCATGAAAGAGTAGAAGAAAGGAAAGAGATAACTTCCCTTTCTTGTGGATATGTCCCTCCATAATATGGCTTGTAATGATTCCCATTGACCTTGAATGTTTCTCCCTTGTCATTTTTCAACTCTAAAGCTCCATGGGGAAATATTTGAAAAATTTTGAAGGGCCCACTCCGTCTTGACTTGAGCTTTCTGGGAAATAGCCAAAGTCTTAAATTAAACAAAAGTACCAAGTCTCTACTCTTCAATTCCTTCTTCTTGATGTGGCCATCATGCCACTACTTAGCCCTTTCTTTATACAACTTGGCATCTTCATAGGCATCGTATCTTAACTCATCCAACTCATCGAGGTGTAATAATCACTTTTCTCCAGCCAACTTCCAATCCATGTTCAATTTCTTGATCGCCCAATAGACTATATGCTCTAACTCTAATGGTAAATGGCACGCCTTGCCATACATAAGTTAATATGGTGTTATGCCTATGGGAGTTTTGAAATCTATTCTATACGCCCACAGCGCGTCATCTAGCTTCAACGCCCAATCTTTCCTTGAAGTGCTCACTGTCTTTTCCAAAATATTTTTCAGCTCTTTATTCACCACCTCCACTTTGCCACTAGTTTGGGGGTGGTACGGCGTAGCCACTCTATAATGAACATTATATCTTTTTAGAAGACTCTCAAATGGTTTGTTACAAAAATAACTCGCCCCATCACTTCTAGTCGCTCTAGGCACCCTAAATCTAGTCAAAATATTCTTAATAAAATTCTAAACCACCTTGCCATCATTAGTTGGAGTGGCGACTGCCTCAACCCATCTAGAAACATAATCAACTCCAACTAATATATAGTTGTTACCTTCGGAGGGTGGGAATGGTCCCATGAAATCCAGGCCTCATACATCAAATATCTCCACCTCCATTATGTTTGAAAGTGGCATTTCATCTCTCTTTGATATGTTACCCACTCTTTGACATCTATCGCACTTGAGCACAAAATCTCGAGCATCCTCAAATAGGGTCGGCCAATAAAATCCACAATCCAAGATTTGTGTAGTAGTCTTGTTAGCTCCATAATGCCCTGTGTACTGTAAGCTATAACATTGTGTTAAGATTTCGGGCATTTTGTCTTCAGGGACACACCTACGAATTAAGTTGTCAACATAGATCTTATAAAGTATAGGTTCATCCTAAATATAATGGGAGCATTGAAATAGAAAATGCTACAGTTGTTGATAGGAAACATTAGACGAAAGAATGCCATCTTAAAGGTAGCTTACAATATCTGCAAACCAAGGAAGGAAAAGATTGTCTACCATTATTAAGGTCTCGTCTGGAAAGCTTTCCTTAATTTCCTCGTCCTCTTCATAATGTCCTCCTTTAAGTCTCGATAAATGGTCTACTACGACATTTTCTGCTCCCTTCTTGTCTTTAATATCAATGTTGAACTCTTAAAGCAGAAGTACCCACTAGATGTGTTGTGCTATGGCATCCTTCTTCGCAAAGAGGTAACATAATGTTGCGTGGTCTATAAAAACAATAACTTGTGAGCCTAAAAGATATGAACAAAAATTTTCACAAGAAAATACCACCGCAAGAAATTCCTTCTCAGTGGTTGTGTAATTTAACTGTGCTACCATCAACATCTTGCTTGCGTAATAGATAGCATGCAACCTCTTCTCCTTCCGCTGGCCAAGTACACACCCAACAGCATGGTCACTTACATCATACATAATCTCAAACGGAAGAGACCAATTTGGCAATGTCAGAATTGGTGCTGTTGTGAGTACCTTCTTCAACCTGTTAAAAGAATCTAAACAATCATTATCAAAAACAAAAGGCACATCTTTAATAATAGATGAGTCAGGGGTCTAGCAATGAGGGAAAAACCTTTAATGAACGGTTTGTAGAGCCCTGCATGACCAAAGAAAGCTCAGATATCCATTTCAATCCCCTTGTATAAAATCTTATTGCCTAATACAATTCTCTCTTAGACCATAAAATGACATTTCTCCCAGTTTAAAACTAAATAAGACTCCTCACATCTTTGATGCACTTTGTCTAAATTAAATAAACAATGATCAATAGATTCTCCAAACATAGAAAAATCATCCATAAATACCTCCATAAAGTTTTCATTCGTGTCTGCAAATATGACCACTATGCACCTTCGAAATATAGCAGGTGCATTACATAAACCAAAAGGCATCCTCTGGTATGCAAAAGTCTCATAAGGACAAGTGAAAATGGTCTTCTCTTGATCTTCTGGGTATATAAATATTTGATTGTATCATGAATATCCATCAAGAAAGTAATAAAAAGAACGACTAGCCACCCTCTCAATCATTTGGTCCATAAAAGGTAAACAGAAATGATCCTTCTTAGTGGTTAAATTTAGCTTCCTATAGTCAATACACACTTGCCAACTTGTGACAGTCCTACTGGAAATCTTTTCACCTTTTTCATTCTCCATCACCATCATGCCACCCTTCTTCAGCACACACTATACTGGACTCACCCACTCACTATCTAAAATGGGATAAATAATCCCTACATTTAAAAGTTTCACCATTTCCTTCTTCGTAACCTCTTGTATATTTGGATTTAACCTTCTCTGTCTTTCTCTCACAGTTCTACATCCTTCTTCTAGGTTAATCCTATGCATCACTACATTGGGGTTAATCCCCTTAATATTAGAAAATTTCCACCCCACCGCTCTTATCCTCTTTCTAATAGTCTCCACCACTTTCTCTTCTTACTCAAAATCTAATTCATTAGAGATAATGATGGGTAAAGTATGGTTCTTCCCTAAAAAGCTATATCTCAAATGGGAAGGTAAGGTTTAAACTCTAAAGTGGGAGGTCTAACAATAGAAGGTGGTGTAGGTGTATCAATTCTCTCTAATTTTTTTAACTCAACTTCCTCATATAAATCCTCTTCCTTCACACTTTCATCTTTGCGTACTTCATTCACTTCATTCGCTCCTTCTTTAATCTACTCCACACATTCATCGGCAACATCAATTTTCATGCACATATTACCATCCATTAGTTTCTTCAAAGATTTTATCATATTAAACTCAACATATTCATCACCAATTCTCAAGACAAGTTTCCCTTCATACACATCAACTAATGCCCTACCAGTATTCATAAAGGGCCTACCCAAAATCAATGGACAATTCTTATCAGCCTCAAAATCCAACACAACAAAATCAACGGGAATTATAAATTTGTCCATTTTTACTAATACATCTTCCACAACTCCAAATGGCCTTCTTATAGATTGATCTATAAGTTGAATCAACATGGATGTTGGCTTGAGCTCTCCTAGTCCCAGTTTCCTGAAAATAGACAAAGGCATCAAATTAATACTTACACCTGAATCATATAAACATTTGGAAAATTCAAAATTACCAACAACGTATGGAATAGTGAAACTCCCTGGATCTTGTAATTGTGAATGCATTTAGCTTAAGATAATGGAACTGTAATTTTCTATCAATTTTACCGTCTGATTGTCTTCCCAAGTACATTTTTGTGTGAGTATATCCTTTAAAAACTTCGCATACTTGGGCATGTATTCTAAAGCTTCCACCAATGATAAATTAATTCGTAACTTCTTCAGTTTCCCCAAAAACTTGCAGAACTGAGTGTCCACCTGATGTTTTTTCACCGTCTGTGGATATGGAAGTTTGGGTTTGTACAGTGAAGGTGGTACATATAGCCTTCCTTCTTCCTTTTCTTCTTCTATCTCCTTATCTTTCTCTTTTTCTTGGCTGTCCTTTTTCACTCTTGGTTCTTCCATCTACTTGCCACTTCGAAGTGTAACAGCTTTGAACTACTCCCTTGGAATGACTTCATCATTGCTCGGTGAGCTACCTACACTTCTAGATAATAAAGCATTGGTAAGTTGACCTACCTAAACCTCCAAGTTATGGATTGATGAGGTGTGATTCTTCACAATTTGATCAAACTTTGCCTCTATCCTCTTTTGACTCTCCTCCTGGCTAGTAAACATTCTTTTCTGATTCTCTTCTTGAACTGTCAATTTAAAACCAAAAAATCTCCATAAACTTGTCTATTTTGCTTTCCATCAATCTGATTTAGTCTTGTTAAAATCCCAGCAGTCCTTGTGGTCTCGATTGGCTACCTGCATTGTTATTGCTCCAAGAAAAATTTGGATGGTTGCTCCACCCTAGATTATAAGTATTAGAATAAGGATTATTACCTTGTTGCGGTTGGCCCAGGTAATTTACCTATTCAATACCATCAGCTCCTAACAGAAAACACTCTGCTGAGCTGTAATTGTTCTGCCCACACAGCTCACATTGCACTTGCATTGCCTTCACTATAGAGGAGGATCCTCCTTGCATGTTGTTTAGCTGCTTCGTAGAAGTCATAATTTGAGCCTACAAAGCAGTGATAGAGTTAATGGGTATCATACCTTTTTTATCTTTCTGCCCCTATCTGCTCCTCTCGTTAGACCACATATAGCTATTGCTTGTAACTCCTATAAAAGATCATGAGTTGCTTCCATAGTCTTCCTCATTAATGAACCTCTAAATGCTGCATCGATGATTCCTCTCGTGCTCGGATTCACTCCGTTGTAAAACGTTTATAGCAAGAACTCCCTCTGAAGGCTGTGATGTAGACAGTTTCTCTGCAATTCTTTGAATCTCTCCCAAGCTTCATAGAGAGAATCTCCATCGTTCTACTGGAAATTCGTGATTTCTTTGATAATCCTCATTGTCTTAGTCAACGGAAAATACTTGGTGAGGAATGCTTAGGCAAGTTACTCCCAAGTCGTAATTTATCCTGAATTTAGTGAGTTGTACCACGTTTTAGCCCGATCTTTCAACATTAAAGAAAATAACCTCTGTTTCACCGCATCATTGGACATTCCGTTGAATCGAAAAGTGTCGCAAATCTCCAAAAACTTGGCAATGTGGGCATTCAGATTCTCATTGGATAACCTGTAGAATTGCACACTATTTTGTAAAATGTTAAGGAGTGCTTGCTTTATCTCAAAACTATTCGCTTAAACCACTGGTCTTGCTAATCCTTGAGGACTAAATCATAGCCTCATGAAATCCATCAATGTCCTTTTCGGTCCTCTTTGCTCTCCTTCTTCAGCCATATCTTATTGTGAAAAATTTAGATGCTTTTCCCTTCTTAATTCTCTTTCGTGTCTTTTGATGTTGGGAAATTCATCTTCACTAACTTTTTTCACTCTTCTTATGCTCTTTGTGTTCATGCACCTATAAATACACAAGGAAAAGTATCAAATTTCTTAAATCAAAGTAATCTAAATTAAACAAGATGTTAAACAATCAATCCCTGGCAACGGCACCAAAAATTTGATAGAGTCATAATTTATACAAAAAAATCTACTCGTTTCATGCTTAAAAATCGCAAGTGTACAGGTCCTAACTTATAGTTAAATAGCATATATCAATCCCACAGGGATTGATGCCCAAACATCACTTAACTCAAATCAAACTTTATTTAAGAAATGAAATTGTTTAATAAGAATAATTTGGAAAATTAAATTAAAATTGAAAGACTAATTAACAAAAAGCAATAGACAATACCAGAGTGTAAAAAATTGGAATCAAGAATTTAAAGACTAGAGATTACTTTTTCCCTATTTTGTCTTCCTCCTATTTTATTAATCGAATTGTGTCTTACCTAAGATTTATGAATGTATTACTGCCCTCTGTCAAGGTGTACTTAATTGTCCCTAATCAAATTAAATGGAATTGATTGAGCAATCTCTCAACCTACCCAATCACTCTACCAATTCAACTAGGTATTAAATTATCCTATGGGGATTAATTGAATTAGCTAAGATCTCTCTTCTAACTAATTAATTAAAGTGATGATTGCAAGTTTATGGCTTGTCAACTCTCGTTGTACAATCCTACATAAATAACATTACTCACTCTCTCAATTTATTGGAAGATAGAAATAAAATCAACAATCATCAAAGATAAGTTTCATTCAATTTAATAAAATAGGAGTTTTAACAAAATAATTAAAAAGCAATCCCTAAAACTAAATCAGCCACTCATGGTCTCCATAACATCATCAACACACAAATAATCCATCTTACAAAGGCTAGAAAAAGAAAAACACAGAAAATTGAATAAAGGAAACTTCTTCTCTTTTTTACCAAAATCTGGAATTTTTTATGTTGATGTGCTATTTTCACCAATAGTGATGATAACCCTTGAATTCAATCCTTCCTCATTACTCAAAACTTGTGTTCTTCACTCAAAGAGGCTCTTTTCTACAGAAGGGTTTTGTCTCCCTCTATATGGAGGCTTAATTTTCCTTTTATAATAAAAAAACCTAAGTTTAATGAAGCCCTGCATATGCTCTCAGTTTATAGTTCCCACAATCGTGGGAATTAGCATGATTCCCAAGATCTTAGGAATTGGCAACAGATAGTCTCCTCTTTTCTTCTCCTATTTGATCTCTATCTCAATCTCCAAGTTGTTCCATCTTCATTCCTACATAAAAATAATCAATTCTTACCCTAAATTAACATCAAACATAAAAGAACAACAATGGAAATCAAACTAAATGAAAACATACAAATTAATCCTAAACTACAACAATAATGAACAATTATGTAAGAAACACATGCCAATTACCTAAAAAAAACATAGACTAATGCACAACTATCAATCATGTAACAAGATTAATGGAATCAAACATAAAGTGAAAGAAAACAAACCTAAACATTGGTCCTTTGTTTCAAAAGTGAAGTGATACAATTTGAAACATTAGGGTTGTCGATATCGAGGATATTCAGCTTCATATGTGAACAACAATTAGAAGTGTAATTAAAGTTTAAATAAGTAAAATAATATTGCATATATTTAAATAAAATGAAAATTTACCAAAACTTTATCCAAATCACTCTCTAGTAAGTTATCTTCCTTCAACTAATTGGCACGTATAAGGCAAGGCAATTCAGTTTTAGCAATTACCCCCAACTCACTACAAAATTTTTCTAGTTGAATCTTGTCTATAGGGCAACCTTGTAACATATCAATATGTACATATAACTTATTGTTCATTACAACATTCATATGTTTCAATTCATAACCTTTAGCTATACTTCTACCTCTTTTTTGGGTAGCAGTATTAGAACCTAACAATAAATGAATAATGATAAGAAAATATGCGTTAAACATGTAAATATATATTTGAGCATAAATCTAATTATAGGTGTTAAACATTAACACACATGCAGATTCCTCAGTACTAATTGAGGCAGATGGAGGTTGTTACTGCGTCAGTTCATTGATATATGAGGTCAATTATCGTTGTTGGCTAGGATTTGATTGATGTGGTTGTTGTTGACTAAGGACAACTTCAATACTTGCCACCTTCTTTTCTTTTTTTCTACCTGATGCCATTATATTAGATATCTATAACTCAAATATGAACATAAAGCATAAACATAACTTAAACATCAATAATCAGCATAAACATAACTCAAACATCAACATTCCGCATAAACATAACTCAAAATCAACAATACACATTAAAGTAACTCAAATATCAACAATATGCATAAACATAAGTCAAATATTAACAATCCCTATAAACATAACTCAAACATCAACAATCCACATAAACATAAGTCAAACTTCAATATTCCACATAAACATAACTCAAACATCAACAATCCACATAAACATAAGTCAAAAATCAACAATTCGCATAAATATAACTCAGATATAAAAAATCTACATAAACATAAGTCAAACATCAACTTTCTACTACATATAACTCAAACATCAACATTTTGCATTAACGTAACTCAAATACCAACAATACGCATAACCATAACTCAAACATCAACATTCCATGTAAACATAACTCAAAGATCAATATTCTATATAAACATAACTCAAACAGCAACATTCCACATTAACATAACTCAAACATCAACAATACTAGTAACCATAACTCTAACAACAACATTTTGCATTAACATAACTTAAACATTAACAATACGCATAACTATAACTCAAACATCAACAATATGCATAACCATAACTCAAACATCAACATTCTGCATTAACATAAGTCAAACATCAACAATATGCATTATCATAAGTAAAATATCAGCAATACGAATTAACATAACTCAAACATCAACAATACATTTTTAACAATATAAACAACACTTTTATTACCTTCAATTATTATGATTAAGATCTTGAAATCATCATTATTAATTACATTATGATTCGAATCTTCATCACTACTATATTTAGGAAAAGTATCATCATTTTCATATAATTCATTATTAATATAGTCTTCATCTGTTTCCAGGATAAGATTGGCTTGTACTTCATCCACTTGTACTATATTGGGATCAACATCTCTCCTTCAGCTCTAATTCAATCTCTTGATATACTTCATCACCATCTTGATATACTTCATCACCATCTTCACTCATTAGACCATTATCCCTTTCACAAAAATCGAAGAGATTTTGGTGTTAAAACTTTATACAACCTTCCAATTGTTTCCCAATATAGTATTGTTATGGTAAACAACTTTCTTCACTTGACTTGCAAGGACAAAAGAGTCATTTTCATACCATGTCTTACTAACATTGATGCTAGTAATATTGCCATTCACTTTGATGTCACCATCCTGTGACTCTTAGGTTTATGGAATATTTCACCGATAAGTCTCATCGGAGCTACATCATGGGTTTCCAACCTATATACCATCCTATGGGTTTCTTGTGCAAAGGGTCATCCATAAGAGACTGAACTCATTCCACGTGTAGTAAATACTTATGTTATTCATACATATACTCATCAATGATTCTAAGAATATTCCAAACAAGAGCATAAAACCAATACCTCCTTTGCATTCACACAAACACAAATACTCATACTATTAAAGCAAAATATATGGTAGACATTAGTTAGAAGAATTGCCTGAACTGATGGACAACAGTGAACTACAAAAAAGAAGGTAGAGGTTAGACAATTATCAACATTCTTCAATACAAAATAAGGGCTGCAAAAAAAGATAATTTCGTATTTAATATAATACACTTGTTCAATAGCTTTGTATTTATATATTATGCTTGCACCGCCATTATCTCAAAAATGTAATATACATAATAAAGTCAATGTTAAGCAAGTGAACATTAATAAAGAATATCCTTAATTGTGGTATAGAAGATTAGGTCATATCTCCATTAAAAGAATGAAAAGGCTTGTTAATAATGATAAACTAACTAGCCTTACTTTTAATTATTTTTGTACTTATATTGATTTCTTTAAAAGAAAAAAATAAATATATGTACTAAAAGTGCAACTTGAAGCAGAGAGAATCTTGAGATTATATAAAAAAATATATGAGACTATTTTCCATTCGTTATTTAAATGGTCAAGGATAGTTAATGTTATTCATATATGATCATCTAAGGTTTATGTTTCTTTATCTTTTGCATAATAAGCCAGAGGCATTGAATGTCTTTAAAATTTTCAAAGTATAAGCAAAGAATTAAAAGGACCAAATGATTAAGATTGTAAGATCTGATAAGAGTTAAGAATAATACGTAAAAATGGGATTTGATTTGTTTAGTCAAGAGGAAGGCATTATTGTATAGTATATAATGTTAGACACACCATGTAAAAAATGAAATAGAAAGAAGAAATCGTACCCTTCTAGACATGGTGATAATTATGATCATTAATTCTAGTCTTTTATTCAATTGATGGAGTAAAGCTTGAAAATTGCAATAAAATGTATTTCTTAAATAGGATTTTTTCAAGATTCATTCTTAAAACTCCTTTTAAGATATGAAATGGAATAATCAATTTTGAGACACTTACATATATAGAGTTATCCTATTAGAGTAAAGATTTATTATCCTATTATAATGAAACTAAACCTAAACTTAATTAATGACTATTTTATTTGTTATAAAAAGAACTCTATGGGATTTAGATTTTACTATCCCTCAACATCACAAGAGATAATAAAATTAAAACATGCAAGGTTTCTTGTAGATTCCAAGTTTAGTGTGATTATTCTTCTTATTGCTAATATTTTTAGATACTTTAGTGGAAATGGGATAAAAATTGAATTTAAATCAGTGGAGTTGCCACCCTAACTTATTAAGAAAAGATAAAAGAAATCTAATGAAAAAGGAAATAAAAAGAGGTCCTAAACCATATAATTAAGTTTTTCCTAAACCATATAATTAAGTTTATAGGTCAATTTATAAAATAGGAAACGTATTAGGAACTCTATTTTGCCTACCTAAGTCATTAGCTAAGTATAAAAAAGATTATGAAAATTTGGAAAGTTTAAAAGTATTATTGGGTGTGAGTTTAAAAATAAATTAAAAATTGAAAAAAAAACAAATATGATTAATGGCCTAAGAGTTTTTTAATTTTACCTAATGCTAATAAAATAATTGAGTTTATATTTGAAACTTGAAATGAGGTTAAAACATACGGTTAAAGGCCTAAAATTTTATGTTTAAGTTACATATTAAAATAAAAGTAGAATATCTGCAAAGGATCTTAAGATTTAAATAAAGAAAATTCCTAAAATAGGTTATAGGTCTAGAAATTACACTACCTAACGTTGGGTGTCTTAAGGCAAGGAATGAAATTGATATGCCTATAATGAATCTTATAGCTTTAAAATTAAATGATATTCATAGAGTTAGGTCTTAGGACTAAAAATGTTGAAAATTCTTATACCTATGTGATAGGGCTTAAAATGAAATTTAATTCATTAAAGTAAATCTTAGGACTTAAAAAGAAAAGAATGCTTGGAGTCAAGTCTTAGGTTTTGGGAAATTGATAAAATGCCTAGAATAAATCTACAGGAATCGTCATAAATGGACATATTTGGTGACAAATTTCTTAAATCATCGCCAAATAGTTATCCTTTTGTGTTTTCATACATATTGATTTTTATATTTATCATACCTTTTTGAAATATATAAATTATATAAAATAGTATAGAATTTACACACAGTAAATAGAGTTTTGTGACACTACTTAAAATTGTCAAATCATATATTTTAAAAGATATTAACAAAAAGAATTAATTTATGTAATAAAAATTAATTTTTGTTTTTAGTTTTATAGATTTTCAAAATGACATTATTCTTATTGTTGTTAACTAAATTTATTTTTAGACTTACTATCATTGTCAATAATATTAAATTTGATTATTAAGAATAGATATTAATATTTAATATTGATTTCCATTTTTTACTATATTGCAATTTTTTTTAATTTCATTGCAATAAATATAATTATATAAGGTAATTAATATGATGTTATATTAATTTCATTGCCAAAGGTCAAACTAAATAGTAATGGCCAACCATTTGATGACAATTTTTTAAATCGATGTCAAATTGTATATTTTTCGAATTAATCGAAAAACATTGCTTTCTACTAGGCTATTAACACCAAAACGAACCTCTCTTCATTTTCATGTTAGATGTCATATTTTCTCTTCGTTTACCATCCAATAAGCTTTGTCCCCTCTGTTATTGTTGTTACCATCCAAAAGCAATGTTACCTATGTTGGTATTGTTCTTCTTTTCTATTTTCAAGACCCTCCTTCTTGTGCTTTGTTTTATAACTACGTTTAGGAGTTTATATAAGTTTTGTGTTCTACTTATAGTGTATAGGTTTTTGTTTGTGCTTGTGCTTGGAAGATGGTGAATTGTGTTTCTGTGTTGGATGTGTATGGGTTAGCATTTGTTTGGATGGCATTTGTTTTCAACCTTCCATGCTTGTTTGAAGAAAGCCTACTAACTGTTTGATGAAATGTCTATTAGAAAATGAAAGCTACTTTTGCAACAGATGTTTATTTACATATTTACCATATAATTGTTTTTACACCAAATATCTATCACTTATAGTATACAGATGTATCCATCAATATCATTTATTTCAACATGTAAGGAGGCTATGATTAGACATAACAATTAAAAGTGAAATGGTCAAAATCAGAAATATTAGCAAGGCATCAAAACATATATAGGTATAAAAACATATAAGTTCGAATATATCATTTAACTCACTTGGGAATGGTTAATTACTTCATATGAAGAACAATTCCCATCACATTGAGTTTTCTTGCTGCTACCTTTCTTACCTTTTCTTTTTTTTGATACTTTTTTATGAATACATAGGTAAGGATGTTTAAATAGAGAATTTGGATTGTATTATAGTTATAAAATAAAAGAATAAGGTTATGGCTTAGAGGAGCTAACTAGGGATATAGAATTGAGGTGGGGCTTTTAACTTAAAGCTTTGTAAACCAATGAAAGCCTCTTTTTATTCTTATAGCCTTTTTTATTCTTATACATGCATATATCGATTAGGTCTTCAAATGTTACATGCAAGTTCTAGAGAAATATCCTAATATAAGACAATACACTTCAAAGGAAATCTTTTACGGCTTAAAATGTTAAAATTTATTTGAAATCAAATCAATGTTGCATAATGCCTTATTATTTGACCATCAAAATTTATAAAAGTGCATACTACTAGCTAATTTAGCCATTCAACATATTTTTACTCTTATTCTCAAGAGACCAAATCTTTTAGCATACACACATTTGAATTTATTGAAAATATATTTTATGAAACCATAAATATAATGGACTAGCTCAAAACTAACAAGCTAATTATTAAGATAAATTAAAGTTAAATCACAATTGTGTAACTATTTACATTAGAGGATTCTGTAAGGGATGTTTATGTATATAGAAGCGATCATATTTTGGAGCTGCAAAGGATGTTTATACATCCCTTAAACATAGTACATACATACTTAACATTCTCAACCTTATCATATGAAATAGTCATACTTGATAGATCACAAAATTAACATTGCTAGAATTTTAAAGCATTCAAATAATAAGTCTTCTATTGACTTTTTATAATAAAATTGTTAACATTAACTTATCACGGAATGTCGACTTTGCGACTAGTTTTTGGTGGTGGAATGAGCTCCGCTGGGAGGATTGTGGCAAAATTATCCCTAATAAAGAAAAAATCAATGCATAACAAATCTCCTCATCAAACACTAATCACCCCTTACCTTCTATGGCCGATCTTTTTCAAGGCTTTTAGTATCATTCAATCTACCTATCTTTCTTTATTATCTATATGTCATTTTCTGTTAGGAAGCTATTATATAAACATCTGATTTTATATACTATATGTTGTGTTAAGCTTCCTCAAATCTTCAAGAGAACATAGATGGAAATGGAGGCGGTTGCGATATCCTGATGGTCTGTACAAAATTAGGAAAATCGGTTGTTTTGGAACAGTAATTGATTGCAAAAACTAGGTATGTTCATTGCAACGATGATGGAGTTTATCATTTGGGTATGTTCGAATTTGGGTTCTTAATACCATTTGATTTAGCTTTGATTGTTCTATACTGTTTGCTCATTAGGTGAAATGCATAGTACATGCGGTTTATCTAATACCGTCATCTACACTTCATTTGGGAAATTGTTCACTGTAACTTCTGTAAATTTAGTTAAAGCAAAGAAGTTGTTGGACAAGGGTGTCAATTCACCAAACACGGAAGATGTTTAGCTATTTCAATTGATTGCTGGAAACGTACAAGGAGCCTTCTTGGGAATCCGGACATTGAAAACTCCTTTACCTTTTCTACCGACTCTAATGTTATATGGAATCCAAAAAATAATTATTTCTTTTCCTTCTCAATGGAATATTAGGCATGAAAATTTATTTATTCTTTTTTTATAAGAATTGTTAAACTTCTAATTAACATCTTATAGTACTTGTATACTATATATCATTATATTATATTGCTTACCATAATTTAATATTTATATGTCTTATTATTTTATTGTCAATAAATATTAATGATTACGAATAGTAGTAAACTTAAATTTATGATATTTTGATCTTATTAACATTAAAATTTTAGGTATATTTATCTTTTTATGTCCAAAAATGATTTACTTTTCAAATTTTAGATTACCTACCATGCGTGTATTTTTCAAAAATATGTTTAAAACTTTAAAAACATTTTACAATTTTTAGATGCTCCATTCTATTTTCATGAAATTTTTGTAAGAACGAAGGTGTAGTACTATGTATAATAGGCATCATTAAAGAATCATTTTGTATAAATCCATATATTTAAACAAATTTAGAGTTTAAATGCTGCATTATCTATTTAAACAAATTTATAAAGAAGGCAAATGAAAAAATATGAAAAATCATATAAATGTCTATTATAATTAGCCTTAGGATTATTAAGCACACTTATCATTAAAAATTTATCCTTTTAACATTATTATTTTTAAGGGTACTATCACACATAAAAATTCATCAAAATTCTCCTAAGAAATACATATGATATAAAATCTTTACTCTTAACTTTTGGCGACGACCTTTTGACTATGATTTGCAATTTCGTCGCCAAAAGTAGACTTTTAGCTACAGTTAACGTGAATCATCACAAAAGGCTCTAAAACTGGTGACGAATTCAGCAAGCAATCACTAAATGTTAATCCTTTTGCAACAATTAGCAAAAATGGTTGCAAAATATATTTATTTAGCGATGAGTATGTAAAACATGCAAAAACTTTGACTTTCTGCAACGAATTGAGAATTCATCACAAAAAGCTTACTTTTAGCGACATTTTTTAAATCGTCGCCAAAGGTCTGTTTTGTTGTAGTGACCCCCAAAAATTGTATATTTCTACATAATGGGTGGATTTGGTTGGACAAAACATGTGGGTGCTTTGCAAGGAGTTTAGAAACGTAGTTTTCACCACCATGATAATAGTGATAAGTGGAAGGAGTTGAAGATGGCAAACGACTAAATATCAACCATACTTTCTATTGAAAAAAGTATGAACATAAGACAACTTTTAATCCCTTTTATAGAAGGGGCTCTGATATCATATTAAAATAGAAGAGAAAGAGACGAAGGATTTCTAATTTCACTGTATGTTTTAATTCTTAAAAGGAAAGGTATTTATAAATGTTGTAGTTATATAATTTAAGAGACATAGTAAATGAAAGCAAATGATGGTTAAAAACGAGGGAGATGAGAGCACCAAGTGATAAAAATAATAGCAGACGAGACTTAAGGTAGCTTTGAGTTGTCATTCATACATCGTTTTGTTAACATCATGAGGGATTCAAACTTCGGATCGGATGAGATTATATTTGTCATGCCTAAACACAAACCACACTAAATTATTAATAAATCAAACTTGATACTCTGAAACATAGCAACAATTGATGCCACGCTCCTCGTGTACTTAAAATCACAAAACATCTTCATAACAGACATGCTCTAAATTCTAATAATTGATTGATTGCGGTAAAGGACGATATAATTAAGAGATGGTAACGATGATGGAAAGAGAAAATTTTGTGTGAACATGAGAAAACACAGCTAAGGATTGCTTAAAGTAAACATACTTTCCGCAATTAGGTGTACGATCAATATTACCTCCCTAGATCATTTGCCAAAAGAAAAGGGAAGATATAAATTGAATATAAGACTTGGCTAAAGTAAAAGACTTAAGTGGTTAAGAACTATTAGGTTCTGTTGTTGGGGATAAACAAATAAACTACTAGGGAAAGGATAATTTCTTACGCTAAATAACTATACTTTGACATTATTGTAAGCCCTAATTTAAAAATAGGTAAGATTGACTTTGAAAGTGAGTAATAAAAAGTGCATTATATATATTTAAGATATTTAAGTTCCATCAGTTTTACTGATAAGCCTTGCAGAATTTAGTAGTCTTAAAATTGGAGTTTTGGTGTGACCATATAATATGTTTATTACTATTAGAAAAAGCGGATCACACAGCGGAAGCAATCAAACAACCAGGACTAATTCACATTTCCCTACTACCAATAAAATGGGATATCTCAAAACAGCCAACCAAGCATAATATCACAATAATAACAATAATAAGACTGATGAAAATAACAACATAGAGGCACAAAGATTTTTAACGTGGATAACTAAACTGAGAAAAGCCACGGGCTAGTTCAGTCAAAAACTCCACTATATCAATAATAGGTACACACAATTATCACCAACAGGTGGATACATATCATAGGATCAACAATACATATTCCAAATACACATTTTAAAGTCTAAGTAGGTTGAAAGGATCCCACTAAAAAAGTGACCAATCTTAAAATCTAAACTGGTAGATATGTAGAGCACGTTGAGAGGAAATCGTAGCTAAAATTTCACCTTCATCGGACTCCGTTTGACCGATCAAAACTTCAAAGGCACTTTACTTCTCTTTTATCTCTCAAAGCTCAAAACTAACAAAACAATAACTTTCTCTCTCCTCCTCTCTTCATTGTGTCAATTTCCCATTCAAGAAAAAAAAAGGTTTTTTTTGTTTTGTTGGTCAAATTACTAATGGGAGTCAAAATGGGTTGTTGGTTCATGGGCCACACAATTAGGGGAAATTAATTTTAGCCTAACAATCTTCCCTTTCACCTCAATTAGGGAGGAAAAAAAACTAGCTTCTTATCTACAAAACAAGAGCTTATTTCTTAGCACTGCCTTAGTCAGCATATCTGCATCATTATCATCAGTATGAACTTTCTCAAGAAATAACACCTTAGACTCCTACATATCTCGAATCCAGTGGTACCTCTATTAATGTGTGTAGATCGAGTATTAAATATGGAATTCTTACTAGGGACAATGGCAATCTGGCTGTCACAATAAACCACATACTTATCTTGCTTCATGCACAACTTTTGTAAGAACTTTTGTAACCAAAGAGCTTCCTATCAAAACTCGATAACTACAATGTACTTTGCCTCTATAGTAGACAAGGCAATACATGTTTGCAGCTTACTCTACCATGACACTGCTCCCCCTGTAAAAATCATCAAGTATCAAGATGTGGACCTCCTATAATCAATATCACCTGCCATGTTAGCATCTGTATATTCATCTAACACGATCTTCCCATTTCCAAAGCAAAGACACAACTTGGAAGTACCTGTGAGATACTTGAAAATCCACTTAACTGCACTCTAATATTGTTTACCAGGATCGGAGAGAAACCGACTGACCACCCCAATTGCATGAGTTATATATATTATGGTGTAAATCATACCATACATCAAGCTACCAATTACTAAAGTATAAGGAATTTATTCATGTCTTCTGTCTTTTTCACTTTTAAGGCATTGTTTTATACTCAACTTAAAATGACCCGAAAGTGGAGTAGAGACTTCCTTAGCTTTGCTCATGTTAAATATGTCGAGGACCTTCTCAATATACTTCTCTTGAGATAACCAAAGCTTCCCATGTTGCCTATCATTAGAAATCTTCATCCCAAGAAGCTATCTAGTAGAACGTAAATCCTTCATAGCAAAGGATTTGTTCAACTCCTTTTCCAACCTATTAATCTTCTCAGTATCATGGCCAACAATCAAAATATTATTGACATAAAGCAAGAGAATGATGAAATAAACATCAAAAAAATTCTTCACAAATACACAATGACCAGATGTAGTCCTTTGATACCCCTGGTCTGCTATAAAGGAGTCAAACTTCTTGTACAACTGCCTCAGAGCTTGTTTCAACCCATATAAACTCTTATTGAGACAACATACAAGGTTCTCTTTTCCTTTCTCTTTAAATCCCTGTGGTTACTTCATATAAATTTTTTCTTCCAAATCACCATGTAGAAAGGTTGTCTTTACATCAAGTTGCTCAATCTCCAAGTTCAAGCTAGTTGTTATACTAAGAACAACTCGAATATCTCTACCACTTTACATCAAGTTGCTCAATCTCCAAGTTCAAGCTAGTTGTTATACTAAGAACAACTCGAATATCTCTACCACTGGGGATAATATCTCTTCAAAGTCTACACCCTTTTGTTGACTGAAACCTTTCACAACCAATTTTTCCTTGTATCTTGACTGTGATCTATTTTCACGCATCTTCAGTTTATACACCCACTTGTTCTTGAGTGTCCTCTTGCCATTTGGCAACTTCACTAGATCATAAGTGTAGTTTTTATATAAGGATTTGATCTCATCTTGCATAGCTGCTAACCACTCATCTCTCTTCTCATGATCAAGATCCTCATCAAAAGAATCTGGTTTTCCACCATCTGTCAACATAACAAACTCATTTGAATTATACGTAGTGGAAGGTCTCCTATCTCTAGTTGACCTCCTCAGGTTAATAAAAGGTGATGGAGCTGGTGGTAACTCTAGCTCAGAAGTAGGAATATCATCAATCACATCATCCTGCTCTGTCTTGACTCCCCCTTCATGAGCATCAATTGGATGTGGAGGGAACAGATCTAAGTCAACAAGGATTTCAATTGAAGGTTTTGGCTTTTAACTTTTCCCTAAATTTTCAATGGGCTGATCTTCAAAGAAGATAACATCTATACTTTTGACTAACTTCTTCTCTGTGTAATCCCATAATCTGTACCCAAATTCTTCATGTACATATCCCAAGAAAATGCACTGCTTCAATTTTCCATCAAGTTTTGATCTCTCATCTTTAGGAATATAAGCGAATGCCCTTCAACCAAAGACTCTCAAATTTTTAAAAGAAACATATTTCCCTATCTAAACTCTCTTTGGAATATCACCATCCAAATCGAACTGATGGAGATAGGTTGATCACATCAACAATTGTCTATATGGCTTCACCCCAAAACGATTTAAGAAGCTTGGCATTAGATAGCATACATCTAACCCTTTTGGTAATTGATCTATTTATTCTTTTTATCACACCATTATGCTAAAGAGTCTTTGGAAAACTCTTCTTAAGTCTAATACCATAAGAGTTGTAATATTCCATAAATGGTCCCCTATATTAACCACTATTATCTGCCCCAGCACACTTCAACTGCTTGCCAGTCTCTCTTTCAACTTTGCAATGAAAATCTTTGAACATCTCTAAAAACTGGTCTTTAGATTTCAATGCAAAGCACCAAAATTTTTTAGCAAAATCATCAATAAATGTAACAAATTACAAAGCACCACCAAGAGATTTATCTTTGATATAACATGCATCAATATGCACTAACTATAAGTGAATGGACTTTCTAAATGGAGAAAAATTTTGAAATGCATCTCTATGTTGTTTTCCATAAATGCAATCATCACAAGGTTTTAAAGCATTTCCTTTTACTTCAGGGAGAAATTTCTTTTAAACAAGTACTTAGATTACCTTAGCACTCATATGTCCAAGCCTTCTATCCTAGAGATCAATGGAGGAATCTTAGGCTGCATTCACATCTCCATTCTTTAACTTTGAATGCATCAAATGTAAAGTATTATACTTCTTTCCTCTAGCAACAATGAGACTCCATCATATGAGTTTCCATTTACCATCATCTTCAGTGTTGTGATAACCTTCATCATTAAGCTTCCCAATGGAGATAAGGTTGAGACGAATCTCAAGAACATGTTTCACACTTTTCAAGATAACAGTATAACCAATTTCTGTCCCTAAGAGTACATCTCCAATGCCAATAATACTGCATGAGGCATCATTTCCCATCTTTATATGGAAAAAGCTTCCTGCAATTAAGATGAGAAAAACTGTCTGTGAGGGGTTATATGATATGATGCACCCGAATCAATGATCCAATCACAATCACGACTTGCAACACTTACTAAACCATCATCACAATACATAAACAAGTCATCCTTGGTAGTCACTACTGTTGTAGTATCCTCTTCATCACTCTGTTCCTCTTTCTTGCCTTTACCTTTTCCCCTAACTGTTCTCTCTTGAGCAATCTACACTGATTCTTGTAATGCCCAAACTTTTGACAATGAAAACATTGGATATTTTTCTTTGACTTGGATCTTCCTTTAGATTTATCATTTCTGCTATGGGGCTCTTTGTTCTTGCTTCTTCCCTTTTTACCTTTCTTTTTTTCACTAAAGCTTGTGACTCAGACTCAATGGTTTATTCTTTTCTCCTGACTTCTTTATTCATCAATGCATCAGAAACTTGTTCCAATGTCAAAACGCCATTTCACATAGAGTTGTTGATAGACACCACCAATGTTTCCCAGCTGTCAAGAAGTGAGCTGAACAACAATAGAGCTTGCACCTCATCATCCAATCAACTTCAGCTTAACTGTCTGATTTAATAAGACTTGGAAGGTGCTTAAGTGCTCATTCATGTTAACACCATCTTTGCACCTCAAAAGCGTAATTTGTTTCAATAAAGTAGCTTTATTCTTACCAATCTTCCTTTCATATATATTTTCAAATATTTTCCAAAGTACATTAGCCTATTTTTCTTTTGAAAAATGGTGAAAAACACTGTGGTCTATCCAATGTCTAGTTGTGCCAACACTCTTTTTATATATGCCATTCCACTATTTATCAGTCATATCATTTAGTCTAGCATCATCTCCTAAAATAGGATCAAACAAACCTTTACAGTACCATAAAGCTTCCAGTCCAGACTTCCAGATACAATAATTAGATGCAATCAATTTAATCATCGAACCCAATGTTGACTCTTCCATTTTATCAATACAAATATTCAACTACAATCTCTAATACCACTTATTAGGGAAAGGCGGTCACACAGCGAAAGCAATAAAACAACCTGGTCAATAATATTTTAAGACCAATTCATCTTTCCCTGCTACCAATAAATGGGATATCTCAAAATAGCCAACAAAGCACAATATCATAATAACAATAATAATAAGATTGATAAAAATAACAACACAGAGGCATCAAGATTTTTAACGTAGAAAACCCAACTGGGAAAACCACAGGATCTAATCCAATCAAAAACTCTACTAGACTAATAATGAGTACACACAATCATCACCAACAAGTGGATACACATTATATGATCAACAATACATCTTCCAAATACACACTTTAAAGTTTAATTAGGTTGGAAAAATCTCACAAAAAAGTAACCAATATGGAAATCTAAACTAGTAGATACGTAAAGCGTGTTGAGAGGAACTCGTAGCTAAAATTTCATCTTTATCGGACTCCGTTTGGCCCTCCGAACAAGGCTTCAAAGGTGCTACACTTCTCTTTTCTCTCTTAAAGCTCAAAACTACCAAAACAATATTTTTGTCTCTCCTCCTCTCTTGATTGTGTCAGCTGCCCACTTCAAAAGAAAAACAAAGGTTTTCTTGTTTTATTGGCCAAACTACTAATGAGAGTCAAAATGAGTTTTTGGGTCATGGGTCACACAATTAGGGGGAATTATTTTTGATCCAATAGTTATGTATGTATATATCTATCTATCTATCTATCTATCTATCTATCTATCTATCTATCTATCTATCTATCAATGGTATTTTATATATATATAGATATCAATGGTATAAAAACAAGAGTGGATCGGCCGGTTTGATTGGATTAAGTACAAAATAGACTGATTTTTAATTCAAATTTTATTTTCAATAATTATGAATGAAAAATGGTAAGTTAAAATATAAATTGGCCAAACTGTGAAGAACCGTTTCTTCGTCTTCTCCCAACGCCAAAAACAATCATCACTTGGTCTGCTTGTGTCTTCTCCTAGTGCAACAACAACATCTTCTTTACTTCTCTTTCTGACTCTGGACCCTTTCCTTGAAATGTTGTCTAAAATCTAACGTAGTCTTTCACTTCTATGGATTCTTTAACACTCAAGAACCATTCTTGTAACTTTTTCTCCTTCAACTCTCTGCTTCGTTGTCCCAGAACTAAACTTCTCTGCAATGCATTACTTTCTTTCATCTGTTCTTGTTGTAGAGATCCTAAAACTCAAAACCCAACATTCATTGTTAACAGATTTTTGATGAACTTGTTTGGGCTTCAATGGAGGGATTAGCTTCATTGCATGGCAAAAAGTGGGTTTTGAGATTATAGGCCTACAGTGACAAATCAGTGAAGACAGTGAACCAATATGGTGGACATCACTTACAAAACGAGTCCTTTGGGTCAGTTTTATTAAGCGTAACATCAAATGCTAAGCACAGGATAAGTATGTTAGTAGTGACATTGGCCGTGAACCCAATGTTTATATCGACTTAGTTGTCTTGGTTCATCATGCAATTAATAAAAGTAGTTTTGATTAGTTTTGAACTTCTTTATTGAAAAGAAATGGGATTTGACAATACTTTTTGCCTCTGGAGGGATGTCATCCTCACACTCTGCTTTATACACAACTTTTACGTCAGTTGCTATTTGTCATGGAGTGGAACACTCCTTATCTCTGATTTGTTTAAGGTTTAGTCTTATAGATAGTGTCTTGTTGTTCTACTTCTGGATGACTTAGTTATTATGCTGGGTGCACAAGCTACAACCTTCTCTCTCATTGTTATTCCTCATCTATGTGCTACCCTACTTTTTGCTGAGAAGAAGTTATTGCTTGGTTTGGAGAAGCACTGGTATTTGATAACCTGCTGAAATGATAAGTACTTATTTTGAATAAGTACTTATGTGTTTGGAATTGTTATTTTGGTGACTGCTGAAACGTTAAAATAAGTATTTGGCAAGTACAATTGCAGTTGCTGAAAAGAAACAAAATGACTAAAAAGCCCATTGATTTAATAAACTGTTAATTATTGTATAAATAATTAAAAAATATATTATTAGTCATATAAATTTAAAATTATAAATACTAAAATATAAATATAAATATAAATATAAATAAATTTAGTAAATAAAATATTTCATAAAAAATATATTATTAGTCATATAAATTTAAAATTATAAATAATACAATATTAAATTAAATTAAGAAAATATAAATAAAATAAAATTAGTAAATAAAACATTTCATAAAAATATATATATGTTGGACTTGCTTTCTATTAGAAGAGGGTATAATGGAAAATAATAATTATCATAAAGTTCTTAATGGAAAGTAGAATTTCTATTGTAGAAATACTTTCTACCGCAACCCTCTTTCTACTTATCAATTTCTGTGGTGACACCGCACTTTCCTCCAATCTCCGGTTGTTCTTCCCCTGATCCAAACATGTGACTGCGTTTAAAAACTGCGGCAGATAAGTTCTTATCACCACTGTATCGCAGATCCAAACGTAGCCTATTTTTTCGACAATCGATACATCTTGAAAGGAGTAATGATGTAAAAACATGCAAGAAGCTAACATTTATACTTGATTGTTAGTTTTATGTTTTGGGTCTACGTTAAATTTCTATAAATTTCTAATTTATGTTATTCTTGTTTGAGATAACAAATATCCCTGGTTTTTTGTTTTGCTGCAATTGATGTCTATTGAAAAGCTGTGTGTGTTTTCCTGGGAAAGATGTAGACTTTTGGTTGTTCTTCGTCTAAGATTATGTGAAGAATCTTATAAAGCTATAAATTTTATCAGAGTTGTCTTTTGTTTCGTTCATTGCAGGACTTTCCCTGAAATTACAGGAGCTAATAGCTTTATTTTTAGTTGTTAGACTCTATTACAGCTCTGTGATGGAATACGATGTCCACACCCTACTCGATTCAGTACATTGCCGACAACTCTTTGTGTTATATATATGATTCGCTTCAGGTTGAGGTCTAATTACATGGAGGCCAAAGACAACTTTACACTTTATTTACTTGCACCGTATTTTCTGTTTATCTATTTCTGCGGTGACACTGCAGTTTTCTCCAATCTGCGATTGTCGGCCGCAAATTCAAACGTGTGACTGCGTTTGAAAATTACGGTAGATAAGTATTTATCTCCACCGCACTGCAGATCCAAACACAACCATATATTTATATATATGTATGTATGTATAATTATGAGGTCCAATCCTCCAATTAGTCTCGTGAGATGGTTGCGTAGAATACAGTTAAGAAATACTTTCCGAAATAGGTTGCAGCTTCTGAAGTGGCAGGACCGTAGGAGAGACGAGTTAAGGAAAGTTCAGGACGCAAGTCGAGTAGGCTACAGTGAAGGAAGGTTCATGTAGATGGCCATGTAGGCTAAAGTTACGAAGGATCCGTGAAGTTAATCGTATGACCTATAATTAAGAACGACCGAAGCCGAGGAAAACTTGCAAACTGGCCTTATAGTGGGCCATATTCAAAGAAGGGTCATAAAGTTGGTCACCAGGGCTATAGTTGAAGAAAGCCCGTGTCAAGTGGACCATGTAAATTAGAATTAAAGTAGGCTGGTTAATACAGTATAGGCCTGTAGTTCAAGAAAGTTCAAGTAGCTAATTAGACATGTCAATGGGTCAGGTTGGGCCGAGCCGAAGAAAGTAGGCTGATTAATACAGTATAGGCCTGTAGTTCAAGAAAGTTCAGGTAGCTAATTAGACATGTCAATAGGCCGAGCCGGGCTCGGGCCGCCCTCGGCCCGGCCCGGCCCAGCCCGGCCTCATTCAAGGAGAGCCGCGGGCCGGGATGGACAGGCTTGCCAACGGGCCCGTCCATATTTTTTAAATTTAAAAAAATACAAAACGGCATCATTTTGGACCGGCCCGGGCAGACCATGATCAGCCCGTGGCCTGCCCACGGCCCGCCAAACTCGAGCCAAAAACGGGTCGAGCCGAAATTGTCATCCCTATAGCTAATGCACCATGTAGAGTAGAGTTAAGCTAGGCTGATATCAAAGGGTGAGTTAGTCTCTGTTACAATTATTTAAAAATATTTATTCATAACTTAGATTTTATTTAAACAAATAAATTTTACTTTTAAACTAATATCTGTTGATATATATTTTTGTTTTTAAAATGAGTGTTATTATTTAGAATTCAATATTTAATATTAAAAATGTTTTATTTCATAAATAACTATTTTAAATTTTATATATTTTAAAGACAATTTAAATTTAAATATATTTACTAACTAATTGGTATATTTTTCATTTTCAAAAATATTTAAATTAATTTTTAAAAAATATTAAATTATATTAGTCATGAAATTGTTAAATAGTATATATCATTTAACAATAAAACCAAATTAAAAGAAAAAAAGTGAAAACTAAAAAACAAAAAACAAAAAATTTAGCCAAACATTTTTGTATTAAGTTTGAAAATAAAAAATGATAATAGAATCAAACAGATCTTTAATCTACATCTCTCATTAGCAAATTATGCTTTTATATGTCTTACAATACTTTATTATACTTCATCATTCGCAAAAGATATTTCGTTTCTCTACCTTTTCTCTTTTTGATTTACCAAAATGCTCTTCTTTTTCTATTTTTAGTAACTTACTTCCCTCGTCTTCTTACCCTTCTTCCGTCCTCCAAACGATTATATAATGGCTGAGGCCTTTGCCTTGTGGGAAGGCCTTCCGCAGGCCCTCCACGTAATCATGGAAGAAGGAGAATCTTCCCTATCAAAAGAGGATTTTCCAACACTCTCCAAAGAGCTTTGGGTAAAAATGGTGAAAACTTTGTCGAAAATGCTGTGAAAGAGGCCAGACAACTAGAGGACCTTCGCCCAGCTAGAGCTTGGAAGAACAAAATCCACAATTTGCACAATAAAGGTAACATAAAACATTATCATAATGTTGTCAAAGAGGGTGTTGTCTCCTCCCCTGTTGAACTACTAAGGGCTAGTGCCAAAACGTGGTCAACCTCTGTAATTGGCTTATTTTGGTCCAAATAACCTGCATTCTCGGTTGTGAATGCTTGGGCGAAAACTCTATGGGGAAGAAAAGGACGTAACAAAGTCATGCTCTGTGAAGATGGGACGATTTGTTTAAGTTCAATGATAAGTCTAACCTTATGAAGATTGTGCAACAAGGACCTTGGCACATTGGTGATGTAGCACCCCACTCCCATCTAACATGTGCCTATATGTCCATCAGACATTTGAGTATACACCTGGTGGAAGTAGTGCGCTAGAGCAATCACATCACTATCATGGCATCAAAATTTTAAAACATAATTACTCAATATCTTAAACTCAATTCCTCATTTTCATTTAATAAAACAAAATATACATTGTAGCATTACATACATCATCCTTATATACAATATCAAAACTTATCACGGTCAACAACTCTGTTTATGAAATATGCTACATAAATTCGGAACTATACAAAAGTTTTATTTATCACTTCAGTCTCAGCTGATCGACCTTTAAGCCATTTTTTTTATCTAAAAGCAGTACTAAGCTTCTTCTAAAATGTCTTAGTAACTAAGTCACCTTTCTCGTACCTGAAAGTTATTGTTGCAATTTTGGTAAGTTTTGCGAACTTGGTGAGTAAATCATCATTGATGTGCTCACTTATAGCACTTAACACAACAATTCATATTCAATTCATATAACCACATAATTCACATCACTATTAATCATCATGTTCAATCAAAGACAATTTTGTTCATTTATTTCACATTTCACATTCAGAATAGTCAAACAATTCATTTCAATCATTTACAGCATACATATCAATTATATATGCAATGCTCATTGTGACCAAGTGCCTTTTTCACTGTCCCGTATCTATTGTGAATATCGAGCTCATTAATAATTGTCCCATATTTGTTGAAGATACCGGACTCATTGTACATAGTGAGCCAGAGGCTCTTACTGATAGTTGTGATGTACATTTTATTTTAGGTTTGTGATGTATATAGTGTTAATTTGAGTGCTGAGTGTTAAGTCAAGAAGACTTCACTTCTTCTATTGATTTTGATGAAAGTCAAATAATAATAATAAAAGAAGTGTGTGAA
>JAOTAY010000008.1:29127013-29145515 GCA_025629805.1 Erythroxylum baracoense | reverse complement strand
TAGTTCATTTATTTCTAACATTATTATTATTTGATTGTCATCAAAATTAATTATCATAAAGTCCTCCTGACTTAACATGAATAAGTTCATTTGGAGCAAAATAGAATAAAGACATATGTTGTCCTTCATTTTTTGCATAAAATTTTGAAATTTGAAATGGTTTGTTTTAAAACTGACAATTCCTAAGCGTAGGTAAATAGGCATGCCTAGAAGGGGTCAGGTCCTTCTGTAACCAGACACTAAGGTGTCTTCTGTACCAGACACTCCGGTGTCCTCTGATTTTAGACATTTCTGTGTCTTTTGTTTCAAAGACTTAAGTCTATTCAATTTTAGATACCAAACATGGGTATCTTCTGTTTTGATCCCATTACCCACTTATGTAAAAAGGATTAACAGGCTTATTTGTTTTGTATTTTTTTACATGCTCAGTTCTGATATAATCAGGCTTTGTTCTGAAATAACTAAGTTCTATAATGATATAATTAGATAATGTTTTGATACAAATAAGTTCTATTCTGATACTTTAAAGTTCGATTCTGAAATTTTGGTATTTTGTTCTAATACTTGTAAGTTTTTCTTTGAAGCAAATATATCCTGTTTTGATTTGGCATATTCTATTCTAAGATGCATATTGTTTGGATTGCGTTTTTAGATGAACGATTAAAGATTGTTTGAAATATGATCCGATTCTGTATATGTGACTGTTAAACGACTATTAGAAATGGTCACCAAATCATATCTTGTTTAGTACCACTAAGCTTTATGCTTAGCACGGCAGTTTTATCTCTATGTAGGTTCTAATAGGAAGGTTTTAAGACTGGGACAAAGACAACCACAATGGCCAAAGAAGGATGTGTTTTGTTTTGAGAAGATGTACATTTGAGTTTGTATATGTGATGTAGTTAATGTAATAAGACATATTGGAATTTGTATTTTATGTGTGTATGATTTATAATAACTATAGCACAGGTCAGAATTGGAATTATGGTTTGTAATTTGAAACATTCAACTTGTATCATGTAAATTATGTCTTGATTATAAAATATCTCCTAATGGATTGTAAAGCTTGTTTGCTTAAGTTTTTGGAAATGCATCTAAGTAATTGTTTAGTATGTTCTAGATTATTTTGATTCTGTTTTGTGTAGCATCTACATATCCTTCCATGGGGTATTTGAGTGTGACATTGTTTGGTATCAAAGCATGGTTTAGGCTATTCTGGTTTAACCAACGCTTAACTACTGCTTATACTTGAGTGTAAAAGTTGTGTTTTGGCCTAATGTGGATTATCCCATATTTTGGTTATAGAATTAAAGATGGAAAGATCTCACGAAGCCATTGACGAGGTTGTTGAGAGTAATAATCTTGAACGATCTCATCCAACGATATCTAGAACCTTTGGGGTGTTGAGGTAAAGTTGAGGTGCCACCTCCTCCTCCAGCTCAGGGAGAGGCTTTAGTTAAGTTGTCTCAGGATATGATGACATTACTGCATCGTATGATTGCACCCAAGGCTCCGATTGATCAACTACGAAAGTATGGAGCTGAGGAATTTTCTAGAACATCATTGGAGGAATCTGAAAGAGTTGAGTTCTAAATAGAGAAAGTAAAGAGCGTATTAGTTGAAATCAGTTGTCCACCAGATCAGATGGTGCACTATGCTATCTCTCTTCTTCAGGGAGCAGCCTACAAGTAGTAGAAATTCATTTTGAGGAATCCTCAGCTATCGGTGCCTCTAACATGGGATTTCTTTTCCCAAGAATTTAAAGCTAAGTATGATACGAAAGCTTATAGAAAAGAGAAGTGGAAGCAATTCTTGAACCTGAAGCAAAGAAATTTATCTGTTGTTGAGTACAACAGAGAGTTTAATTGTAGCAAGTACGCAATTGAATTGGTACTTACTGAGGAGTTTCAGTGTCATCAGTTTAAGGATGGTTTGAATGACTCGATCAAAGAACATTTGGCAGCATTCACTTTCTTATAGCAAGTGAATTACCATCAGCTGGCGCAAGCTGCTATTAAGATAAAGAAGTAAGAGATGGTGAAGAGAGAAAGAGCTCAACAAAAGGGCTTTGCTAGAGGAGGTCAGTCCTCGGGTAAGCAGAGTCGGGAAGATGCCTTCGCTGCACCAGAATTCACTTATAGATCAGTACCTAAGGAAAGATGACAAAACTTTCCCTCATCAACTGCTTCTGCTAGGGGTTCCTCTACAGGTCAAGGTTCTAGTATTTCGGAGTGCCCTCATTGCTCCAAATACCATCGGGTATTTGTTGGAAGGCTAAGGGTACACATTTTCGATGTGGTGGTACTAATCATCTGATAGCAAATTGCCCTATGAGATAGTCTCAGATAAGACAAGCTAGTAGGAAGGCCTCTCATGCACCTGCTGGAAACAGAGAACGAGGTAGAGGACGTGGAGGATCTAATCCCAAGTATTATTTCAGAGACTGTTGATCGACCTGTCATACCTTCTGCTCCAGCTCGAGCTTATGCATTAAAAGCTCGTGAGGATCAGGATGCTCCTGAATTCATTGTTGGTATTGTTTCTCTCTTTAATTTTGAAATGCATGCACTGATTGGTCCTGGATCTATTCATTCCTATATCTATGTTGGAGAAATGTCTAATGAGGAGATGCCTATAGATTAGTTAGAGTATGACATTCATGTAACCAGTCCTCTAGGTAGTAGTGTCTTGGTTAATCAGGTGTTTAGGAATTGCTTTATTATGATCCACAGAAATGAATATGTAGCAGATCTGATTAGATTGCCTTTACATGAATTTGATTTGATTCTGGGTATGGATTAGTTGTCCAAAAATCAGGCAGTTTGATTGTAATCCTAAGATAGTTATACTTAGGAAGCCTAATTGGCCTGAAATAGTATTGCATGGCATCCGCACTAGTTCTTTCGCTAATGTGGTATATGTTATGCAAGCCCGAAAGCTCCTCAAGAAGGGATGTGAAGCTTATCTAGCTTTTGTGTTTGATCCTAAGAAGGAGGGTGGTAAATTGTTAGATATTCTACTGGTGAATGAATTTCCAGATGTGTTTCCTGACGACGAATTACCTAGACTCCCTTCTGAAAGGGAAGTGGAGTTGTTTATTGAAGTTATGCCTGGCACTACTCCTAGATAACTATACAGAATGGTTCCTATTGAATTGAAGGAGTTGAAGGTGCAATTACAAGAGCTTCTAGATAAAGGGTTCATTCGACCCAGTGTCTCACTGTGGGGAGCACAATTTTTGTTTATTAAGACAAAAGATGGTATACTACGGATGTGCATCGATTATAAGCAATTGAATAGAGTCACAGTGAAGAACAAGTATCCGTTGCCACAAATTAAAGACTTGTTTGATCAGTTGAAAGATGCAAGAGTGTTTTCAAAGATAGATCTGTGATCGGGGTAATATCAACTTTAGGTCAAGGATGTGAATGTACCGAAAACTGCATTTAGGACCTGTTATAATCATTATGAATTCCTAATAATGCCATTCGGGTTAACTAATGCTCCATCAGCATTTATGGATATGATGAATAGCGTATTCAAGCCTTATTTAGACCAGTTTATTGTAGTGTTTATAGATGATATCCTGGTATATTCTAAGAATGAACGTGACCATACTGAGCATCTTCGAATTGTGTTACAGACCCTGGGGGAAAATAATTGTATGCTAAGTTAAGCAAGTGTGATTTATGGCTTTTAGAGGTATCTTTTCTAGGACATGTTGTCTCTTCTCAAGGGATTAGAGTTTATCCTATTAAGATAGAAACGATTGTTAACTGGAAGCCACCATACAATGTGGTAGAAGTGAGAAGTTTTATGGGTTTGGCTGATTATTATCGCCAGTTTAACTAAACTGTTACAGAACGGAGTGAAGTATGAATGGCCTGATAGATGTCTGAATAGTTTTGATCAACTGAAAAGTATGCATACTGAAGGTCCTATATTGGCTCAACCTACTTCTGGTAAAGAGTATATTATGTTTAGTGATGCAACTAGAAATGGTTTGGGTTGTGTTTTGATGTAGGATGGAAAGGTAGTTGCTTATGCCTCTAGGCAACTAAAGCCATATGAACATAATCACCTTATACATGATCTAGAGCTCACAGCAATCATGTTTGCCTTGAAAATTTGACGGCACTACTTGTATGGTGAAAGGTGTAGAATTTTCACATATCATAAGAGTCTGAAGTATCTGCTTACCTAGAAAGAACTCAATCTGAGACAACGACATTGGTTGGAACTTTTTAAAGACTATGATTGTATTATGGACTCCCATCCAGGTAAGACTAATGTCATGGCTAATGCCTTAAGTCGAAAGACCATTTCAACATTGTCAGTGCAATGGGGACTTAACTCAGTTGAAAACTAGCCTACCTTGAGGCAAGAAATTTGCGATGCTCAGAGAGTTGAAGATAAGTTGCAACAACTTATCTTAACTACTCAAGAAGGTAAACAACCTAACTTTTCTATAAAGGGAGATGATGTTTTGTATTATAAAGATCGGTTATGTGTGCCAGCTAATGATAAACTAAAAAAGAAGTTGTTATTTGAGGCTCATAATATTGTTTTCACTATGCATCTTGGTGGAAATAAGATGTATCAAGATCTGAAGTAACATTACTGGTGGTCGGGTATGAAATAAGATGTTGTGGATTACATAGCTAAGTGTTTGACATATCAACAAGTTAAAGTTAAACATCAAGTTCCATCTGGTTTGTTACATCCTATTTCTATTCCTTAATAGAAATCGGATAATATTACTATAGATTTTGTCACTGGACTTCCTCTTACTCAGAAGAAGCATGATGTTGTATGGGTGATTGTGGATAAGTTCACCAAGTCTGCTCATGTTCTATCTATTCTTCCTGACTATTCTTTGGATAAACTTGCGGACTTATATATGAATGAAATACTGAGACTGCACAGGTTACCGATATCTATTATTTCTTATCGTGATCCTCGATTTACTTCGAGATTCTACAAAAGGCTTTGGGTACGCAAGTTAAGTTCAGTACTGCTTTCTATCCTCAGATAAATGGACAATCTAAACAAGTTATCTAGATATTAGATGATATGCTTTGGTCTTGAGTGTTAGAGTTTCCAGGAAGTTAGGATAATTATCTAGCTCTGATGAAGTTTGCTTACAACAACAGTTATCAAACTAGCATTGGCAATGCGTCTTAGAAGCGTTGTATGGTAGAAGATGTAGAACTCTGGTATGTTGGACTGAATTGAGTGAAAACAAGATGATGGCCTGATATTATGAAAGATTCCGAAGAAAAAGGTTAGGTTAGTCAATATAGGTTGAAAGCTGCCAGTGATAGAAATAGGTTCAAAGCTGCCAGTGATAGACAAAAGTCCTATGCTGATCTGAAAAGGAAGGATATTGAATATCAACTTAGTGAGAGGGTGTTCTTGAAAGTGTCACCGTGGAAGAAAATACTTCGGTTTGGTAAGAAAGGTAAGCTCAGTCTGCTATATATTGGTCCATATGAGATTCTTAAGAGAATTGAACCGGTAGCTTATCAATTAGCTCTTCTTGAAGAATTGGCCAAGTTACACGATGTATTTCATGTTTCCATGTTGAGAAGATATCGATCCAATAATACGCATAAGATTTCTGTGCAAGAAATACAAGTACAAGTGGATTTGCCTTATGAAGAAGGGCCTGTGTCTATATTAGCCAGAGAAGTCAGACAACTCAAGAACACGCAATACCTTTGGCGAAAGTACTCTTGCAACACTATGGACTTGAAGAAGCAACATGGAAACCAGAAGAGACCATGAGAGCTCAGTATCCTCAACTATTCTAATCAGATATAAATTTCGAGGACAAAATTCTTTTAAAGGGGAGAGAATTGTAAGGCCTTAAATTATACCTTAGATGAAATGTTATATATTTATGAAAGTACGTGTATGATATAAGTTAAAATTGTGCTCTGATTTGAAAGTGAAAGGCATGTGACTTGAATTTTGGTATTGATGGACCGTAGTTAGTGAATCGGAATTAATTGAAGCCATTAGAGAATTGACGTATTTAAATGTACATTTGGACTAGGAAAAATGGTTAAGATACAAGTTAAGTTGGTACATGAAAATTAGAATGATTAAGCCTATGAGTTAGTGACATTTGGCATAGCTAATGCATTGACATTTGGCATCACTCATGGTATGACAAATGGCAATATAATAAAAGCACAAGTGGCTCAATTAAAATGTTACAAGTGGTAGCTTAAATGGAGGGCAAATGGACTTCATGCTATGGTGTTAAGTGTCATGTGGTGGTAATGACACCTAGCACTAATTAGTGTTGAATCACCTAAGCCATTTGATGATTCTGCAGCACTCTCTCCACTCTTGCATTTTCTCCACCGAAACCACTCTCTCTTCCTCTCATCTTCTGGAATTTTGTTGAAGTTTGAATCATCAACACTTGGAAGCTTTGTAAGTTATTTTATCATGAAGATGGTCTTGTAATTTTATGTGATATTATCTTGTTAGTGCTAAAAGTTACACCTTAATCTTAGATAAGAGCTGATTGCTAAGAAGTGTTGGTGTAGCTAGATCTTTAAAGTGATTTGGAGTTGTTCTATAGAACATGTATTGTTTGATGTTTGAAGTGGATAAAATGTGTACTAAATTAATGAAGAATTGTGGTAGAAACTTGATACATGCTAGATACTCATTAGAACGTGTGGTTCCACTAAATAGGAATTGGTATTTCAACCATATATTGAACTATAGACATCAGAATGGGATGATTTTAAATTCATATTAAACTAGATACAATTATCTACAACTTTCATAAAGGAATTGAATTTGATTTCTGTCACTAAAGGTTTTGAAAATTAGCTTGAAGTTGAGTTCTGGTTGTTGTCCACAGTTGAGAATACTCTGTAGTATTTCAAGTATGACTTTTGTAATAATGAACCAAATTGAATTAACTTTATTTCGTTTGAAACTTAAGACATACAGGAACATTTTTTTAGAAGAACATATTGTCTAAAAATGATTAGTTTCTAGGTCAGAATAGCCATACAAAACTTATCCAAAAACCTATCCTGTGAAAACAGTTGTTTGAAGGTTTCGGGTCATTTATCTCACAATTGTGTGAAATGATTAGGAAGGTGAAAAACAGGGGTTTTGTGTAAGTGATGAACTATATAAGGTTCAGTTAATTTATTTGCTACAGTAGGACTTAAATGGACTTGTTTAAGGTGTGTTTGAACTTAAATTGGTGTAATAGTTAGTTTAAGTATGCATTATTAATAGAGATGATAATATAAAGGATGTATGGTTTAATAATGATGAATACAATGTTGAATTTCTTAGTGTGATCATGAATGAATGAGTTCCTAAGGCTTATGTATTATGAATTGGATATGGATGTTTGTGAATTGAGATTTCTTGAGATAATATTGCGACAATTCCAGACCATCAGTTGTCCGAGGAGTTTGATAGTTGGGGTTGTATTGGAAGTGCTTTCTAATTGTGTGCATATATATAATGTGTGATGATTCAACACTTCTATTGAGGCATAATTGCACATATTTGTATTTATAAGGTATGTTATGTTTGATCAAATGTCAATCAATAAGTTCATTTGGAGCAAAATAGAATAAAGACATATGTTATACTTCATCTTTTACATAAAATTTTGAAATCTGAAATGGTTTGTTAAACAAACTGCCAAGTCCTAGTCGTGGGTAAATAGACATGCCTAGAAGGGGTCAGCAGCTGCTTCTGTAACCAGACACTAAGGTGTCTTCTATACTAGAGACTCTAATGTCTTCTGATTTTAGACACTTTTGTGTCTTCTGTTTTAGAGACTTAAGTCTCTTCTATTTGAGATACCAAACATGGGTATCTTCTGTTCCAGTCTCGTTACCTACTTATGTAAAAAGGATTAGTCGGCTAATTTGTTTTGTAATTTGTTACATGCTCAGTTCTGGTATAATCAAGCTCTGTTCTGAAATAACTAAGTTCTATTTTGATATAATCAGGTACTATTTTGATACAGACAAGTTTTTTTTGGTACTTTAAAGTTTAGCTCTGAAATTTTGGGATTATGTTCTGATACTTGTAAGTTTTACTCTGAAGCAAATATATCCTGTTTTGATTTGGCATATTATGTTATGAGATACATGTTGTTTGGATTGTGCTTTTATATGAACGATTAAAGATTGTTTGAAATGTGATATGATTCTGTATATGTGAATGTTAAACGACTGTCAGAAACAGTCGCCAAATTATATCTTGTTTAGTTATTCCCCACTAAGCTTTATGCTTAGCATGGTAGTTTTACCTCCTTGTAGGTTTTGATAAGAAGATTTAAAGACCGAGACAAAGACAACCACAATGGCCAAGGAAGATTGTGTTTTGTTTTGACAAAATGTAGATTTGAGTTTATTTTTGTGATGTAGTTAATGTAATGAGACATTGAAATTTTTATTTTATATGTGTATGATTTGTAATAAATATAACACAGGTCAGGATTGGAATTATGGTTTGTAATTTGAAACGTTCAACTTGTAGGATGTAAATTAGGCCTTGATTATAAAATATCTCCTAATGGATTGTAAAGCTTATTTGCTTGAGTTTCTGGAAATGCATGTAAGTGATTGTTTGGTATGTTTTAGATTATTTTGGTTCTATTGTGTGTAGCATCTATATAGGGGGCATATGGGTGTGACAATACTTGTTCTTGTACTTCATGTGGTTGATTGAGCCGTTTGAAATTTGCTTTATACATGTGATTGAACCTTTCGAAACTGACTTTATACTTATGATGAAGGTGAGTATATTTCAATTCCTATACTTCTAGCCTTCTTGTGAGATCTCGAATGATTTCATTTCCTTAATTCTTATGTTCATGCTTTTTGAAATTTTTCATAAAAATAATTGAATTATTGTCTAATCTATCAGAAATATGGAATGCATGCAGTACGAAAGAACAGGTAAGTTACACTTTCAAAGGACTTTGAGAAAGACTACAAAGCCAATGTGAAGAAGCCTGACACCAATTTTGAATTGTATAAAAGATGAAGAGTTGTTGCAGCACGTGTAATTTTCTTTGCAATCATTAAAGATTTCAGAATTCGCTTTTATATTTTGTAACAATAAAAGCAAATGTAATTTTCTTTTGTATTTTGAATATGTTAAATGTTGAATTTTACAAGTCCTTATGAACTATATATTATATATAAATGCAGTTTTTTGGTCGTTGACATTTAATAGTATGTAAGCAATTAAGACGTATGTTAATATCTATATATTGATTTCAATGTATATATGGATGTTGCCTACATAATGACAAGAGTTTGCTTTTACGTCAAATATTACTGGTAATGAAAGAACAAATTGTTTCTTTTATTGTTACAAATTGTTGTCTAAAAAAGTTCACTTTGTTGTCTCATCTATTTAACATTGTTGCTTAAAAAAATTTATGTTGCAATATCTATTTAACATTGTTGCTATAGTTTGAAACTAATGTGTTGCCTTAGTTAAAACTTAAAGCAACATTTTTTATTCTGTTGCCTACTCAAAACTTTTGTTGCCTTATACTTATTGCAGCGCCACTTTTTGTAACGATATGAATTATGTCGCCTTAATGTAAAGACAACGATAATTATACTTAAAGTTACGCTTTTGTCTGTTGCCTAAAACACTTTTTGTCGTAGTGTGTCTTTCCAGGACTTTGACTTCCCCTCTCGACTTACTATTTGTTTCATTTTTCTAGGAGTTTTTAGTTTACTTATCCCCTTGATTTAGTAACCAAGGCCTTTGAATATTACCAAGATCCTAATGATTTTCTTCTCATCTCTTCATTCATGATGTTTCTTAAAACTTTACTCTCATACTAACAAGCTGATTTGTAAGGCCCTGAAAAATTATTCATGTGATCAGCCACTAGAGACCCATCTTGATATTTCAAGGATAGAAATTACTTGACTAAGTGCATCCTGTTATTATCTGTTTTCATAGCTTATAATTGTTCAAGCTAGTTCCACAAGATTCTAGCATGAGTTTCTCTAGCTATATGGTTCTAAACATTGTCATCGACCCACTATCTAATATAGCTATACACCTGCCTGTGTAATAGGTTGTATTCATCATCTATAATATTTTTAGGCTTTTCTATAGCAAACATAGGTTCAAGAAATTTCTTTATGTAAACCAAATCTTCCACTTTCCCTTTCCAAATAACATAATTAAAGCGATTTAAGCTGATTATTTTACTTGGGGTTAGTTTTCATTTTTTGACTTCAGCATTGATACTACAACCTTGCTTTGATACTACTCGTTGGGAGAAAGATCAAAAACATAATTGTGTATATACACAAATGGAAGCAAAAAAATAGTTATTTTTCTCCCTTGTTATAAATAATATAGTTTCTATAAACATACCAAATAATGATCAACACATAAATAGAAATATAAATCAATAAGCACTATAATTTTTAATGTGCAAAACCTTTAGTGTAAGGGAAAAAGTATTTGACCTAGTTCAGTAAAACAATCTCTACTACTATGAAAATAAAGGGTACACCAATCTTTAATCCTCCTAACAATTTAGGGATCAACAAGTGTCAAAAAATTCACCAACAATGGTGGATGGCAATACAGTAAAGCTCTCTAACAAATATCTCAGCTTGAATAACAAGAGGGAATAAAACAATAAATTAATTACACCAAAGTGTAGCTTACACAGTTAGGAACAATATACTAAAATCTTAGCTCAATTAGCGATAGTATACTCCTTCAAATCTATAATTGAAGAGGCCAAAATTTTCCCTTTTTTGATTTTGTTATTGCAACTTTTTTCTTTTTTTGTTTTATTTCTTGTTCTCGACTCCCACTTTTTTCTCTTTTAAATCTTCGTTTTATTTTATATTATTAATATTTGTATATGATAAACTCACTTGAGAAGTGACCCATTATATTTTTATCAAAATCAAAGTAAATATATAGAAATGATGAAATATGAAGAAAAAGGATGGTCGAAACATAATTAGGAAATCGTGGAAACATCATAACAAGGAAAAGGAGAAAATGTCATGTTATGAAAATTAGCAAAAGTTACATATGCGAATTGTGGTGGTCCAGTCCAGACTCCAGACTGAGAGTCCAATGCCATCCATGCGTGAATTTTACAAGGAAAGACCTTTTTGTTTTAGTCAGTCGAAACGACAGAAGAAATTTGGATATTCTTTGGGAGACTTGAACTCATAAACCCACCCTCCGTAACTACACCCTTTTTTCCTTGGTAACAAAGCCTAACTCGTATGTCCTTCTTTCCTCCGCTAGTACTATAAACAGCTCGCAGGCTTGTTTGGAAGACCTCTTTTAGCCATTTCTCAAACAAGCTGTTAATAAAAGAACCAGATCCCTCCCTTATCTCTTCTAATAACCTCTTTTCCACGTTAAACCTAACCGTGTCTGTAACCCCAAAAATCTCTTCGAAGCAGCACTTCATTTTGGACGACAATACCTCTGCCATCCCCTTGTCTTGAGCCTTATTTCGATCGAAAATAAAGCTGTTCTTGATCGAATCAAGAAACCCATGTGTCGTTAGCGGATCAGATGTGGTTTCACGCGTCAGATCGCTCGACATGGGGCTAAGCTCCCCTGGTAATTTGACGTCGCTTTCGTCTTCCTCATTGGCCATTACATTAAGGTCTAGGGCGTTGGAAGCTGAGTACCTTGAGAGTGTTTTCTTTTCATTCACTTTGGGACTCCTGTTTTTGCTTACAGTCTCGATATCCCATTCCGCTTTTCTCTTGTGTTCAGCGTTGAGAACTTTGAAACTCTCAGAACTGTGGTCTTCATCAACCTTCAGATTCATTTGGATGACAGAATCAGAGTTTCCAACGATCCCATCTTTATGGGTCGTCGTATCCCCCTTGGTCAAAATGAATATTGCATGGCAATGATTTTTCGTCTCTTTTCTTGGTTCTTCAAAATTTCCTGTTTCGAATCCATCAGCAAGAAATTTCAAGAACTTGGTGTCAGCAAAATCAATCTCTTCTAACAAAACCACAACTCTTTCTTGCTTTTTTAAGGCTCTAGCAATAATTTCTGAACATGGGGTCGCCTCACTATCTCGTTTCATCATGTTAAAGTGAAGCAGTAAGTCAGCGGACCCGAGAACCGATTCTGCAACAGCAAGTGAAAATCTTCTTTTTCCGACAGTGTCATTGCCTTGAATCATTAACCACGTATCCCTGTTGATGGATTTGGATTGGCACACCACTTCTAAGATAGAAGGTATGGTTTTAGATTGCCAAGGAACATTCTCCTGCAATAATTTTATCAAATCTTCTCCCCCTTTCTTCAATTTCACCGAATCTGTGAACGAAGAATTTCCCAGAGCAAGTGTTATCTTCACTTCCTTGTCTTCGGTATTCTTGAGATTATCCAAGCTTAATTCCCCTGTTTGATGCTTTTGAGTGCTGTTTCCAATGCTGAACTCCATTATGCAGGATTGTTGTCGTCTGAATTTTGGCACACTGGGACTTTGATTCGGCTTTAATCGTGAATCTGCAAACGAGATAGATTTTGGATCTGGGAAGTTGCAACTTTGGCTTGCCCACCATGGGCATGATGAAGCATGTGAATGGTTCTTTCCAACTAGGTTTTGATTGTTCCACACAGTGGGAACAGTAGGGCATTGAGAATGGCTTCTATTATGATGAATACTTTGGCATAATCTGTTCCATTTTCTCCGCAGCTCAACCAATTCATACTGCCATTTTTTTTTTTTAGAGGTCATCAAACACTAGCACTGCATTATAAACCAAACTTTAAGATTCCAATTTCAGTTGTTGTTACCTTTGTATTTGTATTGTTTCCATGAGTTTGAAGCCAAGGGGGCAAAGGTTTTTGTTGGCTTGGTTTAAATAATTGTGCTTCTTTTTCATAATTAGAGGTGCACTCTGGACAGCAACTGAAGTTGTCTCCTTCCTCCTTGCTCAAAATTGGCTTTGCTTCCAACACTTGTGGTGGGTTTTGTGAGAAGGCTATCCTCGAATCTTGGAAGCTGCAAAAAGCACATAAGCTCCATCTCAATTTCCTTTATTTATTGATCAGACACTTAGATCGTTTAGTTGATCTTTAACTTTTAGGAGTTCAGAAAGATGCAATTCTGCAAATAATATTTTAACCAAGTAACTCATATCCGTAATCAGGTTTCAATTACTAATCTAAAACATGTCCAAGTTACAGAACAGTAGAGTTCCGCGTTTTATTGTGCTTCCTGTCACGAAGTATATACGACAAATATCTGGCAGAGGAGAAAGTCCATCAAAATTGTCAAATCCCAAAAGTCAAAAAGAAATGAAAAAGAAGTCATGATTAGAAACGACTAAGATGAATTTATTCTTAAAATTCTACGTTTGGATAAACGGATTGTCTTTGATTTATAATTTTCCACGGTTTTCCGGCGATTGTGCTTTTATTTAATATTTTGAAAAAAAAAAGAAATATCAGAAGTTATGTGTCGTGACAAAATGCAAGTAAAACTCAGAGGACAGTGATTCGCATGTCTCACCAAACACTACTTTTTCGTCAGAGATTTGGCATTATTAAGACCATAAAGGCGACCATCGGAGAAAGTACAAAAGCAAACAAAGAATCATAGGAATGGACAATCCATATGTCTATTGATCTGCGCATGGTAAAAATAATGAGCCTAAGTAAATGCAAAATTACGAAACGAGAAAAGCAACATGTGTTATACCTTGAAACACGTAGGCTTAGACCAAGCCCACCCGAGGGAACAGAAACAGCTTGAAGCGCCCATTGATTCTCAAGAGAAGGTTGCCTCATCAAGCACTTGATGTATGTTTGGTAACTCGCAGTGGCCAGTAACCACACCTTTCTATTTGAGCTGTAATAATCAGACAATAGGTTTCCAATTTCTGAAACTAAGTGATCAACCGGACTATAACCAGCACCTTCACCGTTGAAAGCAGTTTCCTCAACTGTCCATTTCAGGTCTCCAGTATAGATAATAGCCCCACATTCAGCGAGAGAATCAATCTTTCTCCTCAGTTCTGAGATTTTCATGTCAACATCTTCGCTTTCCATGAGCCTCACCAACACTGGTGCAAACTGGAACTTGATGAACTGGGTTTGCTTCAACTCCAAAGGAACGTCTCCTCTCTCTATCTTTCCCAAGAGTTCCCCGACAAGACCTTCGGTTAGGGACAAGCAATCACCGACTATAACGCTATTCTTTTTCCTTTTCCTCAGGAATACCTCTAACACCAACTTAATGTCTTCCTTCACAGAAGCTGAATCTCTCAGATAGTTAGTTGATAGTTTCTTAAGTGGTGAAAATAGAACTTGGTTTTGCTCAGAAGAGTAAGTCAAGAATTGCGTCTGCCAAAAAGTGGATGAGTTGATGATCTCTCTATGTGTGTCAGTTGCAGAAGGAGAAGACGGTGAAGAAAAAACTCCACCAGAAGTGCTATAGCACTGAAATACAGAAGACGCTGAGCAGTCCTCAATATGGCTCTTAACAGCAGTACTAGAGAAACCAGCTTCTCTCATAACCCTACTCACACTAGGGTCATCTAGGATGGATATCACGAGTTGTTCCAACTCAACCTTTATAGTCAAAAGAGGTTGCTGCTGCTGTTGTTCTATGCAACCTCTTCTCTGGTGTGCTTGAGCTCGTTTGAGAGCTGCAATAAGAGCGTTGGAAAGAGAGGGTTGGCCATGAAGCAACGGACCAGGTGTCGTTGGAAGTCTGTTCAGAGCCACATTGAAGCAAAGCTCAAGTGCTCTGCAATGGAGATGAAGTGGAGTTTGATGAGGTTGACATTTGAGACAAGCCCTTCTCAAAATACTGGTTCTCGAGCTCAGCAGAGTTGCGGCGACGTGAAGGGGAGTGACCTGAGCATGGCCTCTCCTCCTTGCTAAGCTTAGAGAGTGCTTCAATACTGAAGCAGCCTCTGTTGTAAGGGTCTGCTGGACCGTACAAGCTCCTGATCGCATCACTTGGCCAAACCCCACCCCCAACCGCCCCCTTTCTGGTAGCACCTCAGTTCTTCTAGGATTAAATTCTTATCTCTTTTTCTTACTTGCTTTTATCTTTCTCTCTTACCAAACACCACCCCAGCCGTCTTAAGAAGTGCAGGAAGTAATAAACACAACTTAAGCTCTAAGAAAATAGCAAGCAAAAGCTTCCTCTTAATTTTGCTCTAAGAGGGAACAGAAACTAGATAAAATTCTTCGAGTAAGGAGAGATGGTTTGAGAGAGATTTTTGGGAAGGAGAGCTTGAAGATCACAGTAGAGTAGAATTTTACACAAAACCGGTCTAGACCCCTTCTTTATACTTCTTATTATTGATCTCGTTTCTTTTTCTTTTATTTTTTTCAAATCTATGCAGGCAGCTTTTTTCTACTTTTATTTCCACTTCCTTGCTTAAAGCGATTCTCTCTCCTGACTGGGTTGCTGTTAGAGTATGTTATCATCTTTTTATGCAACCCAAAATGTTCCTTTGAAAAGGTGCTACAAGTCTAATGTGTGACTTATGATTGTTGTTTTCATTTAATATGGCATAAGATAAGAAAAGGTTACTTTAAGTATTTGTTTGGTTTTATTTTATTTTTATTTTTATTGGTGATCTTTCATTTTTTAAATAACACAATAAATATTTTATTTTAATATAGATTATAATAAATACTAATATAATATTATTAAAATAATAGTTAAATAATTTGTAAATTTTAATTATAAAATAATGCTTTTTGAAATATAGTAATATTTAAAATTTCATATCATTAAAGAGACTTAAATATTCAATTATTTAATAAATTCATATTTTGGAAAATTAAAAATTAAAAATATTTTTATGATTTTTATAAACTATAAAATAAGATCAGAACAAATGTAGAAATTAAAAACTTAACTAAATATTTTTTATTAACTTTAAAATTTGAAATTGAAGTTAAAAACAAAAATGAAACCAATAAATCTTTTAATAATCAGTCCAATTAGCTGAAAATTGCAAGAAAGACTTGAATTATATTGAGTAATATTGGTCTTTTATATTTATCCTGAATATTAACGAGAATATATAACAGAGTAACATTGCTATTTATGAACAATGTTATAAAAATGATTTTGTTTATAAAATAATGTACAACAATGATAATAAAATTATGATAAGATAAAAAATTTATAAAGAACTAGTAGTACGTAGCTTTATCCTTAAGCAGTAGATATAATTAATAAAAGTATATGCTAGGGATAAAAATATGATGTATATGCTATTTTTATTTTCAATAATTAATTTATGTAGACCAATCATGAAGTTCTTCTTTTGTCATCGATTAAATTCGTGTAACTTATTGGTATTTGCTAAATTAGTTATTAAGAGGTTGTAAGAAGTATAGTATTCTTAACGTTACTCGATTCTACGTGGGACCCAGAATTCAAAATGTTTACTGAGACCGAGTTCGTTTTCCCTTGTTCACTCCACGTCAGCGCCTCTGAATGGGCAGACAAGTCCGGCAGAAATTCAAAAAGAAAAGGCAGAAAGAACCACCCAGTCTGTCGAGAATGAGAGATAAATTAAAAAGCAAGACACAAATTTTTATGCTTTTCCTTTTAAAAAAGATATATATTAACAAATAGTTAATGGTTCTATGCGTATCGTTTTCTCTCTCTCTCCTCACGCCAATCCTCGTAGAGAGACAGCATTTTATTCCCAAAGTACCCAGAAAGCAACCCTCTGTCTGCCTCTGCCCTCTTACATTAGCATTATTGGCTTCTTTTCTCAGCTTTCTCTGTTACTCCTCTCTTTCTATCTCCATAGTCCTCTGCAAGCTGCAATCACCTTTTGTCTTAATCCCATCTAAACTCCAACAACCCACTCTAAAAGGTTTTTTCGTTTTCCAAATGAAGAAAGTAAAACAGAAATCCACTGTTATAAATAGACAACATTATTAACATTTTGTTCTTGTCAAGACAATGTACTATGCCTCTGCATGCTTCTAGATCAACAATCACGCCTAATCAAAACCCCTTTTTGACCATCTTTTATTTACGAACCCAATTCTAGATGAATTTTTTTATGTTAAGGAAAATGCTTTCTGATTAATCACGGGAGAGATATCAACTATTATGTATTTATTTATATTGAAAACATGTTATAACTGAAAATGTAATCCGATTATGCAAATTATGTTTGCCATTCAAGATTTAAACCTTAATATTAGTCACACAGATATAAAAAAAAATAAACTATTTGACACCAATGTTCATTAAACATTAACTTTGTTTATGTTTATTCTATTTTTCTTACCTAAAATGTTTCAAGTTACTCTTGTGCATTCAGTCAAGTGCTACATTGGCAAATTGTTACTTCTTGCCGCCCCCAATAATTAACTCAGGATTTATAACATGCTACAAATTTTGGATCCACGAATTTCTATATCAAAACTTCCTACAAAATTGAACTTTGATATAGAAAAGACAAGGCATTTAATATAAAGAAAAGCATACTAGTGCACGTACTGACGAGCCATGCTAATAAGTGCTAACTAGGAGCTTGCGCAGAGTCCATGCACAGTATCCTCCACCTACCAAATATAATTATTGGACTGGGCTTATGCTTTCATGTGGCAGGTGTTTGCAGTTCTAAGCGTGCCAGGTCAGCTGCAGCATTTCAATCAATAAACAGTATAATTGTCTACGTTGTCTTCTGGGTCCAGGCTGCCTCAATGTTTGCAACCCCTCTAAATATTACTGATAGGAAAGTCAATCCTCTTGTATTCATTTTATTTTCTATCGTCTAATATTTAAGATGCTTCGAAACCCTTTTGATTAAACCCTTTTTATTTTTCTTTTCTATATTCTTTTTTTATAGAAAGGAGGAAGAAATCCTAAAAAACAAAGAATTACATCATGCACCTATGAAGAAAGGAAACACTACTTATATCTTGAACAACAATGGAATAACATCCTAGAGGAGGAGTGGTAACATTGTATACTCCCAGGTCTGAAAGGAAGCCATGATTAACTAATTGGTCAGCGCAATGGTTGCCTTTGCGGTAAGTAAGTTGGATACGAACCTACCAATGATTTCGTAAAATAAATCTTATGGCACCAATGAGTTGAGACACATGGCCATTGAAATGAGAGTCTTGCAAACTAGCAACTGTTGCCATAGAATCAGATTCGACAATTAGTTGATAAAATCCCAAATACAAGGCTAACTGAAGACCATCCAAAATTGCCCAAAGCTCAGCTTGCATGGCCGAGCAGATGTAAATATTGCGAGAATATCCACGAAACCAACTGCCGGAGCTATCTCGAAAAATACCACCTACTGCTGCTCGATTCAGGCTCCCTCGATAGATTCCATTAATGTTCAACTTCACCCAATTCACTGGAGGTGGATGCCAACCATGTCGGATCGCGTATGGCCCAAGTATTCACAATACGCTGCGGAAGAGACCATAACACAACACGATGTATAACCGAAAACAT